>CALNVZ010003426.1:8445445-8461547 GCA_940671915.1 Paracentrotus lividus
GGACGGACGTACGGACGGACGTACGGACGGACGGACAACCCGAAAACATAATGCCTCCGGCACCACCTTCGGTGGCGGAGGCATAAAATGTGGGTAACAGTGTTTCAAACGCTCAAATTTAACAATGTGAAGATGATTTCATACTGTCTTCACAGTGTATGCACAGTGTGATCACATTGTGTTTCACACTGTGAGGCATTGTGTTTTTCTAGCAGGGCGAAAGTTATTGAAAAAAATAGACAACGTAAAACCCAAAATATTTTGAGATGATTTTTTGTATTATTATTATTTTTGTTTAATACATAGCCGACTGTTTAAAACCCCCATCCCTTCCACACCCCAAAAAGCAAATCGTTGCTTGAAACCCAATTTCCATGTGGCAGATCCAGGCGGGGGCGCAGGGGACGCGCCCCGTATAATTTGAAAACCTCTCATTGACTGCACATGTTAAAATTGGAAAATTTCGGCTGCGTCCCCCTCCCCCTTATCGGTAACTTAACGCCGGCCTATCGCTGGAAATGCCTTGATCGCGGCCACTGATGGCTATTGTATTCATAGCGAATGTTATGTCTGATTTGCTTATTATACATTTTTACACATATTTAATAGGGGCAGGCGTTTCAATGAATGACAGAAATACTATTTGAGAATATGTTTTTTCATCTTTTTTTTTTTTTTTTTTTTTTTTTTGGGCTGGTGTTTTGTATACCATAAATGGCACTGAATATAAAGCGTCTAGCATATGGCAGGGCATGCATAAATACGGTGTCAATATTATGATGGGAAGCAACGATAAGATTAGTTGCATAAATATGGCGTAAAGTGATTCATATAAATGAATAGAAGGGCGCTGCATGTATAAATATAAAACAAGCTAACAACGTTATAGATAAAGATACATAAACTAGTTACATTATTTCATTAGTTTACTATTTGCTTTTTCACATATGTATTATACTGTATATTTATCTCGCTGCATTAGAAAATAAATGATATACGTATCGTGTGCGTAAAAAAAAAGAAAAAGTATAAAAAAAAAAATAATATAATATGTAATAAATTTGCACTTTTTGAATGGCTGCCTAATAAATCAAAGTCACCGATACTTGAGCGAAATTGTTATAGATTATGTATGTAGTTGATTAGTATTAGTAGTCCTCTTTATTGTGATGCGTCGCAATACAAACAGATTAAATGTGAAAATTTTCGGGCAAGCTTATCAGTGATCGCATTCGGCATTTGTGGCATTGTACATGTAAAATTAAGTTGTGAAGGATATGGATATTTTTAGGCGCTATTTTATGATATAATTATTTGATTTATGTCTATTTTCATTAGGCTGTGTGGTAGTCAACGAATGGACTTTAGTCATTTAAATGTTTGTTCTAGCTATGGATGCTATATTTCGTATTGATCTTTTTAAATCCAATTTGAATATAGGCCAGTATGTTATGACTAGTGGCTCATATAATTAAATTAAGCTTTCTAATACTAAAATACCGCCCCACCCCCGCGAATCATATACGATTTTTCATTTGGCAGTCATTTCAAAAGGAGATCTTTTTTAAAAACTTCTTTAAGACAGACGGTATATAATAAAAATCTTTCCCAGTTTATTACCACCAAATATTTAATTCATCATGTTCATTAACCTCCGTGTATTATGTATAGAAGTAAAAATCACTTCTAATCCACTGAAAAACCAACATAAAGAGGTGAATACGAATAGTAAGTCGTGAAGATTAAAGATGCTTGTAAAAATGAAATCAATTTTAAAACCAACATAACATATTGTATCATTGATCTATAGGCCCTATAATTTAAAACATGCCTATTATTGTATTTACAGAAGTTGTTTATTAGTGACAAAATCATGACTTTATTTAAAACAATTTCTGTATCTTGTTCGGTTTCTATTTGCTAGCTTTGTTCTTAGACACAGGGTCTATGGACTGACCAACCACTTGATATTTGTTCATGATATGAATATCAGTTTATCAAATAAATATTTATTGTAGAGAAAGTGATTTTGGACACATATTTATAGGGATTCGGGATTTACAATACTACTTTAATGAAATACAACTTTTCGTAACAAGCAAAAGCGAGCATGCCTGGAGAGAGTGAAACCAGGTAACACCAATAAGCATTCAGTGTCAGGTTAAGTGCATTGAACTCAACTCTCTCCTTGAGGTTTAGACCACCAATGTCATATAGTCTGATCACCACCTTACCAGACTTGCTATCAACACTCGCTACATACACCCTGTCCTGCTCATCCACAGTAGCATACAGGTAGATATCGCTTGGAGCTTGTAGAGGCTTCCCAGCATTCCCATCCCTGTCATAGACCGTCACAATGTTTGGATTGCTTTTATAACAAGAACTTGTGACGATCAAACCCGACGTGGTTGCAGATGCCTGGCTTGTAATGTTGTGCTTTGTTGGGATGGTGTGTTTGAGTGTGGATCCTGTCGAGTCGTAGATGTAGACGTGTTTTTCAGAGTTGGCAATGAGGATCTCATCAGATGGACTTATGTTCAATTTGAGCCAATATCTACAGCTAGTCACATGAATGGTTGACTTCCTGGTCCCACTTGGAGAATAAATATGTGCTTCCTCTGATCCCGTTGAGATGCATAATGACCTGTCTCGCTGAATCACGAGATTATAACACCGGGCATTGCTTGATACATTAGCATTCTGCTGCTTCTTACCATTTGAATCAATGATATCTATTCCATTTGCATTGTGATATCCGACACCTACACTGCTATCAGAGTATTTAGTCATGCCCCACATTCCTCCTCGTAGATCCACACATTGAATCACTTCTAAGACAGGGTCTGCTTTATCTGAGATGTTACCGAGGTCAAGCCGTGTATCATCTGCAGGCTGGAATCTCTTCTTCTGTGCTTTCTCTGTTATGACTGCTGCCGAAGTGTGATCAGTAGCCTCCTTCAGCATGCTATCCAGCTCCTCACAAAGCAACGTGTGAGCAGACAGACTGTCCATCTCAAGACGTCCTAGTCTATCATTAGCCACCAGCGTCATCGAACTATAAATGCTTTTTATTCTTTGTCGGTCGTTTGATTTCAGAGAGTTGAGGTCCTCATCGAAACTGCGCTCTAGAGCTTCGATTTGCTCGACGAGTATACGTTGGTTTTCTTCTAGCTGCTTGGCCTTGGTACGGTAGGCTTGACTGACATCTGTTCGTAGTTTCTGCACAGCTATGTGTACTTCACGACGTTGTGCCTCCACATTCTGAATGTTCTTCTCCAGTTCTGATTTCTTGGCTGTACATCGTTGGACGAGATCATGCACCTGGAAAACAGAAATGGCACCCTAGACATGTTAGATGCGCATCATTTTTTATTGGTCAAACCTTGTAAGAAAAAAGGAAATTTCTTAGTACCGTGTGTTTGATTAGCCATTGAAAAATGGCAAAATAATTTGATGTGTGGGCCTGGAGCTCTCATTCATGAGTGCAATATAAAATAAAGACCCCTTCCATTTGGGGCCTATATTTTGAATGGCGCGGGATATAACTACTCAATCACATTTCACTATACGCCTAATAGTAGGATTTATATCAGGGGCATAGGCATCGGGGGTGGGGGATGCATCCCCAAACTCAAAAGGTGGGGGTTACATGTAGGCCTATTATCCCCCAGGTTTTAGGCATGATATACACTGTTCGTCATAAAGGAGGTATATTTTTTTCTTGCTCAAGCGACATTATGTTGCTCCGTTATTAATTTCTTGAATGTGTTTGTCACCGCTTTCACTTTCTTGGATCCTGGGTGTATCTTGGACGTTCCCTCAACCCTTCCCGGGGATTTTTCTTCAAAAAAGTTTGTCACCCCCAGAAGATGGCCATTTTCGTCATTTTTTCTTATTTTTGGGGCCCTTTTTTGTTCACGCGACCCACCAAGGCCCCCTCAGTCCTACCCCAAGGAAACACGTCTGAGGTGGAAATCTGTTATTGTTCTTCAAATTAAATCTAGATGTATGGTTACAGGCTCGACTCTTTTGTCTAGGGGAAGGTTCAAAATTCATTTTGATTGGGGTTCAACATTCATTTTATTCATTTTTAAACCATGGAAATTTCTATCTTCCCTAAATTGTATTGTAAAATCTCAACCAAACATAAATCAAAATAAAATATTATCAATAATGACTATTTACAGCCTTGTCATCAAGGCTAAACAAAATTGAAGGGGGAAATGATGATATTTAAGGGTTAAAGGTTGTTCTTCATTTCTTTTGTTGTCAGCATAAAGATGGAATAAAATATTCCGAATTTTCACCAATCTCGTTTTTTACTTCAACCCCTCCCCTAGACAAGAGACCTAAGCCTGTCCCCAGAAATATAGATTTAACTTAAAGAACAATATAAAACAATACACCTCAGTCGCGTTTCCTGGGGGTAGGACTGAGGGGGGCTTGATCGGCCGGGAAAACAAAAAGAGGCCCCAAAATGAGAAAAAATGACAAAAATTGGCATCATGGGGGTTGACAAAACTTTTTTGGAAAAAGGTCCACGTGAAGGGTTGGGAGAACGTCCAAGATATAGACAGGGTCCCGAAAAGAAAAAGCAGGGACAAACATATTCAAGAAATTAAAGTCAGAGCAAAATCATGTCGCTATAGCGGCAAAAAAATATTCCACCTTTATGACGGACAGTGTATAACAAGTAGAGAGCTATCGAGATCAAAGCCAATACGTGAAACTCTATGACACTGTCGCCCATAAAGTTTGGATATTTGTTGTGTGCTCCAGCAACATCTTATTGCTCCGGGTACAATTTTTCTGAAATTATTTGTCCCCGCTTTCACTTTTCGGGACACTCGACATGTCTTGGACCTTTCCTTAACCGTTCCCGGGGATTGAAAAATAAAATAAGGTTTGTCGACCCCCACAATGTCCACTTTTGCCATTTTTCCTCATTTTGGGGCCCTTTTTAGTTTACCCGGCTGCCCAAGGCCCCCTCTGCCCTACCCCGGGAAAGGCTTTGGTTTCTTGTCTAGGGAAGGGGTTAAACTAAAAAGTGAGATCGGTGAAAAATTGAAAATATTTTCTCCTACCTTTATTGTCAAAAGAATGGAAATGAAAAACAATCATGAACCCTTAATTATAATTGTTTGGGCGTGGTGTGGTCGAGTGGATAAGTCAGCGGACTTACGATCACAAGGTACGCGGTTCGAATCTCGTCCATACCACTAGCATCCTCCGGCAAGGTGTCAACCTGCAAATCTGCCGTACTTGACCCAAGTGAGGTGAATGGGTACCGGTAGGAAGCAATTCCTCGAATGCTGTGAGCACCTTTCGGGGTAGCCTAGCTAAGCCGGGTAATAATTAGTTAACACTATAAGCGCTTACAAACACCAAAGGTGGATTTATGTATTAAGCGCTATATAAATGTAAATATTATTATTATTATTATTTTCCCCAAAATTTAGTTTCAGTCTTAATGACAAGGTTGCAAATGGTAACCATTGTCTATTTTTCATTTTGATTTATGTGTGGCTTAGATTCGACAATACATTTTTGGGTGGACAGAAATTTCCAAGTTGTAAAAATGAATAAAATCGATTTTAAACCCCTGTCAAAATAAATTTTGACCCTCCCCTATAAATCAAAGTCTTTAACCACCAATTTCAATTTAACTTAAAGGGGAATTATCCCCTCAGAGAAATTTAGCTTCAGTGAATGGAGACAAACCCCCAAAACATATTGGGAAAGTTTCAGAAAAATCAGGCAATGAATAAGAGAGATATGAATTTTTAGATTTTAAGATCACTTATGATATGGAGATCCTCCAATTGGCAACGCGACCATGATGTGTAATGTAATGCAGGGAGATCTTTCCCCACATCTATTGTACACATTGTACTAAAATCCTCTTTTTTCTTGATTCTAAAGGGAGAATAAAGAATCTTTTTATGGGATGACTTGTAAATATATGAAAGTCATAATATATCATGAAAAGAAAAGCTGTTCTATCATTACAATAAAAATAAAGCGACATTTTGAATAGTTTTTGTGCACACCATATGGGGAGTTCTCCCTTTGTGACATCATAAATGGTGACCGCGTTGCCAATGGGAGATTTCCTATGTCATTAGAGATCTCAATATTCAAATACTCATAACTTTCTTATCATTTATCCGATTTTCACCAAATCTTCACTAATGTGGTCATTTGATTTATCTGCATCCGCAGTAAGCCAACTATCTACAAAGGGACAATTCTCCTTTAAGAACAATAACAACCCTATACTGAACACACGTTTCCTGTGGATAGGACGGATGGGGCCAGGGTGTCAGCCGGGTAAAAAAAAAGAAAAAAGGAGCACTAAAATGTGGGAAATGGCAAAAAATGGGCATTGTGAGGGATGACAAACTGTTTTTATTAATCAATAAACGTGATTGGCTGGGGAACGTCGAAGATATAGCAAGGATACCAAACAATGAAAGCGGGGACAAACAAGTTCTAGAAATTGACGCCTGAGCAAACTGATGTGGCTGAACCACATAACAAATATCCAAACTTTATGACCAACAGTGTATATGTATATATGTTATTATCCTTTATTTATTTATTTTTTTTATCTGGAGCTCATTTTTATCGCTAGCTCTTCTCAATATATTATTATTATTATTATTGTTATTATTATTATTATTATTATTATTATTATTATTATTATTATTATTATATCTGTACTCATTGCATTTTTATTAATTTATATTAATGGTAATTATTATCTTATTAATATTTCAATATTTGCGGTTTAACAATAAATTAACATAAAATTATTTCAATTCCTTTTTACTACTTAAAGGAGGAGTCCGGGCTGAAATGAAAAAGCTTTGTAAAATTAAGTAAAATTCATCAAGCACAACACAAAAAATTTCATCAAAATCGGATGAAAAATAACAAAGTTATGCATTTTTTTAGGTCTTGATTTTTTTTGTAAAACAGTTCTTGGCAATTGTCTCATTTGAATATTTGAATATTCAAATGAGCAAACTGATGATGTCACAGTCCCCCTACTTCTTGTGTATTTTATTATAAGAAATCCTATTTATCTCATTTTTTCATAGATTGCGTATACAGAAAATCTGTCCCTCATACTGAAATAAGTATAATCACTTCTGACCTTGAACATTCCACAAGGATTAATCTATGTTTTTATGTCCTTGGGCAGAAAATCTCGATAATTGGTATTTCATACAATAAAATACAAAGAAAGTAGGGGGACTGAGACATCATCAGTTTGCCAATTTGAAGAACTGTTTCCCCAAAAATTCAAAACCTAAGAAAATTCATAACTTTGCTATTTCTTATCCGATTTTGATGAAATTTTCACTGTTGTGCTTTTTCGATTTTACTTTATTTGTCATATAATGCAAACTCCAGCCCGGATGAGTCCTTTAATCAAAGTCCATACTTATTTGTTTATTGTGGTATTAATTTATAAGGGATTGGTTGACTTTGATTATCATAAAAATCCATTAAATCAAAATAGGACAACCATAGCTCTCAATATCTTTTAAACTTTTTATGGTGGCCTAAACGTTTAAAAGTAGGGTGAAGCAATGATAATCAAAAGTTTGTTTTCTTATTTGAAAACAGACTGGAGTCTGATACTGGTGACCCCTCGGACCGAAATAAAATCCTGGAGCAAAATATTGGAAGGTGTTGGATGTTCTAATTTAATCATGTTATAATGAAATGAACATGTATTTGTGAGTACATCATCAATTCATGCACCTTGGATAGTCGATTCGTTTATACCACTGTCACTTTATTTGAGTAAGTTCTTCATTATAGGAGAATGATGTCTGAACTTTTTCTAAGACATGATATTGATCTTTACCTCTGGCCAAATAAATATTCCAAACATTAAATTAAAATCTATTAAAGGGATACTCACCTTAACCTGTAACTCTTTCTCGAAGTCTTCCTGTGATTTGATCTTGTGATCACGATGACCGATGATCACACACTTGAAACAGACATGCACCTTACAATCCTCGCAAAACACATCTTTGCTCTCCTGTTTATGGATTGAACACTTCTCAGAGTAGCGACCAATGTTGACATTCCCCTCCATGATATCTTGAATGGATATGATCTCATGATCTTTAAATAACAATGTAAATTGTTTCGTGTGGCAGACATGGCATGTATCGCACATAAACGCATTACATGTTCTACAGAAAGAGACAGCTACGTCCTGAAGGCTGCAAGCTGTACATAGTTGCCTTCTCTCAAGGATGGCATTAGCTCCTCCACAGCTGACATGGTAGTCGTCTACGAGTCCGTTGACCGTCACATCGGTGTCGAGATCATCGACACGGTTCACAGTCAACTTCGTGATCTTCCTACAAAGAGGACAAACCATATGATCAAGGTCCTGGTGGGATAAATCGTATTTCATGAGACATTTCCGACAGAAGGTATGTCCGCAAGAAGTCAGGAGGGTTGGATCGTCAAAGATATCAAGACATAATGGACACGTCAGGTTCTGTACAGAGTCAGAAACCTCTGTTTCCTGCTTCTCGGCCATGGATGCAATGTTTGCTATTTTTCAAACCCAAAACATAGAGAGAGATAATGGCTCTTGCCTGGTACTCTCTTCAATGAATCATATTATTATAGTAATGAACTTCACCAACTCAGCTGGCATGTGTGATTCTCGTTGTAAGAAGTCTCGAAGAACTATTTGTCAAAGTTCTTGTTAGATTGATAGCGCCTTATAGCTTCTTGTTAGAATTTGTGGCGGCGGAAAATTAACAATCCATCATCCGAATGTAAAGTCCAACCGATCTGCAATGAAATATGGATTAATGGCGAAGTGTATTATTCACGCTATACGAACTACACGAATTATTATGGTTCATGAATAAATAGCGTGTAATAGAACTATAATTCACCCTATAAATAGAAACGGGTTTTCCCAGAGTACCTTTGACCCTAGTCGTATTTTGACGAGATTAAATGAGTTGGCGCTGTCATATTTATAATATTTCGTAAACATTGCACACACTTGAACTGCCAAAACAATTGTTATTGCAGTATTCCTGCTATTGCTGCATGTACCCTTCTTAATTTATTTGATATGTTGTTATTTTTAATGTTCTTTCTTTTTGCTTCAAATTTTCCCTGAAATATTGTCCTATTGTGGATTGTGTTTAATTAGTCAAACCTAAACACTTTGACTAATGTCAAAAAAAAATGTCAATATGTTTTTTTTTTTTAATTGAAACGAAATGAAAGATTCGTGTAAAGTCAGTATCCTCAAGGCTATTTTCATAACCATTGTTATCTACGTTAATCAACATCTATTTCATCATCATTACCATTACAATCCACGGCATCATCAACATTATTATATCATAATCATAACATTATCATCAAATTTAATCATGATCATCACCATCATCATATCCGCTATCTTTGAATTTAATCACAATCATCACCATCATCATAACCCCTGTCTTCAAATTCAATCATAATCAACAACACCACCATTATTATCCACGTTAATCATCATCAACACCACAATCATTATCATCCTCACTAATTTTCAACAATATCACCATAACCATTATCATACACATTAATCATCATCATAACCATTATCATCCACGTTAATCATCATCAACACCATCATCATAACCATCATCACCCACGTTAATCATCATCAACACCATCATCATAACCATTATCATCCACATTAACCATCATCAACACCATCATCATAACCATTATCGTTCACGTTAATCATCATCAACACAATCATCGTAACCATCATCATCATTAACACCCGGATCATCTTAACCATCATCACCCACGTTAATCATCATCAACACCATCATCATAACCATTATCATCCACGTTAATCACCATCAACACCATCCACGTTAATCATCAACACCATCATCATAACCATTACAATCTACGTTAATCATAATCATCACCATCATCATAACCATTATCATCCACATTAATCACATCAACGCTATCATCATAACCATCATCATCCACGTTAATCATCATCAACATCATCATAAAACCATTGTCATCCACGTTAATCATCATCAACACCATCATCATAACATCATCATCCACGTTAATCATCATCAACACCATCATCATAACCATTACAATCCACGGCATCATCAACACCATCATCATAACCATTGTCATCCACGTTAATCATCAACACCATCATCATAACCATTATCATCCACGTTAATCATAATCATCACCATCATCATAACCATTACAATCCACGCGGCATCATCAATATTATCATCATATCCGTACCACGTTAATCATAATCATCACCACTATCATAACTATTATCTTCAAATTTAATCATCATCAACATCATATCATAACCATTCACGTTATTAATCGTTGTCATTTAACATTTCTGGGACCATTCGAAGGATACAAGATCTAATGTATTGAACCAAGATTATTAATGTATATACCCGTCTTTTGTAAAATAATAATTGAACTTGACGAATTAAAGTTAAAAAAAAAATCATTCACTATGATCATCTTCACTGTCACTCATCTGCTTTATCATTTACATGATAATACAAAGACAGGATTAGAATCAATTCGCTTCATTTTAATTCATCGATTAGTAAAATTATCAACAAAATCATCGATACAGATTACAAATCTTGAGGACCATTTGTGAAAATATTCTGAACATATATATATAGTTACATTACCATTATATTCTTGTTTTTATTCTCCTAATCATGATTATAGCTAATAAGCATTACAACAAAGCTTGGTAGTTTGCAAAGAGTGTTTTCAACTTATTTGAATATCAGCAATCATTATTGGCCATTAATATTGATATTGCTTTCTTAATTACCCTTTGTTCTTCGTCCATTTTCACGTGATCATAATTGAAATGATACCATGCAAACTGCGTTACGTATCGACGTGCCATACAATATATATGTGTATACAAGACAGAATGAGACATTAAAATTTGCGAGTGAAAACACCATGAAACAAATTATGGTTCTCATCGCCAGCTAATAAACTTCATAACAAAACTTGATATTCTGCAATAATTTCGTTTTGTGGTTGAATATTGATATTAGTTATTGTTGACTAATATTGATATTTGTTAATTATTTTCTTCATTACTCTGCTATTTCTTGCGCAAAATGGATTTTTTTTTTTACTGTAGACAAATAATCATATCTCAAAACATCTACGGATCCAAATGAAAAGGAACAAATGCAGAAGAAGAAGAAAGTTTGTTTTTCCTGCATTGTGGTAATACAAAACACTACAGGGTTGTGATTAATCTTCGTACTATAAAGAAATGTTTCCCATTTGTACCATTTTTGAACAAAAAACTCAATTGAACCTCGTGTTCTACCGAGTGAGTAAAAAAAAACTGTACACCTAGAAAAATGTCAATAAAAAGAAAACCAATTTATAAACCCTACATTATTTGACATATTCTGAAAGAGCAACTCCTCCCGCATCTTTTGGTATCATTTTTGAGTGGTATATCATTACGCTTGGATGAACACGATGCATTGTTTGCGAACATGCAAATTTCGAATTGTGCCAGGGTTGGGATGAAATCGAAACAACAAAAGCTGACAAAAAAGCAACTCCATCGTGAATAAAATAGCATAACTTTTGAACGAAAATGTCTTCCGCTTAATAACTTGGCAGGGGTGTTGTTACACATATTGACTACATTTTGTATGAAAATGAGATAAATCTGTAAAGTCAGGCATGAGTGAGCACACGTCAAAGACAAAATAATCTCTTTTCAAAAGTATTAGGAGGCCTTTTTAGGTCTGTCAGTGGCAATTTACACTTTGATGTGTACTCATTCGTGCATTACTTGACATGCTTGACGAGTCTATCTAATTTTCATACAAAATGTAGTCGATATGTGTAACAACACTCCTGCCAAAGACATTTTCGTTAAAAAGTTATGCTATTTTATTCATGATGGAGTTGCTTTTTTGTCAGCTTTTGTTGTTTCAATTTCATCCCAACCCTGGCACAATTCGAAATTTGCATGTTCGCAAACAAAGCGTCGTGTTTATCCAAGCGTAAAGACATACCACACAAAAATGGTACCAGATGATGCGGGAGGAGTTGCTCTTTCAGAATATGTAAAATAATTTAGGGTTTATAATTTGGTTTTCTTTTTATTGACATTTTCCTAGATGTAAAGTTTGTTTTGACTCACTCGGTATATTGGACAAATCGTCTGTATAAAACAGTCAATGTAATTGACCATGGGAAGAATCTACGAAGCAATAGGAGGCGTTATTGTTTGTTCTTTTAATGTACAATTTTATTATTTACTCAGTAGACCTACTTATGATATTGAAAGATTGTAATCACCATAAAATGTACAAACCTTGCAATACATTTTAATTTACACAGCATAAACACACACATATTTCAGTTTTACAAGTAAGCATTATTTCAGTCAGACTTTGACGTCATTTACTTTAAGATTGCGGGAAACAAAATAGACCTGAATTTCTTCAGCATTTAATTTGTTGAAATTGATCGTTTCATTGATTATTGCAAAGGGGGGAAGTTACGATTTTAGATATATTTATTAAAGTTTACGTTATACATATTAAATTTTTCATACACAATCACAATACAAAATATTTATCTAGATTTCTACAATATCTTACATGAAATATCTATTTATGGTTTTATTCCAATTATTATTATGATGTATTCATCAATATTTCAAAATTCGTCGAACAAAATATCATTTGATGGAAAGAACACAATGTCCCAAAGTGTGTTTACCTCATACCAGGCGCGGATCCAAGAAAATCGAATTGAATGCATTTCGGGGGCCCAATTGTCTGGGAACAAAAGCGGTTCTTTGTCCCCGGACAATTGGGCTCCGAAATGCATTCAATTCGATTTTCTTGGACCCGCGCCTGTAGTCCACTACTAGTTTGTTAAAACGGTCGAATTAAACATTGTGGTGATGATTCCACAGTCTGATGTGATTTTGCACATAGTGCTTCGATTGTGTTCGTGTTCACACTGTGAATTTATTCCCTCACAATGTAAAAATGTGGTTAACAGTGATTCAACGCTCGAATTGATCACTGTGAAGATGACTTCAAACTGTGTTCACAGTGTATTCACAGTGTGTTGACATTATGGTTCACAGTCATTGTGTTTCACAATGTGAGACATTGTGATTTTTCTAGTAGGATGAAAGTAAAGAAGAAAAAAAGAAGACAACGTAAAAACCAAAAATATTATGAGATAAATGGCCCGTATTCTTCACATAGAAGTATACGGTATACGGTATACGGTATTCGTTGAAGCACTATTCGGTATTCGCTATACGCTATACGGACACGGCGGTTCACATAGCGGATACGACCAAGCTACTCGGTCTTTTGAAGTTGGATTCACGCATGCGTGCAATGTACAAACAAAAGGAACGTGGGTATACACGGCATGAAAATCGAACTTGCGCGATTCCCACTATACTATACGAAACGCACCTATATGACATTCCGAGTAGTTCCCTCGTATGTGAACCGGTTTTTGGAAATGCCATTGATCAACCAGTGAATGTTGCTTGTTCGATTTTCGGTATTCGCGTGCACTCGCGAAAACGAGCCGAATAGCCGAGCCGTATAGCTCTATGTGAACCCAGCCTTACAGGAAACATACGTCGCTATTATATAAATCAAATGTTCAGAAATCGTGTTTCATGTTATATACTATATAAAATATGTATTGTGATATAAAATCTAGTTTATTATATACGTATATGTATATATATATGTCTATAATGTATGATTTATTTATTCAGTAATCATATTTTAGAGTGATCGTATTCAATTTTTAATGTTTGTTCTGCAGGGGTACATTTTTCAAGGTACTGTACATGAAATTGTAATGCTATGGATAATGTTCTCCTTTAAGGTAGAAACCCTATTTGGCAAGCAGTACCAATTCCTATCAGATTTTGCATAGGGTTTGGGTATGCTTCGAGTAACATAATATTTAAAATATCATTTCAATCGGATTCTTGTTAAGGTAAAAATAAAATTGCATAAAATTAAATATAGCATGTTATTTCAGATTTCCTTTTGTTCAACCATGACCTATAGACTAGACTGGGCATGGGCAGGGCTTCGGATCTAATGATGTGCTTTTATTTCTTGAATAAAGTTTTCCAACTCCAGCTTGTTCGTTTGTTTGTCAATATTGAAACGACTAATGTTGTAGGTTTGATTCAACCGGTATATTGCTGTCATGAATAACAGATCAACGTAATGGGGTACATGCAGGTAATATGGGCTACCTAAGCACATTTGCATAATTTGCATAAAATTAAAAAATGACACACAGCCTAATCTTTGTTTATAATGAATCAATAACAACTGCTATAACTTTTATCGCGAAGAAAAACAATCATCACCAACCCCCCACCCCTGTCTGCAATATTCAAATGTTGACGTCATCACCAAAGTAAAATTGAATGAAATTGAATGAAAGAGAAATTTCGGCATCAGATGCTCTCACGACAATATATTTTCGTAAACAGTTCATATGAACAACAAATGGCGCTCACGACGGTCACCGGTCACGACATGATTTGCTTCACGAAGCCCATATTACCTGCTAGACCATATTACCTACATGTACCCTAGGTTTTATCCTAGGGATACCAGGAGTATAAAAGGCATTTATTGATCGGGGAAGTGTTGCTGCTTTCTTCTACCTATTTATCATATTATAATATCTGCATTTTGCTGGTAGAAACTGGAAAATGTTCATCACAAACGGCTGTTAAATAATTATACTACCCTTTTCACTTTAAGAAAGTTATATAAATCAACTAAAATCGTGAAAATTACGGGGGGAAATATATCAAGCGAAGCTATATCATGAAATTGGCACGAGAAGATCAAGGAAATCCACTTTTCATAATGAACGAGGAAGCAACATGAGATAAAAAAAACAAAAAACAAAAGAAGTATATAAATGTACTATACTACTTATGCTACAGTCAAACAGACACTTACGTATAGTTACATTTTTGTTGTTTTATCCTTATTTCGTCTTCTATTTTCTCATTTCTTATATTTTGCTTTGTTTTATTGGATGAACGATATTATCACCATTTCCACTGCTGACTATGACGGGAAGGCATCCGTGGGGATCCGCAGAAAAAAAAGGGAATTTTTGGACGCAACCAGGACGTAACTCAACGTAAGTATCTGTGTGACTGTAGCATAATACCCCCGTCACACTGAGCTCGTTCCTACTACTTTCTTGCAAATTTTGCCGAACGGGCATAGTCTGTGTGTAAACTGAGTAGACGTAGTAAATACTTCTTATGATCTGTTTACGAACTTCATGGACTAGCTCGGTCGGATTTTCAAAAAAGTGTTCAAAAAAAATCGGGCGCCCATCTCGTCCTAAAATTTAACGGGGTGGCAACGTACCTGAAACGAGATGGACGTACTACAAACGAAATTGCCGTACTTATATCGTTCTAAAGATGTGCTAGGACGTCTTACAAACGAGCATTGTTTATTCATTATCAGCTTGAAGTTACGAAGACGCATGAGGTCTGGTAAAAACGGGCTAGGGTTTTTATGGGAAACGGGCACACATTTGCGTTCAACACGTTCTAGACACGGATAATGATGGAGTAAGAACGAGATGAACTTTCTGGAGGCCGTTTGGTCGACGTAAGAACGAGTAAGAACGGGTTTTGACGGATTAAAAACGACCCAGAACTAGTTAGGTCGGGACGAAACGCATTGGAAACGAGTTGGAACTGATTAAGAACGGGTTGAAACTAACTGGGGACAGGTTTGGATTGTTTCAGACGGGCCTTGTTTCGTGGAAACGGTCATTTTCACCCGATTTTAACTAGATACAAACGGACTGCAGACGAGGCAAAGACGTGATGGATGTATTGAGGACTGTATAAGAAAGTTGTTCATCTTAATCCAGAAATAATTAGGTCAAATGTACGCGTTCTTTTTCGGACCAATGGCCGTTTTTCGTATTTATTCTAAAA
>CALNVZ010003426.1:8478880-8493435 GCA_940671915.1 Paracentrotus lividus
CATTCACGTTAGTCATCATTTACACCATCATCATAAACCATTTATCATTCACGTTAATCATTCAGTTACACCATCATCATAAACCATTATCATTCACGTTAATCATCATTTTACACCATTCATCATAAAACCATTTTATCATTCACGTTAATCATCATCAACACCATCATCCATAACCATTATCATTCACGATTAATTTCATCATTCAACACCATCATCATAACCATTTAATCATCCACGTTTAATAATCATCATCAACCCCATCATCATAACCATTACAATCCACGTTAATCATAATCAACACCATCATCATAACCAGTATCATCCACGTTAATCATCATCAACACCATCATCATAGCCATTATCCTCCACGTTAATCATCATCAACACCATCATCATAACCATTATTATCCACGTTAATCATCATTAACACCATCATCATAACCATTATAATTCGCGTCGGTTAATCATCATCAACACCATCATCATAGCCATTATCCTCCACGTTAATCATCATCAACACCATCATCATAACCATTATTATCCACGTTAATCATCATTAACACCATCATCATAACCATTACAATCCACGTTAATCATCATCAACACCATCATCATAACCAGTATCATCCACGTTAATCATCATCAACACCATCATCATAACCATTACAATCCACGACATCATCAACATTATCATCATATCCGTACCACGTTAATCATAATCAACACCATCATCATAACTATTATCTTCAAATTTAATCATCAACAACATCATCATCATAATTATTACTTTTCACGTTAATCGTCGTTATTTAACATTTCTGGGACCATTCGAAGGATACAAGATCTAATGTATTTAATCTAAAATATTAATGAAGATACCCCGTCTTTTGTAAAATAATAATGAAAACTGACGAATTAAACAAAAGTTTTAAAAAAAATAATTCACTATGATCATCTTCATTCTCACTCATCTTCATCATAGAGGTATCACCATCCATGGTGAACACAAAATTAATAAAACACAGAATTAACATGAAAAATACGAAGACAGGTTTGGAATCAATTTGCTTGATTTTAATTCCTCAATTAGTAAAATTATCAACAAAATCATCAATACCGATTACAGATTACTAATCTTGAAGACCATTTGTGAAAATATACAATCTGAACATACATAAAGTTACATTACAAATTATTATTATCTACTTGTTTTTATTCTCCTGATCATGATAGCTAATAAGCATGACAATAAACCGATGTGTTGGCTCAGTGGATAGAGCGTCCGTCTCATAATCGGGAGGTAGTGGGTTCGATCCCCGGCCGCGTCATACCAAAGACGTTAAAAATGGTAGTTGTTGCTTCCCTGTTTGGCGTTCAACAAGAGGGGGATAGAGCAACGTCCATCTGGCGCTGCTCAGCGGCTGCCAAGCCCACGGGACAAGGGCAAAAAAGAATATCCGATTCGGACAATAAAATTTGGAGCATTTTTGGTAGTTTGCAAAGAGTGCGTTCAACATATTTGAATATCAATAATCATTATTGGCCATTAATATTGACATTGCTTTCTTAATTACCATTTGTTCTTCGTCCATTTATCACCTGATCGTAATTGAAATGATACCATGGGTACTGCATTACGTATCGACGTGCCATACTTATGTGAATACAAGACAGAATGAGACATCAAAGTTTGCGAGTGAAAACATCATGAAACAAAATTATGGTTCTCATCGCCAGCTAATAAACATGACAACAAAACTTTATATTCTGCAATGATTTCGTTATTTCTGGTTGAATATTGATATAATATTGATATTTGTTGATTATTTTCTTCATTACTCTACTATTTTTTGCGCAAAATGGATTTTTCTTTACTGTAGAAAAATAGTCATATCCAAAACATCTACGGCTCCAAAAGGAACAAATGCAGAAGAAAGTTTGTTTTTCCTGCATTGTGAAAGTACAAAGCACTACCAGGTTGCGATTAATCTTCGTACTATAAGAAATGTTTCACATTTGTACCAATTTTGTAAAAAAAAAAAAAAAAAAACTCAATTAAACCTCGTTTTCTATATTAGACAAATCGTCTGTATAACAGTCAATATCATTGACCATGTGAAGAATCTACGAAGCAATAGGCCTTAGGAGGCGTATTTGTTTGTTCTTTTAATGTTCCATTTTTATTATTTACTCAGTATGCCTACTTATAATATTAAAAGATTGTAATCACCATAAAATGTATTAACCTTGCAATACATTTTTATTTACAGAGCATAAGCACACACAAATTTCAATTTTACAAGCAAGCATTATTTCAGTCAGACTTTGACGTCATTTACTTCAAGATAGCGGGGAACAAAATAGACCTGAATTTCTTCAGCCTTTAATGTGTTGAAATTGAACGTTTCATTGATTATTGCAAAGGGGGAAGTAACGTTTTTAGACATATTTATTAAAGTTTACGTTATACATATTCATTTTTTCATACACGGTCACAATACAAAAGATTTATCTAGATTTCTACAATATCTTACATGAAATATTTATTCATGGTTTTATTCCAATTATTATTATGATGAATTCATCAATATTTCAAAATTCGTCGAACAAAATATAATTTGATGGAAAGAACACAATGTCCCACAGTGTGTTTGCATCTAGTCCACTACTAGTTTGTTAAAACGGTCGAATTAATCGTTGTGGAGACGATTCCACAGTCTGATGTGATTTTGCACATAGTGTTTCGATTGTGTTAGTTTTCACACTGTGAATTTACTCCCTCACAATGTTAAAACGTGGTTAACAGTGATTCAACGCTCGAATTTATCACTGTGAAGATGACTTGTGTTGACTGTGTTCACAGTGTATTCACAGTGTGTTGACATTATAGTTCACATTAATTGTGTTTCACACTGTGAGACATTGTGATTTTTCTAGCAGGGTGAAAGTAAAGAAAGAAAAAAAAAAAAAAAAGACAACGTAAAAACCAACAATATTTTTAGATAAATGGCCCGTATTCTAAAAAGTCGCCTAACTTTGAGCCTAACTTAAATCTGTGGTTTAACTATGGTTTGCAAAGTGGGACTCAATCTGTCTATGTTGCATGTTCCTAATAACTCATTCACTAAATTCTGGAATCGTGTTTTTACTGTAAGGTAAACTTTTGTACTAGAGATATATTTGTACTAGTACTACTAGTTTTTATTAGTTTCACTACCAAAAATTATGATGAATCGAACATCTACTTTTCGGGATTAAGTCCCATTTTGCAAGCCATAGTTAAACCACAGATTTAAGCTCCGCTTAAAGTTAGATGGCTTTTAAAGAATACGTGCAAATAAGTTTTACATGACCAACTGTTCAAAGCCCCACCCCGTAAAATAGCAACTCGGTCATGCCGTTAAGAAACTGTAATTTAGATTGTATAATATTGATAGCTGAGAGTTCCTCCTATGATACGCATACCAAAGATTAAATAGAAAATGTTGCAAGCTTGAGTGATCCATGTCCATTTGTGTATAGAACATGAACATTAAGTTGTGAAGGGATGGCTATTTAGGCCTACTGCAGGTGAAAAGCTATCAAATTTAGAAAATTATGATTTATGTCATTCATTGGCTTGTGGAGTCAACGACATGGCTTTTATAAATTCAAATCTTTGTTCTTGCATGACCATGATTTCGTATTGTCTTTTTAATCCCAATTTGAATATACCAGTGATTATGACAGTGCTCATATCATAAGCTGTCAATACTAAAATACCGCCCCGCCACCGCGAATCATATATGATTTTTTCATTTGGCAGTTTTAAAAGGAGATTTTTTAAAACTTCTTTAAGACAGACGGTTTATAACAAATATCTTTCCCCGTTTATTACCACCAAATATTTCTTTCATCATGTTCATTAGCCTCCGTGTAATGTGTATAGTAGTAAAAATCATTTACAATCCACTGAAAAACCAACATAAAGAGGTGAATACGAATAGTAAGTCGTGAAGATTAAAGATGCTTGTAAAGATGAAATCAATTTTCAAAACCAACATTACATATTGTATCATTGATCTATGGGCTCTATAATTTAAGACATGCCCATTTTTTATCATAAAAATACTGTATCTATAGAAGTTGTTTATTATTTCAGTTTCTATTTGCTAGCTTTGTTCTTAGACACAGGGTCTATGGACTGACCAACCACTTGATATTTGTTCATGATATGAATATCAGTTTATCAAATAAACATTTATTGTAGAGAAAGTGATTTTTGACACATTCATATTGGGATTGGGGATTTACAATACTACTTTGATAAAATACAACTTTTCGTAACAAGCAAAAGCTAGCATGCCTGGAGAGAGTGAAACCAGGTAACACCAACCATAGTCCGCTGTCAGGTTAAGTGCATTGAACTCAACTCTCTCCTTGAGGTTCAGACCATCAATGTCATAGAGTCTGATCACCACCTTACCAGACTTCCAATCAACACTCGCTACATACACCCTGTCCTGCTCATCCACAGCAGCATACAGGTAGATATCGCTTGGAGCTTGTAGAGGCTTCCCAGCATTCCCATCCCTGTCATAGACCGTCACAATGCTTGGATTGCTGTAATTACAAGAACTTGTGACGATCAAACCCGACGTGGTTGCAGACGCCTGGCCTGTGTCGTTGTGCTTTGTTGGGATGGTGTGTTTGAGTGTGGATCCTGTCGGGTCGTAGATGGAGACGTGATTTGCATGGTTTGTTATGAGGATTTCATCTGATGGACTTCTATTTAATCTGAGAGGATTATATCCATTGCTAGTCACTTGGATGGTTGACTTTTTGGTCCCACTTGGAGAATAAACATGTGCTTCCGTGCATCCCGTTGAGATGCATAATGTCATGTCTCGTTGAAACACGAGATCATTACACTTGACTTTGCTTGATACATTAGCATACTGCTGCTTCTTACCATTTGAATCAATGATATCTATTCCATTTGAATCCCAATATCCGATACCTACACTCCTATCAGAGTATTTTGTCATACCGTACATTCCTCCTCGTAGATCCACACATTGAATCACTTCTAAGACAGGATCTGGTTTATACGAGATGTTACCAAGGTCAAGACGGGTATCATCTGCAGGCTGGAAACTCTTTTTCTGTGCTTTCTCTGTTATGACTGCAGCAGAAGTGTGATCAGTAGCCTCCTTCAGCATGCCATCATTTCCAAGTGCAAGGTCTGGTTTATCTGAGATGGTACCAAGGTCAAGACGGGTATCGTCTGCAGGCTGGAATCTCTTTTTCTGTGCTTTCTCTGTTATGACTGCAGCAGAAGTTAGATCAGTAGCCTCCTTCAGCATGCCATCCAGCTCCTCACAAAGCAACGTGTGAGCAGACAGACTGTCCATCTCAAGACGTCCCAGTCTATCATTAGCCACCAGCGTCATCGAACTGTAAATGCTCTTGATTCTTTGTCGGTCGTTTGATTTCAGCGAGTTGAGGTCCTCATCGAAACTGCGCTCTAGAGCATCGATTTGCTCGACGAGTATACGTTGGTTTTCTTCCAGCTGCTTGGCCTTGGTACGGTAGGCTTGGCTGACATCTGCTCGTAGTTTCTGTACGGATGTGTGTACTTCACGACGTTGTGCTTCCACATTCTGAATGTTCTTCTCCAGTTCTGATTTCTTGTCTGTACATCGTTGGATGAGATCATGAACCTGGAATTTTATGAAAATAATTGATTTGGGTCATTCTATATTTGTAAGTGATAGGCCCGAATAGTATCAATGATAATGATTGAATGTACACAGTCTTATAATTACGAAGTAGGGGAGGCTTCTGTCATATGACCACCTCCCCCTCCCGACAAACCGCATCCTTTGTATTTATAGTTGCGTCGTATAAGAATATAGTGACAACGCAATATTAATTTAATTTTGTTAAATAATCTTGTCGGCTAATTTGGCCTGACTTCATAATCTGTGTTTTATGGTGCAACATTGAGAGGCGCATTATTATGCTCAACACCTGCAGTCCAAAGAAATAAAAAAAAATCTGCTTAATGCATCATATACATTGCGTTCCAAAAAGAAAAAACAAAAAACAAACAAACAAACAAACAAAAAAACAAAAACAACCCAAGTTTAAAAGCCCCGTAATAAACTTCTTAAACTGTTACTTATTTGTCATTAGTATTCATATCTTGAAAAAGAGTAGCTGATATTCTATCCAGTGACACCAAAATTATACATGTACTGTCATGGATGACTGAGCACTCGAGTTCTTAAAAAAATTGCTAGCAAGGCGAAAGAATATATTTGAAAAACATATAACAAGCATCAAAAACAAAAATATTTTGAGATGATTTTTGTATTATTAAATGTATTGTTTTAAAGAAAAGTACATTATAAGACTCCGATACTGTGTTAAAAACCTCGATCCTCCTTCCACACCTCCAACGAGAAGCAAATCGTTGTGCTGTGAGCACCTCAAAGATTATCCAGACGCAATGTGAGGCAGGAATCCAGGTACAGGGGCGCGCAGTAGCACCAGTTGAAG
Source organism: Paracentrotus lividus (assembly GCA_940671915.1). NCBI lineage: Eukaryota > Metazoa > Echinodermata > Echinoidea > Camarodonta > Echinidae > Paracentrotus > Paracentrotus lividus. The sequence continues at coordinate 8,485,427 of CALNVZ010003426.1, forward strand.
GGACGCACAAGCGCCATTAATGAGAATTTAGAAGACCGCTCAATTGACTGCCACATGTTAGATAAGCGAAGTGGATTTACAATTCTTCGAGAAGATAGAAGCAACATAATCTCGGAAGCAAAGGGAAGAGTTTAAGGGACTAGGAGTATAGAAAAAGCATAGCGGGACCTTAACGTGGCCACATAGAGTATTACAGTTGAAATATGTCAATACCGCTGCAATCGATGCCTTATTGGTACTTTAAGAACTGAGACTGATCGATCATTGAATTTTTTCTATTTCTTCACGCATTTTTACAGACAAAAATGAGAATAAAGAGCGGCGTTCATTGAATTGTGACCAGGAGACAGATTACATTTGAGATACAATAAATTTTTATCAGTGCTATTTTTTATTTTTTTTTTAAAGCTATTAGTTTCGTAATCTACGGGTCAGTAGAATGCATGAATACAGCCTAGGCGACTTGTAAGGGCCACAGAATACGACGTGTCCAATGTTATGAGTGGCGAGACAACGACTGATAGGCATATTGTTTGCAAAAAGGCGGGTAAATATTCCATTATGACCGGGCCTTACATGAATGACACACGTGCCGCATAAATATAGTAAAACAACAACAACACAACATATAAAAAGAAAAACACCTTACCTTATACAGTATTTGCATATATTTACTCACTGCCTCTAGTCTCCAAAAAATAAAGTAGTACATGTACATTATCTTCCGGCAAACTGTTTAACAAAAAAGAATTGGATTAACCAAGCCGAGTTGTCTGAATAAAGAATAAAAAAAAAAAAAGGGGGGGAAACGCACAGAAGAAGTAAGGAAAAAGAGAAAAATGAGAAAATTACTTGGTAGTATCAGGTTTACGGGCTTTGTGAGAAGTGAGGCGCCAAATAAAGCCCATAAAGGGTCACTCGCGGGGAGGTGTCGAGGAAACCATGTAAGGTGAGTGTATGTGAATAACTATGTTGAGGCGTGAGAGTTTGTGTTAGTTATATGATACGCGGCTATTATCAACGAGTTTGAATAGGAGAAGATGCTATGTTCATAGGTTTGAGAGTGCTCCATTGTCCATTTGTAGTATTGTACATATGAAAATGTAAGATTGTGTGAAGGAAGGTGCGCTAATTTGAGTCGTCACTATACCTGAGGGTGAAAGGCTATCAATATTTAGAAAATATTTACCGGTGATTGTCTCAAGAGTTTTAGTGCTAAATTATGATTTATGTCACTAGCTATTCGGCCTTGTGGGTAGGAGTGGCAAGTCGACGGACATTTGGCTTGTTTATAAATCAATAGTCTTATTTTATTGAATGATCATTTTGCGACGACGATTTCTGGTATTGGTCGTTTATCTAATCCCAATTTGAATATAACCTAGGAGAACATGGTTAATGGACTAAAGTAGGATCATAGAGGGTGCTCGCATAATCAATGGGTGAGGCAATTGGTCAATGGATACGTAGACATTAGGCACCAGACATGCATCGGTCGTTTATCCAAGTCCGAGCTTCTGCCCATGACCATGAGGTATTCCGCCCAGCGAATCATATAGTAGTAAGTTTGTGACTTTTTTAATTTGTGGTACAGTCGATGACGTCCAAGAAGGGGAATTTAAAAAAATTCCTTAAGATACCTAGGGACGGGTATATAGAAAACAATCTGATGCCGGCTGGTTAGTTGATTGTCGTGCACCCATCGATATTCTTTGTTCAATCGTATGTTCATTAGCATGCATGCTGTATATTGATTGTGAGTTAGTCGGAAAAATCAACTAGTCCCGAATCCACTGAAAGAGGCCAAGCAAATAGTAAGAGGTGAATAATTCGAAATAGTAGTCAATGAACAGAGTTAAAATGATAGAGACTTGTAAGATGAATATCAATTTAATACACATTACATATTTTGTATCATTGACCAGTTCGACAGTGTAGGAGCGACTGTGGACGCGACTGATGGATAACGTAGTTTTAGAGCGACCTGGCTGTGACGCAACATCGCTCTGCAACGATCTGCAGTGTGTTGATCATAGTTAATAATCGAAAGGCTGCTGAGATGGTGTTTGCACTGCTATTAGGCTGAATGAGGCAAGATGACTTTTATATGTAGAGTGTACCGAATACGATCATATATAGATTGTGTCATTTGCAAGAAGCTTAGCCTTATTTAGAAAACCAGACTTTGGTGAGAGATCAGTACTGGCATATCGGGATGTATTGTATTTGCACCTGAGCTTGTTTGGGATGTCGTTAGGAGACCTACGAGAGGGTAACTATGGATGTGCTTTTGCCAGAGGGCCACATTGAATATTAGTGGTTGTGCATACGGCTATGTAAATTAGTCGTAGTTATTATCTAAATAGAACAGTTTCATTGTAAGAGGAAAGGTGAGATGTGTGTGAGGAATCAGGAGTCTGAGTGTGCGTAGGTCTTTTGACCGCTGGATGATATACGTGTTGGGTGCATTTGGCAGGAGAGATGTTAAGACATGTGATGTGACAGCAGTTGAGCTGAAATGATGGGAGCCTATATAAGTCTGTATATGGAAAATCGAGCATTACGACCAGAGGAGCAGCTGTATTCATAGTATTAATAGTAAAAGGTGACACTGAGACATGGCCTGGGAGAGAGGTGAAAAGGTTAACGATCCAAAGCACCAGTATTCAGTGTCAGGTGGGTTGTATTGTATGAACTCAACTGCTCTCTTGAAGGTCGTGCAGGGTTATATTCTAATGCAGCGAGTGTGCGAATGCTGTGTATCACCACGCCTTACTCACGACTTGCCACATCGAACCAGCGTTACGCTACATGACACCATCTGTCCTGCTGCATTTTTCACAGCAGCATACAGGAATTAGACACTACCAGTTGACGGTGCTTGGAGCCTTGTAAGTAGGTCTGATAGCGCGCGATGCATTCCCATCCCTGTCATAGACCGCTAGACTCACAGAAATAGAGGCTCTAGAGATTGTCACGATGACACAACGATCCTTGTCGACGAAATCAAAACCCGACGTGGTTAGGCCGAGAATTCGTAGGCCTGGTCTGTTCTGTTGTGCTTTGTTGGGATGGTGGTGTTTGTGTGAGTGTGGATGCCTGTCGGGTCAGATAGTAGATGTTAAGGACCGTGTTTTGAAGAGTTGGTTAATGAGGATTTTCATCTGATGGACTTCTGCTTAATTGTTGAGGCCAAATATCCATTGTCAGTCATCTTGGATGGTTGAACTTCCTGGTCGTCCCCTTGAGGAATAAACATGTGCCTCCGTCAATCCTGCATCCGCCGTAGTGAGATTGCATAATCGGTAGGCCGCTGGGTCTCGTTGAAAGACACGGAGTCATCACAACACTAGTTGCATGGCTGTGATACAACTTGGCATACTGGCTGCTTCTTTACCAATATCGAATCAATGATAATCTATTCGAATTTGCCCAATACAAATACCGCGATACCTCACTGCTATCAAGAGTATTTAGTCATCCCGCTATTTCTCCTCGTAGTAGTCCACACTCTGGTTGAATCACTCTAAGACAGGATTGGTGTTAGTCTTCGAGATGTTACCCGAGGGCTCAATGACGGGTATCATCATATTGCAGGCCTGGAATCTCTTCTTCTGTGCTTTCCTGTTATGAGCAAACCTTCGGGCGGGGCCCATAGAAAGCAGGAAGTGGGTGATCGTTAGCCTCCTTCCAGTCAATTGCCTATCACAGCTTTCCTGCACGGATTTTTCTTTATTGCGAGTCGCTCGGAGTGGAGGCGATTATCGCGTCAAGTTATGTAGCCGGGCGAGAACAGTAGTTACGATTAGTTACTAGTAAGCGACGTAGTTCATACTAGTTCACAGATCGGCACGCGAGGTATGTGACAAAATCGTTGAACATTAAGGATGAGAGGCAGTCGTTGTGAGCAGATCAGACACTGATGCGTCGATCAGTCAGGACGCTTCCTAATTCTATCAATGTCAGGCCCCAGCCGGGTGCGTTATTGTTATCGTTAAACAGTATGGTTTTTCTTATGTAATTTGCGCTATCAGTGAATGAGAGATGTCGTGAAGGTCCACTGTAGCATCAGGCATATACTGGCGCTCTTGAGGAGCGATCTTGAGTATACTTCTGTTCGAACCGAGTATAGTGCGTTGGGGTTTACGTGCTCAGCTGCTAGGCTTTGGTAGCCGGGTAGGCTTGGCCTGACATCTGCTCGTAGTGTGCTTCTGGCACAGGCTTGTAAGTGTACTTCACGTTATTGTTGTGTTTCCAACGATTCTGAATTGTCTCGTTTTCTTCAGTTGCTGAGTTTCTTGGCTTGAAGCATGTCGGTATTGGAAGCGTGAGATCATGCGCGCACCTTGGAATTTTATTAAGATGAGATACCTAGGTGAAGTGCTTGGGTCGAGTTCTGAGAATGATGTATGCTGACGATAGGAACCGGTTATAGTGACGACCAGTACCAATGATAGTGATTGGAAGTGCTACACAGTCGAGTTAGTCTCTGGGAGGACTTTTGTCCGATATGACCTACCCTCCCCTCGCGACCGACAAACACATCATATTGTTATGTGATTTATATCAGTTACAGGTATACGGATCTGGATGCTAAAGAAATAGTAGGGAACCGTACGTAAGTGAATTGAAATTTCATTTTGTACACCAAAAGTCTTGTATTCGGCGTCATTTGGCCTGATCTTAAACATCGTGTGATTTATGGGTGTAAGCGAAGTGTGTGCGAGTGACGATTTTAAAAAGGCGCGAGTTTATTACTGGTTCAACTCCGTGATTCCCGAGAAATAAAAATATCGCTGCTTAATGCGTCCTATAACATTGGCGTACCAAAGTACCGCCCCTCCAAGTTTTAAAAAGCCATATAAACTTTTTAAAAAGTATCGGACTTAAATTTTTTCTTAATATTTTCTATCATGAAAAAGAAGTATCGATATTCTATCCAGTGACACCGTTTTGAAAGTGTTAAATTAAACATAGCGATAAAGGACTAGGACGGTCATGGCAGTGACTGAGGCAGTTTTGAGTTCTTAAAAAAACTTGGAGGCAAAACACAAATGTTTAGAGTTATTGTCAGATAGGCAATCTGGCTTCTGAGATCTATGAAGGTCATAGCTAGTTTCTTAATGAGGTCAGGCTTCCTTAGTGCCTAATTCATAAGGAACAAATGATTATTATTGACCTATTAATGATACAGGGTGCTTTTAGCCGTTTGCTCTGACGTTAAACTTGTACATACAGCTTGGTAACGGGACGCATACCAATTTGGTTGTCCATGGTGTATTACGTTTAGCTAGCCCACGACGTGACAGTTGGCACATTGAACGGGCCGTCGTAATACGGATACAGTATAGTGATTTGTATCATGGTGTGAATAAGAGCAGAGGCATTCATGATTAAACTTACTGGTGGGCGTATTACTGCGTTTAAAATAATATCAGGGTGACACTAGTGAGTCTAGTTGACTCGCAGATTATTAAGTATGGATAGACAGACACCGAGCGCTGCTTCTCGCGGTGCACGATACACGCTTGGGTTTGGTTGTGAACTGTGTGTTTTGTCATTTGTAGACTAAGTTCGGCCGATTCCGTTGGATATACGTCGACTCGGAGTATAGTCAGGGGTTCGTAGCACTAGTCTTATTATATAGCACTTCTCTCATTATGACAGAGTTGCTAACTTCATTGTTCGATCACAGTGTTATGACACTCAATCGGCTCGATAGATTTCCTACGGTATGTTAGAAGCAGTGTGATATAGTGTGATCAGGTAATGAGAATGAGTTGTGGATACATGAGACTGATAATCATCTTTGCGAACCACTTAGGCGTCAGCATCGATAGCGAGCTCGAGATTGTGTATGTTTGTCATTATATTGCGATTATCAAAATTCATTCCTATTTTTTCGAACCTCGAAAAATATACCGCTACGTGCGAAACGCGCTGTACGCTGTTCTTAGCGCAGAGAACAATGCACGCTGAATGCGCCTATGTGTATATTGACTCGTGATGGTCATTTCTCGTGCCTCTTGCACGCCGCTGTAAGTAATCGAAGCGAATGCGTTGACGTCAGGAGAGCTTGGTACAGAGAGTGCGAGTCACAGATTTTCGTTTCGTATTACTGATACTAGGGGCAACCTATGACAATAAGATTCAATAGACAGTATAGATTGGATCATTTTCTAAGTTATGCCAAGTATGCATTAGTTTTCGAAATTTGTGAAAAAGGATGACACTACTTTAAGGAGACGCCTGTTAATGCCTTTAATTTTTATTTTTGTATTCATTCTAATTATTATTTTTTTCTTCTTTACTATATCAGAACAATTTTTAGGTGCAGCCTAATAATCAAACAATAATCAAAACAAGACGTCATGGGCGATAATCTAACTAATAGGAGGACGCTCACCTTAACCTGTAACTCCTTCTCGAAGTCCTCATCGTGATTTGATCTTGTGATCACGATGACGCGATGATCACACATTTAAACAATATGCACCTTACAGTCCTCGCGAACATATCTTTGTTCTCATGTCTATGGGTTGAACATCTTCTCGGAGTAGGACAATGTTGAACATTCCCTCCTTGATATCCTGTAGGTGGATATGATCTCGTGGTCTTTGAATAACATTGGTAAATTGTTTGTGACAGAACATGGCATGTATCGCACATAACCGCATTACATGTTCTACAGAAAGATAGCTACGTCCTGAAGGCTGCAAGCTGTCATAGTTGCTTCTCTCAAGGATGGCATTAGCTGCCTCCACAAGCTGACATGGTAGTCGTCTACGAGTCCGTTGACCGTGCACATCGGAGTCAGATCATCGCGACACGGTTGTCGCATCAACTTCGTGATCTTCCTACAGAGAAGGGACAGACCATGTGATCAAGTCTGGTGGGATAAATCGTATTTCTTGAGACATTTCGACGAGGTATGTCCGCACGAAGTCAGGAGGGTAGGATCGTCAAAGATATCAAGACATAATGGACACGTCAGGTTCTGTAAAGAGTCAGAAACTTTCTCTACTTCCTGCTTGCCTCGCCATGGTCGCATTATGGTTCGGTAATTGTTCAACTGAAAGCAATAAAAACAGGTCTTGTTTGCTCTCTTCAATGCTATCAGTTTGTTGTAGAACTCAGCTCATTAACCACCTTGCTAGATTTGTAAGAGGTCGTAAAATTAACAATTCATGACTTTATCCGAATGTAAAGTCAAACCGATCTGCAATGAAATATGGATAATGGCGAAATGTATATTCACGCTATAACGACTACATGAATTATATGGTTCATAAATAAATGGCGTATAATAGAACTAGGCCCTATAAATAGAAACGGTTTTCCCAGGGTATTTGACCCTTTCGTATTGTGTCGAGATTAAATGAGTTGGCGCTGTCATAATTTATAATATTTCGTAAACATTGCACATACTTGATCTGCAAAACATTGTTATTGTAGTATAGGCGCGTATCCAGGATTTCGCACCCCGGGGCCGACGTGAATTTGGGCCCTCTGTGTACTTTTTCAACATATGGCCCCCCCGCCAGGAAACATACGGCTACGGTTAAATTATGTTGAAGGATTTGAATAATAATTAATTTTGATTTTTTTTTTTTTTTTTTTTTTTTAATACTTGCAATGGTGAGTTTCATGGAAAAGAATTTCTAGGTAGCGCGATCACATTCCCCCCCCCTCTACTTTACGATACAGAAAGCAAAGAATTCTAAGCAATAGGGGTATCAATTTTGTGTACTCTTCCATAGAATATCATTGAAGGGAGATTTAAGTATATTTGTCCAATCAAAACGATTGGAAAGGCAAAGCCATATAAAAATCATGGTGAAATTTGTCTTCAGTAATGTGATGAAATCAAACAAATGTATATTGGATGTTTGTTGTTCAGAAATCCTCATATCTGGTTACAAGAAAAGAAAAAATAGGCGAGCGTGAATCGCGAGCAGAAATTTGATGTTCACGGAATGATTCTTGAAAACGGTGACATTTTGATCATG
>CALNVZ010003426.1:8493460-8508319 GCA_940671915.1 Paracentrotus lividus
TCCTCAGGAACACAATGAAATAACTCTTTGGAAAATGAAGCGAGCGCGAAGCGCGATCGAAAATTTTCTATGTATATACAGACCCGGATGCATGAATTTTGACATTTTGCTCTATCTATATACAGACCATATTTAAAAAACCTATTTGTTGCCCCCTTAGTTTCAGATAAATTCGGCGCCCCTTAGTTTTAGATCATTTGGGCGCGCTATAAGTGTAAGCTCAATTTAGCGCCCCTAATTTTAAAATCGATTTGACATCCCCTTAACTTCAATTCAGTGCCCCCATAAGTTTCAGGTCATCTTGGCGCCCGTACGTGTAAGCTCAATTTGACGCCGCTAATATGTTGAACATAAATTTGAAATGCAAAAAAAAAAAATAATAATAATAATAAAAAAAAAATAATAATAATAATAAAATGTAACGTGAAAACAAATAAATTTAAATGTTTTGACGGTTAGAATCCCATAAATGTAAATTCTGGTAAAAGAGGAAAAACATAGGCGTGTGCGAATAGGGAACAGAAATTTTAATGCATTCGAATGATTAGAAAACAGGTCATTTTACGCGTTCCTCGACACAATGTAATAAATCAATGGGAAAAGATGATGCGAGCGCGAAAATTTTGCTATTTATATACAAACCAGTGGGGTGTAACACAAAGACTTACGATTGATTAAAAGTTACGATTGATTTTTTCTCGTTAGCCTCATCATGGACAGGATGCTCCAAAGTTGATGATCTTAATCCTAACTGTAGCATTAACCCTACTCTTAATCATATCAAAATCTTAATCCATAACTGTGCCTGGTTTCCAAATGAGGCTACCAAGAAAAAATCAATCGTAACATTTTATCAATCGTAAGTCTTTGTGTTACACCCCACAGGAGGCATGGAATTTTAAAATTTTGCTATTTCTAGATAGAGACCATTTTAAAAACCCCTTCTGTTGTTTTTTTTGTGTGTGCTTTTTTGGGCCCCTTAGTTTCAGGTAAATAGGATATAGTTGGAGCCACTAAGTTTAAGATAAATTTGGCACCCCTAAGTCTCAGGTCAATTCGGCGCCCTACATTTTGGAGCTCAATCTGGCTTGTCCTTTTTAATTTGAAGATCGATTTGGCAACACCCTTACTTCAGGGCTTAAATAGCGCCCTTTAGTGTCTCAGGTCTATTCAGCCCCCTTAATTTTCGATCATTTTTGCGCCCCTACAATTTGTACTAATTTGGCGCCCTTACGTTCAAGATCATTTTGGCGCCCCCTTAGGTTTAAGTTCGATTTGGCGCCCCCTAAATTTAAGGTCGATTTTGCGCCCTAAGTTTGAGGTTGAATTTGCCCACTCCTAATCTAAAGGTCGATTTAGCGCCCTTAATTTAGGTCGATTGGCGCCCCATCTAAGTTTTGGGTCAATTTGGCGCCCCACGTTAAGCCATTTTGGCACCCCTCTAATTAAAGTTGATTTGGCGCCCCCCCTAAATTTAAGGTCGATTTGGAGTCCCACCTATGTTGAAGGTCAATTTGGCGCCCCTTAGTTTAAGGTCCATTCGGCATCCCTAATTATTGGCGTTGCTTAGGTTTACTGTCGATTTGGCCGCCCCCTAAATTTTTTTTAAGGGCGCCCCTTTCCCCTCCCCCTTTTCAATTTGGCGCCCTTACTTAGTTAGGTTTGATTCGGCGCCCTAAGTTTAATATCAATTAGGCGCCCCCTCAGCTTCAGGTCCATTTGGCGCCCCTACGTTAAGCTCAATTTGGCCTCCCCACCGTTAAGCTAATTTGGGCGCCCCCCCCTAAATTTAGTGTCGATTTGGCACCCTTAAGTTAAGGTCAATTTGTTGCCCTTGTTTTACTCGATTTGCCCCCTAACATTTGAGGTCGATTTGGCGCCCCTAAGTTTAAGGTCAATTTGGCACCCCTTAGTTTACTGTCGATTTGGCGCCCCCTAAATTAAGGTCGATTCGCCCCTATAAGTTTAAGTCAATTTGGCGCTCCTTAGTTTACTGTCGATTTGGCGCCCCTAAGTTTAAGATCAATTTGGCGCCCTTAGTTTACTGTCGATTTGGCGCGACCTAAGTTTAAGGTTCAATTTGTGCCCCTCAGTTTACTGTCGATTAGCGCGCCCCCCATTTTTTTAAGGGCGCCCCTTCCCCTCTCCTTTTTCCCTTCCTCTCTCTTCTCTCTCTCTTTTTTTTTTTTTTTCCTTCCTCTTTCCCTTTTTTTTCCCCTTCCTCTTTCCCCCTTTTTTCCCCTTCTCTTTTTTTTCCTTTTTCTTCTTTCTCTTTTTTCCTTTCCTTTTTTCTCCCTTTTTCTTCCTCTTTTCGGTGCCCCTGCGCGCCCCCCGGGGGCCCCGGGCCCGTAAAGCCCCCCCCCCAAGAATACGCGCTGATATTCCTGCTATTGCTGCATGTATCCTTCTTATTTATTTTATATGTCGTTATTGTTAATTTTCTTGCTTTTTGCTCCGACTTCTCGCTGAAATATTGTCTATTGTAAATGTTTTTACATTATGGTCAAACCTAAAAATTGTGACTACCCTATTGTTAAAAATGTCATATGATTTATTTATTGTTATTGAAACAAAATGTAAGGTACTGTTTAAAGTCAGTATCCTCAATGACATTATCATAACCATTGTCATTCACATTAATCAGCATCTATAACCACTTTCTTCAAATTTAAATAAATATTCATCAATCAATACCATTATCAATGACTATCTTCAATTAAATCATCACTACCATCATCACACACCACTTTCTTCAATTGAAACACATTACCACATCATAACCATATCTCCAATTAAATCATCATCAACACCATCATCAATACCATTATCATACCAACGTTATCATCATCAACAAACCATCATCATAACCATTATCATCCACGTTAATTATCACCACACCAAATCCAATCATCCCCAGTTAATCATCATCAAACCACCATCATATAATTATCATCACGTTAATCATCACACACCATCATCATACCCATTATCACCACGTTAATCATCAACACCATCATCATAACCATTATCATCCACGTTAATCATCATCAACACCATTATCATAACCATCCAATCCACGTTAATCATCATCAACACCATCATCATAACCATTATCATTCACGTTTAATCAATAAACAACATCATCCATAACCATTACATCCACGTAATCATAATCAACACCTTATCATAACATTACCATCCACGTTAACATCATCATCACCATCATCATAACCATTATCATCCACGTTAATCATCAATCAAACCATCATCATACCATTATCATCCACGTAACATCATCATACCATCATCATAACCATTAAATCCATAATCAATCAACACATCATCATAACCATTACATCCACGTTAATCATCATCACACCCATCATCATATACCATATATCCACGTTAATCATCATCAACACCATCATCATAACCTTATATCCACGTTAATCATCATCAACACCATCATCATAACCATTATCATCCACGTTAATCATCATCACACATCATCATAACCATGTTATCATCCACGTTAGTCATCATCAACACCATCATCATAACCATTTTCATCCACGTCAATCATCATCATCACCATCATCATAACCATTACAATCCACGTTAATCATCAACACCATCATCATAACCAGTTTCATCCACGTTAATCATCATCAACACCATCATCATAACCATTATCATCCACGTTAATCATCATCAACCCCATCATCATAACCATTACAATCCACGTTAATCATCATCAACACCATCATCATAACCAGTATCATCCACGTTAATCATCATCAACACCATCATCATAACCATTACAATCCACGACATCATCAACATTATCATCATATCCGTACCACGTTAATCATAATCAACACCATCATCATAACTATTATCTTCAAATTTAATCATCAACAGCATCATCATCATAATTATATATTACTTTTCACGTTAATCGTCGTTATTTAACATTTCTGGGACCATTCGAAGGATACAAGATCTAATGTATATACACTGTTCGTCATAAAGGTGGAATATTTTTTTCTGGCTCAAGCGACATTATGTTGCTCCGTTATTAATTTCTTAAATGTGTTTGTCTCCGCTTTCACTTTCTGGGATCCTGGGTATATCTTGGACGTTCCCTCAACTCTTCCCGGGGATTTTTCTTCAAAAAAGTTTGCCACCCCCAGAAGATGGCCATTTTCGTCATTTTTTCTTATTTTTGGGGCCCTTTTTTGTTCACGGGACCCACCAATGTCCCCTCAGTCCTACCCCAAGGAAACACGTCTGAGGTGGAGATTTGTTATTGTTCTTTAAATTAAATCTATATTTATGGTTACTGGCTCGACTCTTGTGTCTAGGGGAGGGGTCAAAATTTATTTTGATTGGGGTTCAACATTCATTTTATTCATTTTATTCATTTTTACACCATGGAAATTTCTATCTTCCCTTAATTGTACTGTAAAATCTCAACCAAACATAAATCAAAATAAAATATTATCAATAATGACTATTTACAGCCTTGTCATTAAGGCTAAACAAAATTTGAGGGGGAAATGATGATATTTAAGGGTTAAAGGTGGTTTTTAATTTCTTTTGTTTTCAGCATAAAGATGGAATAAAATATTCCGAATGTTCACCAATCTCGTTTTTTAATTCAACCCCTCCCCTGGACAAGAGACCTTAGCCTGTCCCCAGAAATATAGATTTAACGTAAAGAACAATATAAAACAGTACACCTCAGTCGCGTTTCCTGGGGGTAGGACTGAGGGGGCTCGATCGGCCGGGAAAACAAAAAGGGGCCCCAAAATGAGAAAAAAATGACAAAAATGGGCATCACGGGGGTTGACAAAACTTTTTTGGTAAAAGGTCCACGTGAAGGGTTGGGAGAATGTCCAAGATATAGCCAGGGTCCCAAAAAGTAAAAGCAGGCACAAACATATTCAAGAAATTAAAGTCAGAGCAAAATCATGTCGCTATAGCGGCAAAAAAAATATTCCACCTTTATGACGGACAGTGTATTTAATCTAAAATATTAATGAAAATACCCCGTCTTTTGTAAAATAATAATGAAAACTGACGAATTAAACAAAAGTTTAAAAAAAATAATTCACTATGGTCATCTTCATTCTCACTCATCTTCTTCATAGAGGTATCAGCATCCATGGTGAACACAAAATTAATAAAACACAGAATTAACATGAAAAATACGAAGACAGGTTTGGAATCAATTTGCTTGATTTTAATTCCTCAATTAGTAAAATTATCAACAAAATCATCAATACCGATTACAGATTACTAATCTTGAAGACCATTTGTGAAAATATACAATCTGAACATACATAAATTTACATTACAAATTACCATTATCTACTTGTTTTTATTCTCCTGATCATGATAGCTAATAAGCATGACAACAAACCGATGTGTTGGCTCAGTGGATAGAGCGTCCGCCTCATAATCGGGAGGTAGTGGGTTCGATCCTCGGCCGCGTCATACCAAAGACGTTAAAAATGGTAGTTGTTGCTTCCCTGTTTGGCGTTCAACAAGAGGGGGATAGAGCAACCTCCATCTGGCGCTGCTCAGCAGCTGCCAAGCCCACGGGACAAGGGCAAAAATAATATCCGATTCGGACAATAAAATTTGGAGCATTTTTGGTAGTTTGCAAAGAGTGCGTTCAACATATTTGAATATCAATAATCATTATTGGCCATTAATATTGACATTGCTTTCTTAATTACCATTTGTTCTTCTTCCATTTTTCACGTGATCATAATTGAAATGATACCATGCATACTGCGTTACGTATCGACGTGCCATACAATATATATGTGCATACAAGACAGAATGAGACATCAAAGTTTGCGAGTGAAAAGTACAACATCATAAAACAAATTATGGTTGTCATCGCCAGCTAATAAACATGACAAAAAAAAACTTGATATTCTGCAATGATTTCGTTATATGTTGTTGAATATTGATATTAGTTATTGTTAACTAATATCGATATTTTAATAATTATTTTCTTCATTACCATACTATTTTTGCGCAAAATGGATTTTTCTTTACTGTAGACAAATAATCATATCTCATAACATCTACGGCTCCAAATGAAAAGGAACAAATGCAGAAGAAAGTTTGTTTTTCCTGCATTGTGGAAGTACAAAACACTACCAGATTGTGATTAACCTTCGTATTATAAGAAATGTTTCCCATTTGTACCATTTTTGAACAAAACACTCAATTAAACCTCGTTTTCTATATTGGACAAATCGTCTGTATAACAGTCAATGTAATTGACCATGAGGAGAAATCTACTAAGCAGTAGGAGGCGTCATTGTTTGTTCTTTTAATGCACAATTTTATTATTTACTCAGTAGACTTACTTATAATATTGAAATATTGTAATCACCATAAAATGTATAAACCTTGCAATACATTTTTATTTACACAGCATAAACACACATAAATTTCAATTTTACAAGCAAACATTATTTCAGTCAGACTTTGACGTTATTTACTTTAAGATTGCGAGGAACAAATAGACCTGAATTTCTTCAGTCTTTCATGTGAAGAAATTGAACGTTTCATTGATTACTGCCAGGGGAAGTAACGATTTTAGATATATTTATGATAATAAAAAAAAAAATCTGTTTTGATTGCATGATCACGACTATACTAGATGTCTATCAAGGTTTCTGCAATCATCGAAAATGGGATATTTATTCATGGTTTTATTCTAGACATTACTATGTAAGCCTTTTACTCGATATTTTAAGTTTAAAATTTATCGAACAAAAATCATCACCAAGATCTGCTAGAAATAACAATGTCCAACAGTGTGTTCACACATAGTCGACTATGTTAAAACTCCCGAATTAAACGATGTGGTGATGATTCCACATTGTGATATGATTTTTCACATAGTGTTCACATGGTGATGTTTGGTTTCCCATTATGAATTCACCCAATCACAAAATAAAAAATGTGGGTATCAGCGTTCAAACGCTCAAATTTAATACTGTGAAGAAGATTTCTTACTGTCTTCACAATGTATGCACAGTGTGATCACACTGGGCTTCACACTGTGAGGCATTGTGTTTTTTTCCACCAGGGCGAAAGTTACAGAAAAAAAAAAATGAAACAACGTAATAACCAAATATATTTTGAGATGATTTTTGTATTTTTTTTTTTTAAATACATAGCCGACTGTTTAAAACCCCCATTCATTCCACACCCCAAAAAGCAAATCGTTGCTTGAAACCCAACTTCCATGTGGCGGATCCAGGCGGGGGCGCAGGGGACGCGCCCCATATAATTTGAAAACCTCTCATTGACTGCACATGTTAAAATTGGAAAATTTCGGCTGGGTCCCCCTCCCCCTTATCGGGCCTAACGGCCCCTATCCTGAAATCCTTTATCCGCCACTGATGCTATTGTATTCATGCAATGATGTCATTTTTCTATTTTACATTTTTACAAAAAAAAATTAAAAGCAGGCGTTCATGAATGACAGAAATACATCTGAAAATATGTTTTTTCATCTTTTTTTTTTTTTTTTTTTTTTTTTTGGCTGTGGTTTTGATTACCATAAATGCAGGGCACAAAATTCGGTGTCAATTTATGATGGCGAACAAACGATAAGATTAGTTGCAAAAAGGCGTAAATATTCATATAATGAATGAAACGCGCCGTAAAATATAAAAACAACAACAACGTATAGTAAAGAACAAAAAACTACTTACATATTTGATTATTTACTCTTTATTTTCAACAAGTATACATGTAATTATCTCCGGCATTAAAAAAAAAAATGATATACCGTTCGTCTTAAAAAAAAAGAAAAAAGAGTAATAAAAAAAAATAAATACATAAATAAATGAATAAATTTGCACTTTTTGAATGGCTGCCAAATAAACAAAGTCACCGATACTTGAGCAAAATTGTATAATTATGTATGTATTGATAGATTAGAGTCCCTTATGTGATGCGTCGCATACAAAAGATTAAATTGAAAATTTTGCAAGCTTCAGTGATCCATGTCCATTTGTGCATTGTACATGAAAATTTAGTTGTGAAGGAACGGATATTTAGGCCTATTTTATGATATATTATGATTTATGTCATTCATTGGCTTGTGGAGTCAACGACATGGCTTTTATCAATTTAAATGTTTGTTCTTGCATGATCATGATTTCGTATTGTCTTTTTAATCCCAATTTGAATATACCAGTTGTTATGACAGTGCTCATATCATAATAAGCTTTCAATACTAAAATACCGCCCCGCCCCCGCGAATCATATACGATTTTTCATTTGGCAGTCATTTCAAAAGGAGATCTTTTTAAAAAACTTCTTTAAGACAGACGGTATATAATAAAAATCTTTCCCAGTTTATTACCACCAAATATTTCATTCATCATGTTCATCAGCCTCCGTGTATTATGTATAGAAGTAAAAATCACTTCTAATCCACTGAAAAACCAACATAAAGAGGTGAATACGAATAGTAAGTCGTGAAGATTAAAGATGCTTGTAAAAATGAAATCAATTTTGAAACCAACATTAGATATTGTATCATTGACCTATAGGCCCTATAATATTATTTAAGACATGCCTATTTTCATCATAAAATGTATAAAATGTATCTATAGAAGTTGTTTATTAGTGACAAAATCATGACTTTATTTAAAACAATTTCTGTATCTTGTTCGGTTTCTATTTGCTAGCTTTGTTCTTAGACACAGGGTCTATGGACTGACCAACCACTTGATATATGTTCATGATATGAATATCAGTTTATCAAATAAATATTTATTGCAGAGAAAATGATTTTGGACACATATATTGGGATTCGGGATTTACAATACTACTTTGATGAAATACAACTTTTTGGCACTAGCAAAAGCGAGCATGCCTGGAGAGAGTGAAACCAGGTAACACCAATCCCGTTTCAGTGTCAGGTTAAGTGCATTGAACTCAACTCTCTCCTTGAGGTTCAGACCATCAATGTCATACAGTCTGATCACCACCTTACCAGACTTGCAATCAACACTCGCTACATACACCCTGTCCTGCTCATCCACAGCAGCATACAGGTAGATACCTCTTGGAGCTTGTAGACGCTTCCCAGCATTCCCATCCCTGTCATAGACCGTCACAATGCTTCGATTGTCGTAACAACAAGAACTTGTGACGATCAAACCCGACGTGGTTGCAGATGCCTGGTATGTGTCGTTGTGCTTTGTTGGGATGGTGTGTTTGAGTGTGGATCCTGTCGGGTCGTAGATGTAGACGTGTTTTTCAATGTTGGCTATGAGGATCTCATCAGATGGACTTCTGTTTAATTTGAGCTTATATCTATTGCTAGTCACGTGAATGGTTGACTTCCTGGCCCCACTTGGAGAATAAACATGTGCTTCCTTGGTTCCCGTTGAGATGCATAATGTCCTGTCTCGTTGAAACACGAGATCATAACAACATGCATTGCTTGATACATTAGAATACTGCTGCTTCTTTCCATTTGAATCAATGATATCTATTCCATTTGCATCCCAATATCCGATACCTACATTGCTATCAGAGTATTTTGTCATTCCCCACATTTTTCCTCGTAGATCCACACATTGAATCACTTCTAAGATAGGATCTGGTTTATCTGAGATGTTACCGAGGTCAAGACAGGTATCATCTACAGGTTGGAATCTTTTCTTTTGTGCTTTCTCTGTTATGACTGCAGCAGAAGTGTGATCAGTAGCCTCCTTCAGCGTGCAATCCTTCCCAAATGCAAGGTCTGGTTTATCTGAGATGTTACCGAGGTCAAGACGTGTATCGTCTGCAGGCTGGAACCTCTTCTTCTGTGCTTTCTCTGTTATGACTGCTGCCGAAGTGTGATCAGTAGCCTCCTTCAGCATGCCATTTAGCTCCTCACAAAGCAACGTGTGAGCAGACAGAGTGTCCATCTCAAGACGTCCTAGTCTATCATTAGCCACCAGCGTCATCGAACTGTAAATGCTTTTGATTCTTTGTCGGTCGTTTGATTTCAGGGAGTTGAGGTCCTCATCGAAACTGCCCTCTAGAGTATCGATTTGCTCGACGAGTATACGTTGGTTTTCATCAAGCTGCTTGGCCTTGGTACGGTAGGCTTGGCTGACATCTGCTCGTAGTTTCTGAACGGCTGTGTGTACTTCGCGACGTTGTGCTTCCACATTCTGAATGTTCTTCTCCAGTTCTGATTTCTTGGCTGTGCATCGTTGAACGAGATCATTAACCTGGAAAACAAAAATGGCAAAAATTAAGGCTACCCTTTATGCGCATCATTTTTTACTAGACAACCCTTGAAAGAAAAAAAAAAACGAGGAAAATTCTTAGTACCGTGTGTTTGATTAGCTTTTAAAAATGGCAAAATAATTTCATATGTGGGCCTGGAGCTCTCATTCATGAGTGCAATATAAAATAAAGACGCATTCCATTTGGGGCCTATATTTTGAATCGAGTGGGATTTACCTACTCAATCCCACTTCACTATATGCCTAATAGTAGGGTTTATATCAGGGGCATAGGCAACGGGGATGGGGGATGCATCCCCAAACTCAATAGGTGGGGATGACATGTAGGCCTACAGTTATCCCCCAGCGATCGAAATCGCTGTCTACTTGTTATTATTAAATCAAAGCCAATATATACATGTATATTGTCATGTATATATTATTACCCTTTAAATTTTTCTTTTCTATCTGGAGCTCATTTTTATCGCTAGCTATTCTCATTATTTATTATATTATATATTTATTATTATTATTATATTATTATTATTATATTATTATTATTATTATTATTATTATTATTTTGATAAACAGGATCAAGTCCGTATTTTCCTTAAAAAGACTTTGCTTTAACAAAAAGCACAAAGTGATTTCAAGTGCAACTTTTTAGTGTCCAAGTGTTTTCGGATCATTCTAGTTTTTCCGAGAATGGCTTCTTTTTGAAGATCGTAGATCTTGATGTTCGGTGAGATCTTGGTGATGAGACTCTCGATTCCCTTCTTTACCATCCCGTGTGACCAATTATCACCGGGGTGACTTTCTGCCTTGGCGTTCCACATTCGTTCGATCTCGATCCTCAGGTCTGATATTTTAGGCGCTTGTCCCTTTCCTTGACTGCGATGTTTATGTCGTGAGGGACGGATACTTCGATGATGTTAACTTTGTTCCCTCTCTTACGATGAGTCTGGCTTGTTACAGTTGATAGCTCTGTCTGTCATTATGCCGCAGTTCCAATATATAGGTACTTTTATCAGCCAGGGTGATTGTCTGTGGCTGATGTTCCCATTGATGGTCACATGCTTGAGTCCCACGATCCTTTAGAAGTTGCCAGTGTATATGCTTGGCAATGTTATCATGTCTGCGATATATTCTGTTTGGGCCAAGATGGGGCATCCTGATGCCAGATGCATTAGAGTCTTAGGTCTTTCCCACATACCTCTGCACGTGTCCTCTACATCTGATTGCAGAATGGATTTCTCATATGCCCGTGTCTTGATTACCTGATCTTGTATGGCAAATATAAACCCTTCCGTTTCTCCTTTCAGACCAGCAAGACTTTAGCCATCCGTGGGTGTTCTTTTTGTCAACGAACTGGCGATTCGATTGTTTTTCGTGGTGACCGTGTAGACGTTTTGCCTGTAGATTTGTCTGCAATCTTTTGTTCAAGGAACGTTTCAGTTCTGTTCTCTCTTTTTCCCCACTGGTAAAGTTATCTGGTGATCAGTCAATGTCTTCAAGCTTGTTTTTCGTACTTGAGTAAATTGGCTGCGGCTTTGTCATAATCGTGAGATATGTTTGTCAATGTATCCTTGGGACTGGATAGGTAATTGGCAAGCTGTATAACTCCATATTCCATACCGTTTCTATCTGCTGAAGACCTCTTCTCCAAGGTCGCGGGGAGATACAACCTTCAACAGCAGCTTTTGGGTGGTGTAGTCTGTGCATTGTCAATTGCTTCCTTGTCATGACATCGAGCCCTCGTATATCCTCGATTTTCCAGTTTATTATCCAAAACTATACCTTAGCACGGGATTGCAAGTGTATTGATAGCCTCCATCTTGTTTTTGCGTTAAGTTCAGATTTCATAATGAGCCTCAGTCTGTGTTTGTACTCTGTCTTTGCCTTCTCTTTTCATTACGTTGTGGCTGATGCTGTCATTCTCTATCATGCCAAGGTATTTGTAGGTGGATTCATTCGTCAGTTCCTTGATTGATACTTCCTCGTCAGATAGGGGCATATCACCTGTTCTCCACCCTTCTCCGCGGATAAGTGTAATCTTAGCACATTTTCAATGCCAAATTCCATCCGAATGTCATCTGTGAATTGTTTTAACATATGTCTATCAGACTTTGAAGTTCATCATCATTTTTGCATACAGCTTGATGTCATCCATGTAGACCAAATGATTTACTGTCGCCGTAACATCATTTCCTTTATATCTTATATTCCGAAGTTTGTAGCTTTGCAAGAGGAGAGGATACTGGGTTGAGAGCAAGACAGAATAGTAAGGGGGACAATGAATCTCCCTGAAATATCCCTCTCTTGATCCGGACTCCGTCTACTTCATTGAGTATGCGTCTGTTGTTAGTGTCAGAGTTGTGTTCCACAACTTCATGCTTTCAGAATATGCACTGTATGATGTTGGGTTGATATGATACACCTCCATAATTTTGATGATCCAGCTGTGTGGTACACTATCGTATGCCTTTTGTAGTCTATCCATGCCATGGATAGATTTGTTGTCTCTGCGAGCATTCCCGGTGATAGCCTTATTTGTCAAGAGGTGGTCCTTGCATCCTTTCTTCCCCTTTCGGCAGCCTTTCTGTGAGACCTCCATGCATGTCATTGTCGTCGATATGCCGCTCAATGTGCCGTGCAAGCGTGATGTAAGTAGCTTGTACATGGTATTGAGGCATGTGATTGGCCTGTAGTTCTTGGCTTTGTTGAGTCATTGCCTTTGTATAGAAGGTATGTTCTTCCGATTGCAGCCATGCTTCGATATGTGTGACTCCTTTAACTATGTCATTGATGGCATGTAGG
This sequence comes from Paracentrotus lividus, assembly GCA_940671915.1. Classification (NCBI taxonomy): domain Eukaryota; kingdom Metazoa; phylum Echinodermata; class Echinoidea; order Camarodonta; family Echinidae; genus Paracentrotus; species Paracentrotus lividus. The sequence goes on from CALNVZ010003426.1 coordinate 8,506,549, forward strand.
AGAGGAATGTGACTGGTACTAAATTTCTTTATCCAGAAATTCTGCAGGCCGTCTGGTCCAGGACTTTCCAGTTCTGTGAGCTCTTTATGATATTTTGAAGCTCTGATATGTCAAATCCGTCAGTTGCTAAGCTGGTACATTTTCCCATTCTCCTTTCAGACTGTATCCAAGGAGCTTCTCTGTGAATGACATCATTCTCCCATAGGGCCTTCCAGTATCTGCTCGTTTCCTCTGTCGGTGGGGCTTCTCTAACTTCACTCTTGCTTGATCGTAGTTCACGAAAAAACTTCTTTCTATTTCCATGAAAGAGTTTGTTCTGTCGCTTGAATGCATTACCTTCGTGTATCTCTTGATTCGTTGTTTCAAAGCGTTGATCTTCATCTTGAGAGTTTCAATAAACAATTATACGCGTCCTCGTTTTTTCGTCTATCGGTATTTCTTGTCTAATCTTTTCCCATTACTCCTCATCTTCTTTGATTGCGGTTTCCTTTCTCCATTTCTCCTAGCTGTGCTACATCTTTTGTGTACTTCTATCTTTGATTGTATCCGTCTTTTCCATTCCGGTATTCTTGGGTTTGTGTTCCCATTTTGATTGGGTGAATGCATTTCTAGTCCAATTTTGTTCAACAACAGTCTGCTCCGGCCCAAAGTAGGCAATTTATCATCCTCATATCCGAGGGATTTGGCTCCACCTCTTTTAGTAGTTTATCTACTACGCTGATCACTTTCGTGGTTGTGCAACATCTTGTGTCAATTTTTGGAATGTGCGGTCGGTCACTCATTGGTATTTCCTTTACATTCTGATAGTTTTCTTCAAGGCTATTAACAGTTGTTCCTCGAGACCTGTCTTCATCAGTTGTATACTGAGACCTGTTGTCGATTCCTGTACATTCATAGACATCTCAGTATTTGCCCGTTCTGTTCATTTCTCTGTTCTTTGTTGGTTAATTGATAATTCGGGATGATGAACATGTGGATCCTCATTGATTCCATCTGAAACCGGGGCTCTCTTAACACTTTATCCAGTTGTTCTAGAAGTGTTTGGGAACATGCACCCATTTGTTTTCTGCAGTTTTTGTTATTGATGTTTCCTTCAATCCTACCAAGACTTCCTCCTGCATCTTTGCATTTGTTTTGTTACATGATGGCAGGTCTGCAGTAGATGTTTTTGCAGAGACATTATTTCCCTGCGTAGGCGAGCTTCCCGTTTTCCGTTTCAGTTGCGTAAGCTTCTGATTGTCTTCTTTAGTTGGTTGACTATTAGACGCATCGCAATACTGGAAGAAAGAATCCCTTCAGTTACACCTGATAGTACGTCCTGCTCTATACTTTCATTTAGTAGGTCCAGAAGAGTTAGGGAGCATACTCCATCCTGGTTGATACCTTTTTTGCCAATTTGCGCCTTCGTTCCTTTTGACATGTTCCGGGCTCTCTCAAATTAGACTGTGGTCTGGACATAGATGTTTCACTATCTTTTAAGCCAGTCGTCTTCATTTTCGTATATCTTCACCTCCGCTCAAGCCAATGTGTATTGCATTATTAATTGGCTCCATGGTGCTGACTGAACCTGCGATTGTCATTATCTAACTCTGAGTAGAGATGATCACTGCTTCTTGAATTTCCTCTTCAGATTTTCATTTGCCTCATTTCTCGTCTCTTTTCTGGTAGTTTCCGAGTCATCCAAATTTAGGAGAACGGACATCATGGTGATTTTCTGATGCTTGCGAAAAGGAGCATGCACCTTGTTTGACGCTGACTTCTTTTCTAACGC
>CALNVZ010003426.1:8524374-8575514 GCA_940671915.1 Paracentrotus lividus
TTCTCTTCTATCAATTTCTTATGTATTTCTTTGTTTTTCCTCCTTCTTTCATCTTCTATTTCATAATTTCTTATGTATTTCCTTGTTTTATTCGTTATTTCCTTTCTATTCTACCAATTTTATATGTATTTGCTGTGTTCTGAGTGACGTCATCTCGGAGTTCGGCCACAGTGAGAGCGAACGGCAAAACCCGGAAATACGCGTCCAAATTTTGGCTAGTCGACGAGAGCGCTCGTAGCAGATTACTTCACGCATGCGCAGAACTTAAAAACTCCGCTAATCTCGGCTAGTTCACATAGTGGACGAGTCAATCGAAATGAAGAGGACACGACGAAATAGAACCGTATTACCGGTAGTTATTAAGGACCAATGAGGGTTTTGAGATTCAACAAATTTTCCTGCATTTGCATGGCTGCCTGTAAGTAGTGTGTAAACACTGAAAGGCCTTGTCGCCGTCAGGGGGGGGGGGTACAATTTGACCGAAAATCATTGAAATAAAGAGCGGGCTGACACATTTTTCTATACAGTGTTTTTTTACCCTAAAAAGGCCGGGTTATTTTGCCCTCTCACAGCCTGAGGGTGGGGGCTGATTAGCCCCCTCCCCCCCCCCCCCCTTGAGATCTCGGTCGCCGACAGCGCGATCACCGCGAAAATTTGTAATAAGTATGGGTGATGTGATCTACAAGATCATCGTTAGTTTTTTACCCAAAAAAAATGCCTTTTTATTTTACATTAATCAATAATTTATGCTAATTTATGGATGAGATCATATTTCTTTCTCTCAGTTAAGTTCAGGTGGTTTTTATTTCTGATGTCATATCAACAGTTTACAAATCGATACAATACTGATACATAATAACGAATGAATAAATAAATATGAAACAATCTGGCAAAGAACAAAATATTCATATACATAATAACATGATTCTAGATAAACTTACATTACATTAGATTAATGAGGAACCCAAAAAGCAAAGCTTGTAAATAAGGTCCCCCTGGGTTTAGATAACAAAGTTAATTTCGTTTGTTCAAGATAATTCAATATTTCCGAAATATGAGGTATTGCCTTGTAAAATAATTAACAAAAATGATAATCAAGAGAAAAATCAAGAAAAATGAATCACGACAACAAAAGAATAAAAGCGAAAATAAAAAATAATATGAGTAAGGAGAAGGCAAGAGGTTTAGAAGTAAAGAGTGTTTTCTTCACTTCTCCCTCTTTCCCTCTCCCTCTCTCTCTCTCTCTCTGTCTCTGTCTCTCTGTCTCTCTGTCTCTCTCTCTCTCTCTGTCTCTCTCTCTCTCTCTCTCTCTCTCTCTCTGTCTTTCTCTTTCGTCCCCTCCTACATTCCCCTTTTTTTTTTTTCTTTCTTTTTTTTTTTTTTTTTTTTTTGTGTTACATGAAGATTGGTGCGGTGATATGAGCATTTCCAATGTATTATAAGGGTGCGCAGATATTAAGTATGCATACCCCATTGGCATTTATTATTTTTTTTTAAAGTGTCCATGACTTCACACATATTTGTATAGCCTATCCGATATGCGTCGGGCACGTGGGCAACTCACTATGACGGGCGAGGGCGTCAGCCCGAGCTCAGGCTATACAAGCCGCATTCGCCTACATCTCGGTCTCGCCCTCGCCCGTCAGTCAGTCTCCTTCGCGCGACCAGTAACTTGCCCACTAGCCCGGCGCATATCAGATAGGCTACATTTTGTACGAAACTTCTTTTCTTTTCTTTTTTTTTACAACAAAGAACAGATACTATAGAATTGTATCCATAATTTTTCTTTAGTATTTTTTAATTTTTTTTTTCATAACAGTTTTCAAAGTATTGTTATTTCTTTCTTTTTTCTTTTTTTTTTCTTTTTTTTTTTTTTTTTTTTTTTTTTTTTTTTTTTTTTTTTTTTTTTTTTTTTTTTTTTTTTTTTTTTTTTTTTGCTTGGATATAGTCAATTTGCTTTTCTTGGTCTTCCGCTTCATTTTTAAGAGATAAGGACATTTCTTTTAAGCCAGAGTGGCTGTACAAAATCTTTGACTTCTGTTTAATATCTGAAACTTCTCTAATGCTTTACTAGCTTCAGTTAAATTACCCTCTTTCGCTCTCTCTTTTTTTTAAAATCTTCTTTTTATCGCCTTGTTTCATGCCATTTTGCCCGCCCAGCAGGTCTTTTATTTTTATTTTTTTTTACTTGGATATAGTCAATTTGCTTTTCTTGGGCTTCCGCTTCATTTTTAAGAGATAAGGACATTTCTTTTCAGCCAGGGTGGCTGTACAAAATCTTTGACTTCTGTTTAATATCTGAAACTTCTCTAATGTTTAATAGCTTCAGTTAAATTACCTTCTTTCTCTCTCTTTTTTTAAAAATCTTCTTTTTATCGCCTTGTTTCATGCCATTTTGCCCGCCCAGCAGGTCGACACTGAAAATTACAATCTTCAAGAACAACCTCAAAGTACTTGTAAAAGAAATGTTCCCCAAAATATCACAATTTTTTTCATGTCATGTAGGCAGACATCTCAGGATTAAAAGTCCTTAGTTTCAGACTGATTGGATCTATAGTCATGATAGTTACGGAGAAAGAACAGCATAGGGTATGCATATACTTAAGTGCGTCACCCTATATAATCATTTTGATTAATTTTGTTCCCGAAGAGATACAATTCTAAAAATAGTCAATTATCCGTTGTCCATTGTAATGTCAACTTTGGATTTAATAATATTAAATACATAAATAAAAAATCTTCACCCTACAAACCCATTTGACATGTTTGAAGAGAATGATTATGAAGGGAGTGAAATTAATACATGGAACCAGGGTTGCGGGGGGGGGTGCTGACGGGCCCAGCAGCCCCCCCCCTCCCTAATAGGTGCCTAAAATCGTGAATCTTGGGTCTCTGAGCCCCCGGCAAAGTAAATAATTAATAACAATGATTAAAAGAAAATATAAAAATAATAATCCAGTATAGCCTGCTCAGTCTCAGGATACAGACTTTTGTTACTTGCAAATAGTCAGTTTTTCAGTGAATATGTGATTTTTTATTTTATTTTTTATTTTTTCATCGGGTTGGCAGTGCAGTACATTGTTTATGTTTTGGAATAGGGGTTCTCTTTCTTTCTTTCTTTTTTTTTAAAGCGTATAGACCAGGGGCCGCGGAGCGTTTTTGAAAGTGGAGGGGCTGAGCCAAAAGTGGGGGGGCTGAACAGGCTAAAAATCACAAATGTATGGTCATTTTTGCATTTTTGTACACGTTGGCTGAAAAAACAGTGGGGGGGGGGGGCTGCAGCCCCGCACCCCCAGCCTCCCCCCCCCCGGCTCCGCGGCCCCTGCCAGACTGCATAGCATGATAAAATTGAATTCTTGTTACCGTAATCTTTCGGCACAATGGACATCTTCTCTATTTCCCGGTTTTGGTGTCTTTCCCTTTTTTAATTTTTATAATTTTTTTCAATGGGATTTTTCAATGCCGATCGAAGGCCGAACAATTTTTCACGCCCCCTTGCCCAGTCTCGAAAAAATATTCACCCTAACTAGTGACATTCTATGAGTTTGATTTTAGAAGGGCCTAAATCCTGGCGCAGATTCAGGGGTGACGGGCCCGCGGGTCCCAAACTTAGGGGGGGGGGGAGAGTCTTTTTCTCTTTCTTTTTATTCATGGATGTCTGACCAAAATGAACGACCTACCCCTTACCCTTATGGCTGTTTAATGGAGGTGATGACCGTGTGCATATTTTTTTTTCATGCCTACCCCCTTGGACGAGAATGACAGGGCAAGAAGTTGGATGATCGAGCCCCTCCCCCAATCCCAGGACAGACAAGCGCGGCGATTTCATGTCTCGACTGGGGGGGGGGGGCGGAAACACCCGAAAGTGAAAAAATAATACACTAAAAATTCGCATACTTCGCACATTGTGAAGAAACTAATGAAGATGTTTGCGAGCGCGAAGCGCGAGCCAAAAATTTTGCTTTGTAATAACAATTAGCATTGTATTTGACATACATTTTTTCCTAAGTTTATTAACTTCACAAGCAAATCATAACTATAGAATACCCTAAGCATATATAAAGAAAAACATTAGATGATGATAGGACAAAGAAATACTTAACAGTTTGCAGCTACTCAGATGATTTCATCTCTACATATACGGCACGCTCACAAAATATGCAAAAACAATATCCACGTACGCACGTGCATGCGATGATATGCTCGGATGTACGCCCCTCGTACCATTATATTTTCGCCAACCAAAATGATCAACGACCAACGACCACCGACCACCGACCACTGCCAAATAATTGTAATAAATTATGTGTCCAGTTGTGTAAAGTAATATATATTAAACATATCTTCTGATTCTGAAAACTAACAACCAACGTCCAACGACCAACGAGCAACGTCTGCATGATTACGTAACAAAATAGGGAGAGATGAAACTGCACTGAAGAACAAGTCAGATAGATTATAGAAACCATCGACCAACGACCAACGACCACTATTTTTTATTATTTATTATTATTTAGAACGGGAAATCTTCTCCTTTTGAAAGCCAACGACCTACGACCAACGAATGATTAATATAATTATATATGATATCCAGGGCCGTCACCAGCTTTTTTCTAGGGGAGGTGCGTTTTGGAGTCAATGTCCATTTTTTGGGGGCGAAGCGACAAGGCCCGAGTGAGCCTAGCGAGTGAGCAGGGGGGGGGGGGGGGGGGGGGGGGGGGGTGTCTCACGGCACCTGCTATACACCATAGAGATTTTTTTTTCGCAATGGAAAAAAAAGGTAATTCCTTTTATGATGTAGGCCTAAACATGTGGGCGCGAAGCCCGAGAAGAAAGCTTTCTGTATAGCGACATTGAAAAAAAGAAAAGAATTTCGTTTAACCATTGTTTTGTGCTTTGTTTGCGAGCGCGAAGCGCGAGCCGAAAATTTTGCCTTGTAACCACATGAAGGAATCGTATTTCACACATATTGTGCGCCATACTTCTTAATTAACAGGTCTGTTTATAATGGTCTAAATAAATGTATGTATATCCTTTCTGATCGAACGTGATGAAGTCAGAGTATTATATTTGTTCATTGTCTTCTATTTGGCTTGCGAGCGCGAAGCGCGAGCCGGAAATTTTTACCTTATAATGACCTTTTTTTTTTAAGTCCCCCACGAGCTGATAATCACCGCCCTTTAACAAAATGCGAGAGCGAAATTAAATCCTATTTAAGAATGTTCAATATAAATGATTGTAGTCGTTTCGGGGAATGATAATTCCTTTTTAAGCATACCAACAACGAAGCGGGGCAAGAGCTTTCAAATAATACCTATTTGAAGAAGAATATATCTTGTTTATTAATCGTCTTATTTTTTGGTTGCGAGCGCGAAGCGCGAGCCGCAAATTTGCCATAATCACAACATCAAGTCATTGTATTTCACACATATTTTGCCCCTTACTTCTTTTTTAAATTCCTTTAGGACTGATAACCCCGCCCTTTGACAAAATGCGAGCGCCAAGCGCGAATGAAAATCACATTGGGTTAATAGTCTATAAATTTAATGTTTGTAATCCCTTTCTGAAATATGATGATAATCTTTGAAAACATACGAGCGGCGAAGCGCGAGCGGAAAATCGTAGCCTACGTAGGGAACTGAAAACGAAGTATAATCATTGGCTTTTGTTTGTTTTTATTTTGGAATTTTATAGCATACATGCATGCCCAACATTTTCTGTTATAATTACCTGAATGCAGGGCAGTTATCAAATTTATTTGTAACTTATCTTAAAATAAGATGTAGGCCTAATCCTTAAGAGAGAAAAGAAAAGTTTCGATACGCGAAGCGAAGAAAAAATTACGTAATTTGGGAGATATGGGTCGGCTGCTGCAGGGAAATGATGTCCAAAGAAGGACCGAGGGAGAGCAAAATCTTTCACGTTTCGAATTAAGTGGCGCCGGTTAGTCTTGATAGGTGCCCGTGTTTCGAAACAAGCGGGGACGATTAGTAACCCCCCCCCCCTACCACACGTACCCCCTCCCCCGGCGACAGGCATATTTTTGCTTCTCTTCGCATCCCTCTTTTTTTTTTTTTCTCTTCTCTTTTTCATTTTTTTTAAAAAAATTTATTTTTTATTTTTTTGTCTGAAGGGGGGTGCGTTCGCACCCTCCGCACCCCCCCCCTGGCGACGGCCCTGATAATCCCTATTATGATATCCCTATATAGGCCTAGGCCTATCTGGTTCCAACCAACGACAACGTTTAAAGAACGGGACATCTTCCAATTTATATGAAAAGGTTGGTCGTTGGCTGTCGTCGATCATTGGTACCCTCCAATATAAAGGCTGAGTAGGGTATTCTATAGGTAAGCCTAAAAATATGTTAAGCTTTAAAAAATTGAGGGGGACGATCCCCCGCAAAAAAAATCGAGGGGGGACACGTCCCCCCCCCCCCGTCCCCGGGATCGCAGCCGAATGCCCACAGAGCATAAAAGACGAAACCATCATTCAGAAGCGCTGCGCTTACTGTACTTGCCTGAATTGAAGCATTTGAAACGCGCCCTCTATCGCTATGTCGAAAAATGGCAAAGATAGATAACATCACACGAAGTGGACACCACGAATATTAAAAACTCAGTCTCCGATCCTCCGACTAGTGAGAAATTCACCGCTGTGGACCGGGCATAGACTGTTTATTATTGCTGGTTTTTTCCATAAATAAATACTACCCACCCTTTGTACAATTGTCGACGATAATCTGATCAGTCCTGCAGTTTTATCAGGAGAAATACCGGTATAATCTGGAGAGAACCGCTGACCAGTGCGACGAAAAATCTGTCATCAGAATCGCACACAAACTGAACTTGCGGATATCGAGGAGAAATTTTGCTGGAAGTGAATGCCGATGCAAGCGGTAAGCTATGGATGGTGGAGTGGGGGTTAGCCGTAACAAGTTGGGTGTCCTGACGTCCGGATACTTAACCAAAATGAAGCTTTTTTTTTGTCTCAGGATTAAGCCGAAAATACTTGTGAAATACTTTTTATCAATTGCTTGTTTCCCTTTCAAATTCGGTGTGGAAAGTGTGACAATCGGCTCGCCAAAGAATCAGTGAATGTGATCAAATAAATTTCACATCATTTTTTTAATCCAATTGATTTTGTGGACATTTTAGATGTAAATTTTAATTTCCCAGGCGTTGCTGGATCCCCATCGATAAATGTATCTGCGAAGGCTTTTTCTTCATGAAAATATTACTTAGGCCTAACAGTTAGATCTAACGTTAGACCCTCTAACTTTGTTAGATCTAGATCTATTTATGGCGGGAATGTGCCTCAGTCACTCATAGCTCATTTCACCTCAAACTTTAAAACGGCCTCAAAACATCAAACGTAAACATGTTCACAGGTTCTTAAATTGGCGCTGCATGTTCATAAGCTCGCAATTGAACCCAATCAATACATGCATATATTTGCGGGTTTTTTAATTCGCGTCTCCTGCTCTTTGCGCGAAATCCGCGAAAATTAATGTAACGTTAGATCTAACGTTAGATCCTGGCTAGAGTAAAATGCCTGAAATTCGACCCCTAGCTTTTTGCAGCTCTAACGTTAGGCCTAGTTTGAAAATGAAAAATAGACTCTAACGTTAGGCCCTAACGTTAGATCTATATCATCTTTAATTTTCGACAGATATAAGAAGCATAGAATATTATAAATAAATAATTGTTATATAAATAATTTTTAAAAGAATCACAAACTATTTGAGAGTAAAATCAGAAGTTTTGTAACACCTAGATCTACCTTCTTGCCGAGATACAACACGCCAAATTTTGTTCATAAATTCTACACGGCGTCAAAAGTCAGCACGCACCGTGCAACGCAGAAATCTTGGCTCACTCGCCGCACCGGTTGCACATCGCGCTCTGCCGACAGATCGGGGCCACCATGTCGAAACTACAAATGTACATGTAGGGTAGGGGAAAAAAATTTAGCCAGTGTCATGATTGCAGTGTTGTACATTGTAACTCTACCACTGTATACATCGTAGAGTCACTTCCGGCTTTTTTTTCCGCTACTAAGTAGGATAATAACGATCGGGTTCGAGCGTGGCAAAATACTGCATCGTCAAAAATCAGATTTTCAGAGTTTAAACACATTTTTCCCAATTGATTTTTCTTAACTTTTCGCTAAGCGCGCAGGGGCTTCACAATTTTGGTCAACATCCGGGATTTTAAATGTAGGAGCAAAATTAAAGTAGACCTATTTAGAATGATTTTTTTTCTTTGTGATTCTTTTTTTTTAGTTGTCTTCAGTGACGATGTGTGCGTGTGATATGAGTTGATTGGAGTGTGTCTGAGTGTGGTTTGAAGTCTTATTTTGAATTTTTTTTTATCAAACCTGTCGGTTCTCGACAAGTGTCAAATTTTGGGCACTTTACTCTAGAGGTCTACCTCGAATATTTCCATAAATACAGTACATAGATTAAACACAAAGCAATGTCCTATATCCAAGCGTGCGTTAGGGGTAAATGCAGTGCACCACGAGATACATGTACATGTTGCTTTTAGATAGGGTCGCACTGCAACTAGCCAGAGGTGAGTGATGCAGTGTGCCCGATCTTTGAAGCTATCGAGCGACCACTGCATTTACGTTTCATCGCACAATACAGGGAAATGTGTTATCACTTTTATAAAATTGTGACATTTTGCAAGCTCTAGACTATAGGCTTACTAAGTAGATCTTGAGCTACTTACCAAAAATTCTAAGGGGATGAATTTTTGGTAAGTAGCTCAAGATGTACAGCATAGCCATCTATCATGAAAGTAGAGTAAAGTGTCCGAAATTCGACCACTTAAGCTTTTTGCAGCTCTGGTTTGAAAATGAAAAATATATCATCTTTCATTTTCAACAGATAATAATGTTATAAATTAAATAATTGTTATTGTGCTGCCCCAAAGCTCTGGAATATGTTACCTCTTGAGGTCAGGGAACCAACATCAGTTAATAGCTTCAAATCAAAACTTAAACACATCTATTTTAACTAATTACAAGCACATCAGAAGCTCTTCAATAGCGCAGTAGAATATTATTGTTGCATAGTTTCTGCGCTCTATAAATATACTATTATTATTATTATTATTATTATTATTATTATTATTGTTATTATTATTATTATTTTAACTTTTAAAGGAGGAGTCCGGGCTGAAATGAAAATGTTTTGTAAAGTAAAGTAAAATTTTAACAAGCACAACACAGAAATTTCATCAAAATCGGATGAAAAATGACAAAGTTATGCATTTTTTTAGGTATTGAATTTTTCTCGTAAAACAGTTCTTGGAATTGTCTCATTGTCTCATTGATATTTGAATATTCAAATGAGCAAAATGATGATGTCACAGTCCCCCTACTTCTTGTGTATTTTATTATATGAAATCCTATTTTCCTAATTTTTTAATATATTGCGTATACAGAAAATCTATCCCTCATAATGGAATAGGTAAAAGCACTTGTGACCTTGAACATTCCACAAGGATTAATCCCTGTTTTTATGTCCTTGGGGCAGAAAATCTTGATAATTGATATTTCATACAATAAATACAGAAGAAGTAGGGGACTGAGACATCATCAGTTTGCCAATTTGAAGATGGCAAAACTGTTTCCTACAAAAATTCAAAACCTAAGAAAATTCATAACTTTGCTATTTTTGATCCGATTTGATGAAATTTCAGTGTTGTGCTTTTTAGATTTACTTCATTTTTTTATAATACAAACTCAGCGCCGGAGGGATCTATAACAATCGCAAATTATTTGATAGTTAAATCAAAAGTTTGTGTAATACCTACCTTCTTATATCCGAGAAATCAACACAAAGGCCTCTTTACAATACAACCAAAATTACCAACCAAAACTGTAGGCAAAACAGTGGCCATATTGGATGACTTATTAAAGTCATACTTTTTATCTAAATGTGACATGAATTGCCTGAATCCACAAGTCTATGAATGGAAACATTTTATTACAAATGATCAAAAAGCTGACAACATTTAGAGGCAATGTACATGTACATTGTAACACTTTGTGATACTATGAAAAAATGAGCAAAGAAAATGGGTTACCATCTGGATTTGAACCAGAGACCTCCTGGTTACTAGTCAGGCGCTCTACCATCTGAGCTATAGTAAGCCCCGGATGGGGTCGTCCCTAATACCTGTTAACTCTTCAATGCTCGAGTGGTCAGAAGCTATTGAAATCAACTTGGAGTAAATGCGAGGGATCATGGTGAATTGATGCAGCTTTTTTAATACATGTATAAATTTTGAATATAAATGATTGTGATCCCTCGCATTTACTCCAAGTTGGTTTCTATCCTTCGGGTTTATGCCAGGTTTCAATAGCTTCTGACCACTCGAGCCTGGCTAGTAACCAGGAGGTCTCTGGTTCGAATCCCGATGGTACCCCATTTTCTTTGCTCATTTTTGTCATATTATATATATTTCTGGTCAGTTTCCTTCATTATTAAAAACTTTCAGATACTGACAGACTTCCGGGTAATTTAAGAAATCTACCCCCACCCCCCCCCCAAAAAAAAATGCTCCTGTTGGTCTTGGCAACCATAAAAAGTTGTGGTGCAGGTATTTTGTAACCAAAATTACTGTCAAAAATGAAGAATTCAATTGATTATTAAGGATGAACCAGTTGTTTTAAATACCACACCGCTTGATATTGGAAAATTTCAAGCAAATCCCTTGTAAACTTTGTGTAGCCACTTTGCTTCAACTATCAGATCTGTATGTTTAGCCTTTAAAGGTTGAGGGTGACAGAGAATAAGATGAAGAGAGAGAGAGAGAGAGAGAGAGACAGAGAGACAGAGAGACAGACGTGGGGTAATAGCCAAGACTACCACAAATCTATGATCTACAGTGTACCGTACCTAAAATGTGTAGATTTCTTCAGTAAAACTCTTTAATTTTTTTCTTTTTTTTAAAGTTTTGCAACCCAATATTAAAGCCCAACTTGAGTGGTTGTAGCCAAAAATAAATTGTAAGGAATTGTATGAATATGTCCTCATATTATTTCATTCACATATACCTGCATGAGATATGTTTTTCTTCCATGCACGATTTCAGGTGAAATTTAGAGTAAATAGTCGTCAGGATGGTTACATTGATGCAGCTCGAAACTCCGCCATCTTGCCAGAACCCCCTGCACAGAATACCGCACAGATACGGTGCGGACCGCGGGCATGCAAATGTTCTGCACGTGGTCGCCGCGTGGCTGTGAGATTATTTATTTACTCATTACTCAGCTAATTTACATTTTTTACCCAAATTTTTTTACCAAAACCATTTGGCAATTATCTATTTTCAGTTCCACTAGTTACAGTTTAAACTTGTTTTGACTCTGTTGCACATTGCTTTTTCATTATCACTACTACTCAAGTTTTTATTGAAGCCCTGAAAAAAGGTTGAATTGTTTATATTCTAAGATAATTAGAGTTAGGAGGAAGATAGTCCTAACAGAAGAAGAGCAGCCTGTTAATAATAATGTTATTGTTAATAAAATAATGTAATAATGTTAACAAAATAATGCGCAGAACTGTAAATTTTTGTTTTTCATAGCTTGGCACGCCTGGGTATCCTCTGGGGTATCCTACACTGCTGTATGATTTCATATTATTTTTTAGAGAACTGCATTTAGTTCTTTTTAACGACACACTTGATGAGTGGCTGCACGTTTTACTTCATCAATCAATATATCAGTCAACAAGTGTAGAACTATTTAAATACGTCTTTACACAATATTGACAATTTATTCCGTGTTAACTTTATAGAGATCCCTCTTTTTTTCTAAAATTTGGTAGAATGAATACCGTACACTCAGAATTGGCATCATTCATTCCACATTGTGTGGTTTGCTCTGTTTACAAGCATGGAAATACACCCCGGCCCCCTTAAAAAAAAAGAATTAAAATAAAATTAATAAAAAGACGTAAACACTAATACAGATTTTGAGCAATAATGAAATTGCAAATGTATAACAATGGACGTTTTGTCAGCTCTCCTGCATTTGGCAGAAGTCTTATGTTACACCGCTCATTCTCCCTTTGTGGTTTTGCCAATGAATGTAATTTTTTTTTCATAGTCGAAGGTTAAAAAATAGCCCAACCCCATGACAAAATACAGTGTATTTCCCTTAAAGGAGGAGTCCGGGCTGAAATGAAAATGTTTTGTAAAGTAAAGTAAAATTTAACAAGCACAACACAGGAAATTTCATCAAAATCGGATGAAAAATGACAAAGTTATGCATTTTTTTAGGTATTGAATTTTTCTCGTAAAACAGTTCTTGGCATTGTCTCATTGTCTCATTTGAATATTTGAATATTCAAATGAGCAAAATGATGATGTCACAGTCCCCCTACTTCTTGTGTATTTTATTATATGAAATCCTATTTTCCTAATTTTTTAATATATTGCGTATACAGAAAATCTATCCCTCATAATGGAATAGGTAAAAGCACTTGTGACCTTGAACATTCCACAAGGATTAATCCCTGTTTTTATGTCCTTGGGGCAGAAAATCTTGATAATTGGTATTTCATACAATAAAATACAAAGAAAGTAGGGGGACTGAGACATCATCAGTTTGCCAATTTGAAGATGGCAAAAACTGTTTCCTACAAAAATTCAAAACCTAAGAAAATTCATAACTTTGCTATTTTTGATCCGATTTTGATGAAATTTTCAGTGTTGTGCTTTTTAGATTTTACTTCATTTTTTTAATAATACAAAACTCCAGCCCGGAGGAGTCCTTTAATAGCCATTGAAATAATCGTAAATAAATACATTTGTACTGGTACTCTGATTATTAAACTGCATTGACTCTCCCAAGAAATCAGATTGGAACGAAGGCAACATCCATCCTGGAGCCAAAATGGCCGCTAATAAATCGTACAGTGTAGTCTGCAAGAAAAATACCCTGGCAGTCGCGTTGCACGGTATAACAGGGTCAAAATATTTGTGCACAGTTCTGCCTCATAGACATGTACACAGTACATGTAGGCCTTTTTGTAGATTTCAGGTGCTGCACCATTTTGACATGGCCAGTGGTATAAATCTGGATAAATGATTTGAACTTTCAAAACATGTCAAAGAGTCTGTATTTAGAGACTACTCAACGGCAGCATCATCATCATCCACTTCACTCCTCTCCCCCTGCCCAATCCTGCATGCCTAATTAATGAGATGATGCAGGCTTCCATAAATTGCTCCCTGCATTATGTATCTCCATCCCTCCTTGCATAGACCTCCATGCAAGCTAGTGTGTGTGTGCCTGCATTGCGATATACATGTATTAAAGCGTAAAGTGTATTCCAACGCCTTGGGCAACTCGTATGCTGTGTGCTCCAAGACCCCCATCATTGTACACACACACACATCAACGACGTGGAATACACACCACAATCAGGTGGAATCTACACGTACATGTACATGTATGTACGAACCCTCGCAAATAAGAGGTTTCAGTGACGAAGGCATAGTGATACTCAGTGTGGAATCTGCTTTGCACACCCAAGATGCTCTGACGACATAGGCTCGTGATAATTTTTTTGTCATCAATGCGAATTGTCCTCATACTCTAGTTTTTCGGATAAATTTGATCGTGCATAAATCTATTGGATAGTTATTTCCACATTCATGCATACACAGGTACATGTAGCAAAGTGCTTGAATAGCAGCTGTTTATATGGTTGATATGTTGGAAATTATACAACACAGGTAGGAACATCCTTTCTATATTAAAAAGAACGGTGTGAAAGTGTTCAGGGAATAATTTTACTTCTCAAATTTGATTAGCAGTTTTGGGTGGATGGCGAAATACTTTGAACGAAGTATGTACAGTCCTATGTAAAATAGTTGCTACACAAAAGAAATTTTGTGTAGCAATCATACAAAAATGCGTAGCAAATTGCGATGCGATACCAGGAAAATTATTCCCTGGTGTTTTATTTATTCTCGTGCAAAGGAGTTTCAGCTGCGTCATGTGACCAATTTGTTGACGGAACCATGGCATTTTATAAATGGAATTACATTTGTACTACATGTATGCTCAATTAATTAATATTGTGTACAGTACGTTCATGTGTGTTTCATTTAAAAACTCATTAAGAATATACTTGTATGCTGGGAGAAAAATAGGCCTGTCGAATTAGTGTTTGTACAAGTGTGATGAATGTAATAATACATGTATATCGATGCAAAAAACTCTGCTGTGCTGCACGTATTGTAGGCATATAGTGATGCACCAACAATCAATAATCTAATTTTGAATTAACTGTGCCAGTCTACCACGCAATACGATTGTTCCCTTACCTCACTTTATAATGTACTGAACGCATGAAAGCAATAACAAGTAGGCCGAGTGCCAGGCTTTTTGAAGTGGGCATATGGTGGCACTGTTATTATCTACATGTACACTACCGGTATGTACAGTATGTATGATACATGGAGGCCTACACTGGAAAGTCGAGTCTGACGTGTACAATGTTGTGTAATTTTGTATATGAATACATGTACATGTACACAGTCAAATAAAACATTAACACTTTACTCTGAAATAAAATAAGTTCTAATTCTCATCAAGCTGAAATTTACAAGAAGAATCAAAGTTTCATGCCACGAATTAGAACTTGCCGAAATAAAAGTATAAATTTTAGATTTAGCTTACTCTTTGAAAAATTGCTCCGATCATATATGGGCCGAATAGTCAGAAGTCAGTCTTTGTACATTTTCTAATGCTATGTCAGGCAGGGCCAGGGACATGTGGTTTTATACCCTGAAGCTTAATTGCATAATGAGTTATAGTGGAGCGGTAAATATTCTTGTGAAGTACTGCAGATGAGGTGCTGAGCTGGTACGACATGTAGAATTACAAGAAACTTTTAATACATGGAGCCGGTTGAGCTCAATACATTTTTTACGGAACCTGCTGAGGTTTTTGAGAGCCAATGAGCACACCAGGCTCCTGCTATAAATATTGCTATTTACAGTTGACATCGAATCCATGGCAATTGCTGGAGACGGTGCTCTGGTGCAAACTCCATACAATAATCAAATGACCGACTTCAACCCTGTATTTGACACTTAACCCTACCTTCAACCAAACCTTAAACCTAAAATAAAACCCTATTGCAGCCTTAACCCTAACCCTACAATAGATGAAATAAAGCTTGGAGCAAATGTTGTGTCACAGGCCTTCGTAGCCCTGTTATCACGACTGTTTTTACATATTAAGTGTTAACAAGTATTTTTTCACTGTTTACTTCTTTTATGCAGATATTGATGTCGTGCTTCGCCAATCCATCCTGACCGTAGTATAACATCCCCGCATTCAGAATGACAGACCAAGAGGTCTCCCAAGCAGCCGTCCCTAATGAGTCCGCAGCAGCGCCCCCTGCGCCAACAGAGGGGGCCGCAGATGGAGGGGGTGGCGGTGCCCTGGCAAACATGGGGAACAATGTCAAGAATAAGATCAACGATGTGATAGATAAAATTCCTCGTAAGTTCACACTTTGCCTTCCTTGTTTTCATGCATTCGTACAAGTCCTTACCATAAAACTACTGTAACTGTACGGACAGTGCATCTCCTATGATGCAACAGGTATAGAATGTACATGGCTGGACCTACATGTACATGCAAGCCTCTACAAAAATTTTATTTTTTACTGTTGGGCAAGTGAAATTTTGTTTTGCTTGCCCAAGACAAAAAACCATTTGCCCAGATTTTGTTTTTTTTCGTTTTCTTTGAAAAGACCCTAATCTTAATTTTTATTTTTTAGTAGCAACTATCAACTGTCTCGTGATGTTTCCTCAAGAATGATGACATCCTACAAAAAGTATCCCTGTGTAATGTTTTTGTTTTATTTGTGTGTATTGTTTTGAGGTGAGATGTCCACATACATGTACATGTACATCTTACGCTCAGATCATCGCTTGCCCGCCTGATGTTTTCACTTGCCCCGGGCAAGCGGGCAAGTGGGTTTGTAGCGCCCTGTACATGTAACTATCAAAAAGCAACTTTTGCCATGTTGAAACAAGTATTAATGAAAGGAAATAAAA
Organism: Paracentrotus lividus; assembly: GCA_940671915.1. Classification (NCBI taxonomy): domain Eukaryota; kingdom Metazoa; phylum Echinodermata; class Echinoidea; order Camarodonta; family Echinidae; genus Paracentrotus; species Paracentrotus lividus. Next base: position 8,540,469 of record CALNVZ010003426.1, read on the forward strand.
TACATAATATAAACGGTCAATGTACATTGTATGTCAATTTTGAGTAAGCAGTGACACATCTGATCATTTCCAGAGAAATTTGTTAAATTCATGGTGTCCTTGTTATGCTATCTGAATTCATTACATAGTTAAGACTGCCAAATTTTAGGTATGAATTCTTCTCAAATGTTGTGTATATGTGATACCAAATTAAAGCCAAAAGATTTTTCTTGCTGATGCACTTTGTTTCAAATAATTTGCCTTTGTAGAATAAAAGTTAAACAAACATTTGTGTGAAGACATGAGAATTAACTCTACATATAAATTCAATTGTTCTTATACGTTCACTTTGCGCACGGCGTAAACAAATTTTTACTGGTTGTAGCAAACTACAGCACCAAATGACCTGAGGAGACATCTTCAAGACTCCGAGATGCAGAGATGTCTCATAAATATGAACATGTTCAGTTTTCCGTGACAGAAGACGTTGGGGGGGGGGGGGGATGGGGGATTCTGGATACGTCTCTGAGACTCCGTACATGTAGTTTCAGAGTTGCAAACTACTCTCAAACCCACCTCATGACACATGAGATACCACCAATTCTTCAGATGATCGTAAACTTATTATTTTTGTATCTTGTACAGTTCCAACTTGGGCTGTGATAGCCATTGCCATTGTGGCAGGCCTTATTCTCCTCTGTTGCTGCTTCTGTATTTGTAAAAAATGTTGTTGCAAGAAGAGGAAAAAGAAGGAAGGCAAGAAGGGACTCAAAGGGGCTGTCGACCTGAAGAGCGTTCAGATGCTAGGCAACAGTTATAAAGAAAAGGTAAGGTTTTCGCTTCTGCATTGCATTCTGATATTCCACCTCAGTTTTAGAAGATTATTGTACTCAAAAGCCCTGTAGAGAATTCAATTCAATTCCTACATGTTGCATGTTGCATGTACATGTAGCCTACATACCTCTCCAATGTGTACCAAAACCTACTTTTAAACTGAATTAGATACGTTATCATATACCTATCCTGTGTCATATAAAAGTTAAGGCCGTACTGTTACACTAGAAGAATTTTGGATTAACCCCAGGGCCTGTCCCACAGGAGGAGATCGTTGGTGCGACAACTGGCAAAATTTGCTATTGTTTGTGTGGTCGCAAGTGGTTGCTGTAAACTAGCATAGGTAGAGTTGTAGGAAGGTCTATAATCGCCGTTTTGGGGACAATCTTCTAACAATTCTGAAATTTTCAGGTTGTCGCCACAACGATTGCCTCTTGTGGGACAGGCCCTTTAATTCTTTGATATCAGTGCTTCATATTGAAGTAATTTACAAAGATAAATTTATGTTTATGTGTAATACTCAATTTTTGTTGTTGAGTGTTTGACACACTTGGATCTGACACACGTGCCCTTTTTATTTCTACTCTGAAACCCTCAGAAATTTGACATCAATTGGGACATGTAGTGCATGCGTACATACATTGTATGCCAAATTAATATACCTAGATAAAATACTACATCCCTTACCATCCTCATGGTACAAATATAGGGAATGCTACACCTTTTAACCTAAATTTTCTTGGACACTTTCATAAATGCTTGGCCCCCCTGCTTGGCATTTCTTTGAAGTACAATGTAAATTAATACATTTATTTTTTGAAATTTTATATTTTACATAGTATACATTTCAACTTTCATTTCAACTATCAAAATTACATGCTAATGAGTACATGTACATTATGCTATTCACGACTACCTAATATTTTCAGTGTATGATGTTTATCAAATTTTTGCTTCGTATTGTGCAATCCATTCCTGTTATATAACAATGTGCTTGGGACCAAACATTGTGCCATGTTTTAACAAATCTTGATATAACGTGAAATTGAAATTGGGACCAGGGAATTGCCTTGTTTTATTGTGATAACAAGAGTAGACTGTGCTGGTTTTTTCTACATGAGATAATGCACACATGATTTTCTTGTAACAACATTTGACAATAATACTTCTTTCTTTTCCAGGCAAATGTTATTTTTATATTTATTTATTTACACTGTACATGTATTATATATTTTTTAATTTTATGTGTATGTATGTTATACTCTTGTGTTATTTCACTTATTAAGAAAGCAATATTTAAACCTTTTATTACTTTTTTGTGCAAGCAAGTGTTTAGTTAGTCAATTTTATTGTTTCTTTCAATGTTACAAAATTCTAATACCATTACTAACATAATACTTTACATTTATTTGCTACCCTATTTATACATTATATTTATCATGTTCTTTATTAATGCTCTATTAAAAAGCTTTTTATGTTTTGTAGTGGAAAGCAATTAGGTATCTGTTCAGGGTCCAAATGGAATTAATTGCATTAAGCTCAGTAGTTACATGTACATGTAACTCCTTCTGAACCTTATGTTATTTTTCTTGGAATTATTGATATTCTTGTTCAAAGTTGTTAAAGGTTTCTCTTGTTTGTTGTATGTTATAAACCATTTCATTCAAACTTTGATAATACTACTAATTCACTGTTTCAATTATAATTAACAGTTCATAGAAAAATTGGTTTGGGTAAAAGCTGACAAACCTGAGAAATGATATTATGAAAGATTGAGGAAATTTGTATTTGGCAGGAAAAGAAGGGAATTCATTAACGTAGTATGTGGGGAATACAATGTATGTTCATGTTTGTACAGTGTACAAATACAGACTTTTCGTCCATAGACATCAGAAATAATCATCCACACCCATAATGTATTTTCTAACAATTTTACCAATACTTTTTGTAAGAATTTCGAAATCGGACAATACAAGGAAATGATTTGAAAAGAAAATAAACGGGAAACTTCTCCAACAATTAACTGACATCGCGAAACAAAATTTATGACAAAAGTAAAAGCGAGCAAACAAATATCAGAAAGAAAGATTTATATAAGAGCCCTTAAATGGAAAAATTAAAGTACAGATTATGCTTTAATTCCAGTGTTTTACATAATGCAATATGATGAAGAGAGAAAAAGTGAATATGCCAAATTCCGCGATGGTGTTGATATTCCCAAGATCATAAGTTTGTAGTTTTTGAGATGCTCTCATTATGAATTCAAAGAGCCATCTAAAGTAGAAAATTTTGCGCAGATTTTTTTTGTTTTGTTGAGGAAACAAAATCAGCACAAAAATAACCAAGTAGACACTACAGTAATGTTTCATGATGAGAGTCTACATGTAGTACATAGGCCTACATGTATGTACATCATGCAAATTAATGAAATTAGTCCTATGTGTTCCATCATATTTGATAAATATTTGAGAGAGAAAGAGAGTGAGAGAGAAATGGATAGGGGAAGAGGAAGAGAAGTATATACAGTCTGTGTCAAATACAATGGTACAAGTGGAAAACATTTTTTTATAGTACATGAAGTTTAATCACAGCCTGCTACTGTTTGGCATTTTCATAAAGCAGGAAGATCAGACTTTCACCTGCAATTTTTTTCATCACATTTGGTGTTGTAATTTTTGAAATATGACTAGTTTTCTACAATCAAGAAAAATCCATTTTTCGCATGGCGTCCCATGCATTTGTGTATAGGTTTCGCATAATGGCCATGAAGTGCTCAATTTTGATTTGTTTCTCGTCGCACAAAATTTAGCATAACTTGTGTTTTATGAAAGCAAATTATACAGAAAATGAAAATGAAAATGAAAAATGAAAGCACATCAGCAAGGAAAATCTTTTGGCTTTATTTTGGTACCACATACACACATTATCTGAAAATATTTCACACCTAAATAATTTTTTTCCGACTGTACCATTTTTTTTGGACACAGACTGTATATGGGGGTAGATTTCTAGTCTGACAAATGTTCATAAAGAAATACATTATCTGAAATACATGTACTTGTAGAATACATGTACCTTCCTACTCCCCCCTTTTTCATAACCTGCATTTTATATTCAGCCTCTATACAATCTGTTTGATGTTCCTACATTGTACAGTATCTGTAATATAGGCCTACATGTTGTAGGCATGTGTGTCATGCTATTCCCATGTCCATCTGGTCGCCAATAGGGTTTACTGTGACGTATATCGGAGTGTGCGTACATATAATTATCTCTTGTAGTGGGGATGCTCTGCGCTTTGATGTACAGTGTATATTCCTATCCATTTTTAATTGGCCACACATGGTGTTTTAGAAATATTGCTAATAATATTGTACTTGTATGTACATGTATATAAATATTTAATTTTCTTCGAGGGGGGGGGGGGCAATAGAATGTGACTATTTTCCATCCTTGTTGAACACATGTGGTCACTATTAATGAAAAGAAAAAGTAATAGTGTACACTGGAAATTTACATTTTCTGACAATAATTTGTCCACCTTTTCGTTTATTCCAGGAATACGAACATGTATGATAAATCATATTTGTAATTTTTATATTAGAATCATTGAGAGAGAAAAATAACGCCGGATGACACATTAAAAGTCTGTACATGTTCTAGATATCACATCACGATGATATACAATGTACAAGCATACACATACCAACAACTATAAAATGACTGGGCTTGCCATGACGTACAGTGTACATATTATGAAGGAAGAAAATCAATAAGGAACGTGGCTTAGCCAGCCTGTAATTATATGCACCCTTTTCAGACTAAAATTGCATCATGAAGACTGAATGGACATGCTAGTACACAGACAATGGGTGAAATGGGGGGGGGGGGGTGCATTCAAAGGGTTGAAGGGGAAGGAGGTGTGCTGTCTGAAATTCACCATTTTCAGACTAAAATTGCCTCCCACTGAATAGAACATGCTATTAAAGTCATGGAATTCTAAAATGTGTACTTTCTGTGTAGGCTACTAGTATAAGGTTCAATTTTCAAAATAGGTTGTAAAAGTGTAAAGTGGCATACAAGTAGATACTTAAATACTAAAAATTACTTTGCAATCCATACATCTACAAGAATTGTAAAACTTTTAAAATCCTCTTTCATGGCATTAAACATAAAATTCTAGTTAAAACAATTTTTTTTGTCCCTTAATTCATACAATGTTTGAGAAATTGTGACTACATTTGAGTAAATATTTCAATTACAACAAGGGGTCAACAGGAGGGGGTGTTCAGAAATCAGGGTTCTTTGTGCATAAAGATTTGCTTGAAGCTGCCAGCAAACTCTACCCTGTATTATGTTCATTTTTGAGAATCCTATCGTGGGATTGGGGGGGGGGGGAGGGGGAGGGGGGGGGAATGCAATGTGCATACTTAAACTGACTTTGCCTTTTAAAGGGAACTATACCACAATGCAGTATGCGTAGATCTTTGATTTTATTGATGTACACCCTATTCAAGTCTTTATGTGAAAGTGTTACATATTATATTTCTTGTTGTATCATTACTTTACTCTACACCCTTACATGTTCTCCACAAGGTGTTTTCATATAAATTAGTCATATATTACATCATATTTATAATCATGTTCATTGTGGGAATGTGGGTTACTATTAGATATTATTTTTGTTTTCCATATAATCTATGTACAATGTATATGTAGTACGTGCCTGTATTTTCTCCTAAATCTTTTTAACAGACTACATGTAGGCCCTATACATGTACATTTGTAGCTTATAATCATCATGAATTTCATCTTTGTCACTGCATATAAAATGATCTAAACCTTCGATTAAAATGCTTGTGAACACTTGAAATGAGCATTTGAAATGTTGTGGATGAGTATTTTCATTCATTCATTCCATAAACATCTCCACAATTTCCCCCCTTCATTTTTCATTTGTTTATGTTTGAATTTCATGACTTGACGAAAATGCTCATCGTGCTGACAATCGTTGCCTTCATTACCTTTCTGCACCGTGAGTTTGAATTCATAGAATTTTACCCCCCATCAATACCCAATTCATATAATACATATATGTTGACATCAATAGTGTATTCGGAGAGACCAATGGATGTTGTGTTCACTATATCGTCGGCTTGGAGCCAGAAGGGCACTATTGCAGATCAAGGATGTTCCGTTTGGAGCCAGAAGGGCGCTATTATCATTGACTTTGTACAGTAATAGCGCCCTTCTGGCTCTCAACGGAACATCTATAAGATGCAATAACGCCCTTGTGGCTCCCAACAGACGATATATAACCCATAGAACTACAGCATTTTCCTAAGGTCTATCAGTTTGCCACCTCAAATCGTCACCAATTATGTTATGTATTCTCTCTTCCAACCTAAGTAGTGAATGAATATTCTGAAAAGTGTAAAAAAAAATTTTTTTTAATAAATTTAAATAAATAGATTTAAAAAAAAAGATGAAGAAAAAAGAATTTTGATTACACCCAAAGCATTGCCATTTTAGAGATTTCTAGGATTGTTTTCATTCAAAATGTTTTTGTACTAGTAGACCTTCTGATACAATGTACATGTACTTACCGGAATTATTATTGTTTTATTCATACGTTAGTCTGATGATATTGGGCTACGTGTATGTGTCCATCCATGTAAAACATTCGTCTTGAATTTGTTCCTGGTTTTGCATACATTTAGGTCTATGACTATGAGCTCATGTTTTATTCATGTGGCTGATTAGACCTAGTCCTTTGTGCATCCATGGGGGTAATCAATTAACCCTCAGCTGTAATTACAAAGCTGCTTAATTAGCTTTATTGGCCCAGCAGCTGCCATCCTGCCAGCTTTGGCTAAGATACTCGTTACAAATTCATCTATATAGTCTTTGTCTTTGTAGAATAAAAGGTTCATGTATTAAAAGGGAATTAACCAGCTTTTGTTTTCACTTGAAAGAAGTCTTGAAAAGAGTCTTTAAAGTAAAGTAGGCCTACACGTATTGCTAGGAAGAAGGACAATGCATCAATTGCAATTCATCAAAGACCTGTCCTATTTGACTCCAATAAAGTTTAGCACCAATAACAAGATTTATAGAACAAAGATCAGACATGTCTGAAAGGGTGCCATCCCCTTTTAATTACCCAAAATCTTGATTACTTGGATAAAAAAAAAAAAAAAAGTGTATAACCAAATGTATATGCACAAATTATTACTTTCCCATGTCCCTGTTGCTATCAAAAGAAAATGTAATGTACATGTACATGTACTACAGTATGGAAAGCATGGAACAAAGAAATCTGCATTTGAAAAAAAAACCCAACAACAACAACAAAAAACAAAACAAGAACAACAATGTTGCCATTTTATGAGGAAATCTAATTAATTTTTTTCACATTTTAGATGAAATAAAATGCACATTTACAAGTATTGTTCACTGTATTTAATAGAAGACTTATTTTTTTCTGCATGCCCAAAAATAGGTATGGATTTGCATAAAGTATTAATCGACCAATCATATACATAATGCAATAATACATGCTTCTGTAGCTACATTTGTATGTACATGTAGGCCTACAGTCGAATAGAATGGTCTGGTAAAACAACCAGATCAATCATTGATAGAGGCCAGCAACAACCAGAAGCCCCCCCCCCCCCCCCCCCTCTCTCTCTGCCTGGATGCATACATTTTTTGTAGTTCTGCTTTCTAGCCAGACATTGATGTTTGCATAATTTACCTACAAGAGACAATACATGTTCGTAAACTTGTGTGCATCTCTATTTATTTCAGGGTGGGGGTATAACCCTGATGTTATTTTGGAGGAACCTTTTTTTGTTGTTGCCTATAACCCCCTTTTTTGGTCAACCCAGGGATAGGGGAGAAAATTCCACCCACCTCATTCAATCTTCAAAACAAAAATTCAAAAGTATTCAGCAGAAATTTCCTGAATTATGTAGACAAGAAAGAAGAAGATAAAAAAATTGGTACTTGGTAGTTGAATTCTTGTATGGCATGTATGAAAACATGTTTAATAAATAAACTTCTTGCTCATTCTCAATGTGCACTCGTGAAACAATGAATTTTGTAAAGCAAGAAATGGTCTGATGCGAAAAACTACTTGTGTACATGCAGGTCACATTTTATATCCATCATAATTTCACTCCAGGTTTATTGCATTGTGCAAGCAGTATCAGGCGGAGATAGAAATAGCCTTGGACACGATTGACAATAGATGCTACATATGCATGTTTATAGACCAAACAATATTCAGTCAATTACAATGAACATGATGTAAATATTAACTCTTTGCATGGAAAATTAATTTTCTGCATAAAAATATTCAGTCGATACAATGAACATGATGTACATTAACTCTATGCATGTACAATTAATTTGGAGCACACACACACACACAAATAATAAAATAATATATTTTGAAATAATATAAAAATCTTTGAGTCTCTTGAATACTAGAAATTACACTACTGACTCAGTAAAATCATTATCGTTATTTTGCAAATGGTCTTGGACCAGCATTTAGAACCATGAATTGTTAAGATACATGTAGGACTCCACATCTAACAAAGATCTGTACATGTACATGTACATGTACATTGTATTACTTCCGTTAATATTGAATCCATACTTTTTCCTTTTTTCTTTTTTTTTTTTTTGATTCAGTGCAGTAGATGGAAGTTCATTGTGTCCTTTTGGTAAACCTGCCAAATCTCTTTCTTTTCTCTAGGTAAAAGAGACGTTGATTTATTAAATTCTGTTTGTTTGTTTTCTTCTAAAATCTAACCCTTGAAACAATTTTTTTTCATTTATAAATAACTAATCCAATTCCATTTTATGGTTTGATCTAAGTTACAATCTTGACTGGAATTGGATGAACTATTATTTTGAGTTTTTATTTGGTTAATTGAGGTTTATCTATTTATTTATTTATTGGTGTATAATCCACTGATAAGCAGCACAAGCTGAATGAATCAGTTTACAATCATAATACAACATTTACGTTGGGTTCTTGAAAGTCTCTATTCTTTGAGTATTGGAATTTCCTGTTTTAATTTTTTTTTTTTTTTTTTTTTTTTTTTTTTTTACATTTCTGAAGAATTTGAATTCAAGAAACTATATCGATTACAATTCAAATCTTACTTGCATTGGATACTATTAGTTGAATTAATTTTGAGTTGAATGATTCATTACATGCTAACAGTTACAAATTTACATGATTATAACATATTTTACAACTCTATCTCGATATTACGATAGTGAAGCCTTTTACGCTCTTGAAGTGTCTTTTTATAGAAACTGTTGTTATTTATATAGTATTGAGTTTCGTGTTTGGACAAGTTTAAGTTGTTTGTATAAACCCAATCCTTTGGGCTTTTTTTGGATTATGGAATTCCATATTTAACTTAGATCTTGTGTAAAAGCAGTTCTGACTCCTGCCAAGATAGAAGTCAAGCTGCAATGCACAATGTATTTTGAAATACTTATCAATTTGCACATCTTTAATTTTCCTTGACTTGTCCTTGAGTGAAAATTTAACTGAAAAATTCAGACCTCTATTAAAGAAAAAATTGGACATTTCATTAAAATTTTCCAATAAAATTGATACTCTTGATGTATGTAACATGGGAGATATTTTAGCTAGGTGTAGGAGTTTTAAAAATGTCAAATGTGATAGTTTTTGTTTAAACATTTACATTAGCAAATGGTTAAAAACAAATAACCCAAAATGTTCAGAGTTGACTAGTGCATGCTTCTGGTTACAATATATATCTTTTATCAAATGACCATGCATGTTAGACCTTATTTCTCTCATTTTATACATTTAGTTCATTGCTGGATATAGGGATATCAAGAGATCTATTACAAGAAAAAAACTAGGCCAGAAAGACGGAAATTCAAGTAGAGTTAAGGATTATCAAGATAGATATGTGAAACAACCTCCTAGCCAGAAACTATCACCAGTGATAGAAGCAGATGACGAAGAAGAGAAGTTATTAGCCGTCGCACCACAGTGTGTACGTAGGTATGGGTGGGACTCTGCACCACAGTGTGAACATAGGTACATGGGTGGGGTAGGTGGACTGTGCACCACAGTGTGTATGTAGGTATCGGTGGAATAGATGGGACTGTGCACCACAGTGTGAACATAGGTACATGGCTGGGATAGATGCGACTGTGTACCACAGTGTGAACATAGGTATGGCTGGGATAGATGGGACTGTGCACCGCAGTGTTAACGTAGGTATGGCTGGGATAGATGCGACTGTGCACCACAGTGTGTACGTAGGTATGGGTAGGATAGATGGGACTGTGCACCACAGTGTGAATGTAGGTATGGCTGGGATAGATGGGACTGTGCACTACAGTGTGAACGTGCACTACAGTGTGAACGTAGGTATGAGTGGGATAGATGGGACCGTGTACCACAGTGAGAACGTAGGTATGGGTGGGATAGATGGCACTGTGCACCACAGTGTGAATGTAGGTATGGGTGGGATAGATCGGACTGTGCACCACAGTGTGAACGTAGGTATGGGTGGGATAGATGGGACTGTGCACCACAGTGTGAACGTAGGTATGGGTGGGATAGATGGGACTGTGCACCACAGTGTGAACGTACATTTAGGTATGCGAGGGATAGATGGGATTGTGCACCACAGTGAAATGGGTGATACTGACACCACAGTGTGTAGAGTGCAGTTGGACATGTAAATACAAAGCATATGATACAATGGATGGGACTGTGCACCATAGTGTGCTAGTAACAGAAATTGATGAAAACTGTGACACTATGAACATGTCCTATGCACAGTACCTGTATAATGAAATGGGAGGGCATGCACCACAGTGTGTAAATTATATGTACATTGCAGGTATACTATTCACCACAGTAAAGTAGGTAAGACAATGAAATGGGTGGGATTAAAAAAAAAAAAAAAAACATATGCAGATGTTTTAGATGATGATTATGAATTATTTATAGCAAATTACCCAGTGTACAGTATTTGAAGTATCGTCTCCTCTCCCTGGGAGTATATCTATCATAAACCAGATGGTCACTCTTATATTAAATGGCAAATTCCAATGGATGCTCTTTCTCAATAGGCGCTGCTGCACTAGCTCGAGCTATTTCAAATAGCGCGCTATTTGTGATCTGATGAATTAGCTTGATCAGAGCAGATCCGACTTTGTGGTCAAATAGCGCGCTAATTTGGAGGAAATTCAAACCTGGGTCCTCTTTATAGGTTTTTTAAAAAAAACTCGAGCTGTTTTGCGGTTTTAGCACGAAATAGCGCGCTATTTTGCGCGGTGCTGCACTAGCTCGAGCTAATTTCGAAATCGTGCACCTGTGCGTGTAGGAGCTAGCGGTAGTTACCAGTTGCGCAATACACATGGGCTTGTTTGTTCAAGGTCGGGTCTGGTCGTTAAAGTGAAATTTTAAAATAGCTTGAGCTAGTGCAGGACCGGTTTCTTTTTCCAGGCTATTTTCCCGATCCACCAATTAGCGCGCTATTTTTTAGCTCGAGCTAGTGCAGCAGCGCCTATTTTCCCATACATTGCATTTCTCTCTCGGCAATAGCCAAGATTTGATTAGTATCTCACCAAAGCTCCAGAATTGGATGCATTTTTTGACTGGTGCAAAGAGGCGGGAGTTAAGAACCCAGGATGATTTGACCTACATGTACATTTGAGCACCAATGTACCTGCATGCAGTGGCACAGTATATGATGAAAAATATGAGCCAAACATAAAAAAAAGGATGTGCCTCTGTCCATTTTACCACCAATGAATAATTGCTGGTTCTGATTATCTTCATTTTCTGGCGATTACAATGTCATGTCAGAACCATAATTTTTAAAATTATTTATAGAAAAATAGAAAAAGAAAAATTCAATTTTTCTACTGTACAGAATAAGATACATGTAGTTTTGTTAAATTTTCACTCAATTTGACAATTAGACTCATATTCAAACATACATAGATTATAAAAGAGAAGCACTTTAAAATTTGATTCTCTGTAAACATAATACAATTTCTCTTTTATTAATCCTTTGGGCTCATTGTCTAGCTGGAAAATCTTGTCCATGTTTTCAATCCAAGTTGATTGGAATCACTATAAAAGTTACAGACATACATTGTAGCTTGATGATTTTGATTGGCATACATCAGAAGATGTTCACTGACACCTAGTTTTTTTTTTTTTCTTTCTTTCTTTTTTTATATTGATAAATTTATTATAAAATAAAAAACAAATTACAATATTTTCAAATGTTTTTGTAAATAGAATTTTTAAGGTATCTGTTTTAGAGTGGTAAAGCTCTTTATCAGCCCTCTACATTCGCCTACAAACTAACTCTAATAAAGGACGAGTTTGAATCTTAGTCAAGTCTTTCAGATATTGACATCAATTGGTCAACAGTTTATGACTTTGTTTATAATTTGGAGAGCCAAATTTTATGCCCAGTTTTCTTCCTGAGATTTGATTGTATTTCCTGTAATCTTGATTGAATTATTACAAAAATATCATTGGCTTTTTTTAAAACTTTATTTTTCATTTTGATCTGCCCTGTTAATATGAAATTAAAAATGATTTAAGTGATCAATGTGGCTCTTCATAAATTTGTTTGTGCAAATGTATAACTTAGACCGACTTTGTGAAATACTGTTAAGTATTGTACATGTATACAAGAAACAGTCATTCAGGATGATTTTCTATCAAAATAGCACACATACATGTACATGTACATTGAGTCCAAGAAAGAGAGATTGCTATTTTGTGTAGGCATTGCTAGCCTGCACTGAGCTGTGACACTGCCTGTATTGCACTCTTATTCTGTAAACAGCTATGCCAAGAGATATTGATTGGGGTTTTTGTTGACTTCAATCGTTAAGTATTCAAAGCTTTGACAATTATTCTCTGTGCGATTCATATAAATAGGGGATGGCCCTGTATAAACCCTGCAGCCCTCATTCTAACTCTTTGCATGCACATATTTTTTTTTTTCATTTTACTCAATGCTTTTTTACTTATTTAAAAAAAGCATTCACCAGAAAAGAAAGAGAGAGAGAGGAAAAAACAACACCCCAAAACTATCTGTCTACTCTCTGTTTCAATACAGTATTGCCAAGATAGCCACATTTTAAAATGTCATTAAAGTACAGGTACTTTACATTTACATGTACTGTACATTGTACATGTATGTATGTCTTCTTAATTGTTTTTTTTCCCCTTCTCTTGTTTTTCTTAAGATTTTCAGGTTCATACATGTAGGTTCTGTCCATGTGCAACATGCACATTGCGTAAAATGAAAGTTCTTTCCAAATAAGTTATCTTTTTTCCAGTAACAAAAACTAACAAAATTAAACTTTGGTCCGATATTCTATAATATCGGACTGTGGTCTAAAATTGAGGTCAGGTTTCATCAGACCATACACATAGGATCAGACAATTTTAATGCGATCCTACAGTAATTATGTAATCCTATTGTTGGATTAAACCTGAATTCAGGTTAATTAATAAACTGCAGTTCAGAATATGGACCATGCACTGTATAATGTTGCCAATTTGATGAATAAATGCACTCATCGCTTTTGACCTACCCTAATTCAGAAGCTCGCCTATTGTTCGTTGACAAGAAAATCAAAACGAATGCCAAAATTGTGTGAATGAGATTTTCTGGTTGAGGAACCCTTTTCAGTTGGATATAAAAAAATGCCATTGACCTTCAATCTTGCATTAAAATGGAGGAATTTGTGGACCATTTAAAGATTAGTAAACAATATACACGAATGCCTTGCCAGATCAAGCTTGAGTGTTTACTGCATTGAGCTGAAGCCAGATATGGCTCACATGCGTATTAGAAAAAACTATTTTGCAATTTAAAGGGAAAGTTCACCCCCACCCCGGGTTTAAATTGGTTTTAGAAAATGCAGAAAAAAAAAGAAAAATATGAGTGAAGGTTTGGAGAAAATCTACCAAAAATAATGAAGTTATGAATATTTAAAATTTTGATTTTGTGACGTCACATGCGAGCAGTTCTCCTATGTGTTATGTAGTGTAAATTCCATAAAGTGTCATTTTTTCAGAAGAAAATTAATTATTCCACCTGTACGGTCGATACATCATCAAACATATATTATACATGCCTCTATCAAATTGACCCATTCCTATTTCTAGAACCATAAAAAAGACAAATTTATGGAATTTACATACATGTACACAACACATGGGAGAGCTGCTCGCACGTTACGTCACAGAATCAAAACTTTAAATATTTATAAGTTCGCTCTTTTTTGGTCGATTTTCTTCAAACTTCATTCATGTATTTCTTTTATTTTTCTGCATTTTTCAAAACCAATAAAATTCCAGGGTGAACTTCCCATTTAAGAAGCCATTACAAATCGTGTTTAAAAAGTAGATGGAGAGCTTTGATCAGACAGAAGACTATAAGAGAAGAAAGGTAGCAAGAATTGTCAGCAAAAATAAAACATAAGAAGGAAACCTGAATATTTTTTTAATTTCTCTTCATAAATTTGCCATGTCATTATATGCAACTTTTTTTTGTTGCAAGGAAGCTGTCCTTGGAGATCAAATATCTGTTTACAGACAAGCCAATTCTTCTATTCTAATATCAATAATGATTATGATACTGAATCATGACATTGTATAATGTGTATAACATTTCACATTTAAACCTTAAAAGTCTTTTGCACTTTATTCTGATAACTTACACGCAAGTGTTCTTCTGAAAGAAATATTAATAATTAAGGTGAAATAAGAGATTTTTTTGAGAAATATTTGAGAAATTTTAGGCGAAAAGCAGGAAGATTACACATTGTATTTCATGTGAACCATAGTTTGATGACAGCATCTGTTTCACTTTTCTTATCATTTTCACTGTTAAATAAATATGTGTACATTGTGTAAACCTGCCTTATACAATGTAGATGTAGCAATGATATGCGCTACTTTTATGCGCACAATGGCGGATCCAGGGTTTCAAAATAGGGGGAGGGGGGATCCAGGGATAGAATTTTATTTTTATTTTTTATATATTATGAACATATTGTGTCACATCTCTTGCATGCACCCCTGCGAACCCCCGACCCACCAATGTAACTAAATAAGCAACTGTCATTATGATATTAAAAAATATATAGGCCTATCATTGAAGCAATGAAAAAAGAAACCATCTTTTTCCCTTTTTCATCTCCTTTTTACCACTCCTCAAATTTGACCTTTACGAAAGATAACCTTTCCAGACATCTTGGTCGCCTGCAGTGCCGTAGCGCTCTATTGCCCATGAGGATCTAATGTTGCAATCAAGTTGACTCAGAATAGACTCAGAATCATGCATTTACAGAATAAGAGACTAGCTGATATATTTTCAAACGCGATAGGTTAATTTGCCAACATTATTATTGTTCCTTGGGCTAATTGTAACAGTATTTTCATAGTGAACATATACTGTAGGCAGATATTCATGCCAAAAGGGCCTTCCCATTTTTAAAGGCCATTCATATTGCACACATACTAAAAGATATGATGCCCTTTTGGCATGATGCCGACATTTTGTACATTTTGCAATTAATGCATGGTGCAATGCATGTAATTTGATGTGGATGTTGCAGTGTATAAAAATCGCTTTTCACACAATCATGTTTCATAAAGCTTTAAAAATATAATTGCACATTGCAGGAAGGGACCAGTCACCTAGTACAGCTTATTTGTGTGAAATCAACCCAAAAAAGATATCCAATGTCCTATGGGTTCGTGATTAATTAAATACACATACTTGTAGTCGTAATCGTTCATGCGTGTGGCATGTACGTGTCAAGAAATTTGGACATACTGGCATGGAGTTATTTTATTTCATTTTTTTTTAAAATGCTTTGTCCCTGTAACATCTTTGGTTCTAATGTACACTCTTAAATATGATAATAATCATCATTATTACTTATACATCTACATGTACATGTAGGACCAAGTCTAATCTACAGGGTGACCCAGAAAAAAGGAAACCCAAGTTTGATCATCAATAATTTAAAAAATATTACCATGGTGATTATAAAATTTATATCAACGGAAAGTGCAACTCATTACCATTTAATGATACCTCGCTCACCTCACCAATGTCACGCATCACTAAACCCCATTGTTTTGAAAAAGTCTTGGTAAAATTGTGGCATGGTTCACTTTCATGCACCTGAGATGGTGTGTGAATGTGCCTGGAAGGAAACCCAACTTTGATCATCAATAACTTCAAGAATATTTCAGTGGTGATTAAAAATTCAATATCACTGGAAAGTACAACTCATTACCATTCATGATACCCTCTTCAGCTCACCAATATCATGCATCACTAACCCAATTGTTTGAAATTGTCTCGCAAAATTGTGATAGGTTCTCTTTCATGCTCCTTGAGATCAGTTGCTTCAAAAGATTCCTAACAAATCTAAGTAAAGCATTCCAGTGACTAAAAATAAATGAGTTTGATGAATGGTTGGAAATTTTACTTATTTAGTCCTTTAATCTTACCATCGCCACGTAATTTCAACATGTTAGTGGTCACGACAACCCAGAGAACCTTCAGTTCCCCATGGATAATGTAAGAGCTATGACAGTGCATCAATCACAATCTTGCAAGATATTTTCAGAACAAATGGGGTCAGTGATGCGTGACATTGGTGAGCTGAAAGAGATATCAAACAATGATAATGAGTTGCACTTTCAGATGATATAAACGTCATAATCACTACTTTCATGTTTTAAAAATGATGATGATGAAGTTGGGATTCCTTTTAGGCACATTGCCGCAACCCATCTCAAAAGCGTGAAAGTGAACCATTCACAATTTGCAAGACATTTTCAAAACAATGAGGTTCAGTGATGCGTGACATTGGTGAGCTGAACGGGGTATCATAATAATGTAATGATTCACTTTCCAAGTGATAAAATTTTATAATCACCATGGTAATATTTTTTAAATTATTGATGATCAAACTTGGGTTTCCTTTTTTCTGGGTCACCCTGTACAGAGTGCTCAAGGTCCATAAATGTATACTCAATCATTATTATATTTAAGTTACAGAAACATTTCTTATTCTCTTTTGACATTTGTAGATCCAGCCCGATGTTGATGATCTAGATAATGGAGGGGACGAAGAAGGCGATACCGACTCCGTTAAGTCTGAGATCAAGCTCGGAAAGCTACAATTCTCGCTGGATTACGACTTCCAAGAAGGAAAGGTGGGTGGGGAAGATATAGGGCAATTTCATGAAATGCAGTTCTTGATATGTTTTATGTTTCCTCGTTATACAGTGCGTCCCAAAAAGGACTATACACTTTTGAAATGGCTACAAAATAGAGAAATATATGGTTCTTGAGGAAAAAGTTGAGATATATATAAAGCTCATATCCTCAACTATCATTATGACACAAAAAACTCTGAAAATTACTCATTCTTCTGTGAGCAATGCCCACTTTTATGAAGGACACAAAAAACAGCCTGTGCAAGAATTGGCTATTCATTTATCCCCTTGGTATGTCATGCCAAGAAGGATTCAAGTAATAATGGAATACATCGCCTAACAAAGACAAAAATAAACTGAAGTCGGAGCAAAAATCAATGATATGAATACAAAATGGTGACAAACTACATTTTGCATAATATTGATTCTTTATTTCTGACTATTGATATATCTTTTACTCTGTTAGCTGATTCATTCCATTATTTCTTTGAATCCTTCTTGGCATTCCATACCCAGGTGATAAATGAATAGCGAATTCCTGTGCAGGCTATTTTTTATGTCCTTCACAAAAGTGGGCATTGTTCACTGAAGAATGCATTATTTTCAGAATTTTTTGTGTTGTAATGATAGTTGAGGATATGAGCTTTATATACATCGAAACCTTTTCCCCAAGAATTATATATTTTTAATTTGGTAGCCTTGTCAAAAGTGTATAGTTCTTTTTGGGATGCACTGTATAGGAAGTAATGAGATATGTGTAATTTATTGCAAAGCTACATGCAGTGTAAATATCCAGACAGTATTAAAAAAAAAAATGATAGGGAGTTTATTTCAGAGGTGAAGGGCAAGTGAAACAGGACTTGAAATCAACTGGTAAATAAACTTGGGAATAACGAAGGAGAGAGTTGATGCTGATCTATAATGTACATGTAAGTGCATAATGAGTAAAAAGAAATTGCCTAATATCGTTGGTTGATAAAGAGAAGGTCGTTAACGTAATTTTTTGCCATTTTTTATTTCCTCAGAGTGAGAAGGGCGTTAAGTAATTTTCTCGTTCTAAAATTGGAATTGGTCATTATTTCTAATTTTTGTTTAGATATGTTGTAAAAGATGTATTATTCATTCATCAACCAAACTTTTACTTCTTGTGAGCTCCCGAAAAGGTACTAAAAACATGTTTCAACCCCCCCCCCCCCTCAAAAACTTTAAACGCGATTATCTCGCAAACGCAAAAATATGGTTCAGGTCCATCTCATCCTCAACCGACGATATTTCGATCTTAGCAGAAACTTTGTCGGAATCTTCATCAGAGAAAGAATGACAGATTGATGTTCTTTGTTGTCCTGTATTGTTGGAGGACAGAAGAGATGCATTGAGCAAATTTGAACAAAATCGATTTTAAACCTTGTTCTTTCCTTTGACTTTGTCCTGGTTAGCTCAATGTTGGTGTAATGCAAGCATCGGAACTACCAGGGATGGACTTCTCAGGAACGTCGGACCCCTATGTCAAGGTTTACCTCCTACCAGACAAGAAGAAGAAGTATGAAACCAAAGTCCACAGAAAGACCCTCAATCCAGTCTTCAATGAGACCTTCACATTTAAGGTAGTGTCAGGGAGGCACTTCATTAAAGGACTTGTCAGACATTTTATCTGACAAATTTTCTCTCAGCCAATCAGATGCAAGCATTTCAGTAGCTTATAACAGTTTGTCGGATAGAACGTGCTACAAGTCCTTTCATGAAGCAACCCCCAGATCATGAGTTAAAAAAAATAATTTTGAATGGGAATATATTAAAATGCCATTTAGTGCGGGTGCTTTGAGGAGCTTTTTAATGGCCTCTGCACCTCAACAGGAAACTTAGATGTTGGGCTTTATTAATTCCCAGATAGGTTTTGGTTGGAAGTTTACTTCAATTTAAACCATGGAGAAGGATATTAGAGATGTTGGAGAGCTGTTGTAATTCCATTGAAAGCAAAATGTTTTGACAACTACATTGTATTATTGAACTTCAAGCACATAGTGATGCCATGACAGTGATATTATTATTACATTTTTAGTACCGGAAACAGCTTGATTTACTAAAGTAATTTTTGTTTTACTACTTCTCTTTCATGTGACAGGTGCCATACAGTGAAGTGTCGAGTAAGACGCTGGTTTTCGCCATCTATGATTTTGACCGGTTTTCCCGCCATGACATCATCGGAGAGGTCAAGGTCAAATTGAGCCAGGTCGATCTGGGTAGCGTCGTGGAAGAATGGCGCGATCTCCAGAGCGCCGAAGTTCCAGGCGGAGAGGTATGTTGAGGCAAAGCTTGGAATTACATGGTCTTTAGGACAAACGTAAACTCCCCTCCCCCCCACAACAACAAAAAAAAGACATTGTTATTTTGCCCTCACCCCCAAAAAATAAAGCCACTCAAAATAATCAAACCACCTCTTCTGTTAGAAAATGTTACATGAACATGTATGCAAGGAATTTTCTAAAATTCACATTCAATGGCTTACAAAACACTTACGCATTTTGACTCATTAAAAAAAAAAAAATTGGGAAATTCAACTCTCCATGTCACACACCTGCAGAACAAAAGTTTCAGATCTTTCTTCTTTTTTTTTTGAAAAAGCTATGTCAAACTATTAATGATTGAGCAGTCTATGGCCAAGATATCTGAGGGGTCAAATTAACCCCTCCCCTTCCTGGTCAGAAAAGGTTTAACCATGTGTACATTTTTTCATTGATTTTTGCATTTCTGTTCATGCTACTGTATGTGAAATTCCAAAATAAATAATGAAATAAATGAAATCATGGGTTATTTTGTTTTTCAGGGCAAGTCAGAGCTGGGAGACATTTGTTTCTCCCTGCGTTACGTCCCGACTGCAGGCAAGCTGACTGTAGTCATCCTAGAGGCTAAAAACCTCAAGAAAATGGACGTCGGTGGTCTATCAGGTCAGTTTGAAGTGAAAATATTGTTTCTGTCATGACATTGAAATGTGGAAGACACTGCCTATTAAAAGTGATTTGGAAAGGTTGATAACAGCTCCCCTAGGCATTATTTTGTGCTGTGAGGTTTTGGAATCGCCAAAATGATAAGAAACTAACCCAATTCAGCTTTGAGTCACATGGACTTACACAGAAGTGCATGCATGGGGCAACACAGAACGTTCGGGACCCAAACATTTAGCTGTTTTGGTATATTTTTGGTATATTATGACTATTAGGGCATTTGCAGAGCAATCTTTTCTTGGGGAGCTTTTTATCATGATATTCCTTCCAAATAGCAGGAAAATAACAGGAAAGCTCACCATAATTGTCTTCATCTTTCCAACTACACTAGATTCCATTTAACCGCTCCTACGATATACGGTACATGTATGCTTGTGTTTTGTATCACTGCAGCTGGCATTGTCTCTCTGTCTAAAAAACGTACTCATTGTACCCCAGTTTTATATGCAATATTGTGCTCCCTGTCAATGATTGCTTTTGTTACTCACACTACATTCTATCTGCTTCCCCAATACAATGCATACACGTACACGTAATTCAACACCTCAGTGAGCTTGGTTGCACACTATTTGAATGGAGATTAGCATTTGATTGGATTGCAATCAACTGTAACATTGATTTCAATCTGAATGGATTAATTGCAGAATACCCCACCAAAACAGTCTAGATGATAGACAACTTGTTTTCCTAACAAGGCATAGAATGCATGTACTGTACTTGCAATGTAGATTTACAGTAAACCTGTAGTATTAGAAAAATACTGTATAAGTGTTTTTTTTTCGCGTACAGATATTTTCGCAGTTGGCGGGGATCCCGACATTTTCGCGCGTTTAAATTCGCGGTCGGCAAAATCTGGAATTAAAAGGAACAAGAACTATAAGTAATCCATCTTTTCCTATTGAAAAAAATGAGACAGTAAAAACAATGACCGTATTCATTTGACCTACATACCAGTCATCTACGCATCGTGCTGTATCGTTGTGTGTGCTATTAATAGCGCTGCATAGACAACTGTGCTCCGCTAGCGCATGAAGTTCAAAACATTTTCTAGCGTGGATAATTTCGCGGTACTGTTCAAAACCTTTTCTCGTGATGTTAAATTCGCGGTCGCATCCCGATTTGCGAAATTCGCGAAAAATAAAACCCCCGCAAAAGAAACCACTTATACAGTAGTAGAGAATTCTGCAATTAGGCCATAACAGAATACAAGTTCTTCACTTCATCATGTACTCCTTCACCACAGTTTGTATTGCCAAGGAGGAGGAAGGGATGTAGATGGATATATTCAACAAGGGATACGAGAAAACGTTAATGAGAAGGTGGAAGAGAGAATGGTTCTATTTAAAGAGAGAAGAAAAACAGGATGTATGGACAGCATGAGGTGCATTATTTACTGACAGATTAGACTGACATGAGGAGAAAGAGAGAGAAACAGACAGAAATTATGTAAGAGGATGGATGGAGGAGAGACAGAAATAGCAGGGGGGGGGGAATGGGCAAAACCTAATATTAGATAAATTGACACAAAAAATTTAAACAAAGAAAGAAAGAAGATGGGTGAGGACAGAGAGATGTAAAAAGGAAAAAGGAAAGAGAGAGGGAAAGAAAGAATCGGACCAGCCATAAGGCAAATGGAGCGGAGTGATGGAGAGACTTTCCACATATACTCGTAATTATATTGATCCCTGAAATCTGTATAAACATCTCAGTAGAATGGCAAGCCCTACCATCAACAGACTTGAATAAATATACATACATCAAGTTAACCACTTACATAGCTGTGGGTTGGGGGGGATTAGGGTCAGCGGGCACATGCCCCGGCCCCCCCCCCCAATAACCTTGTTAAAGGGTTCCTATAAATGACGGCATGGGGGGGGGGGGGCCTGCTAGTTTTTGTTGAGTCTGGTTGGTTGTCAATCGGTAACATTTCGTAAACTCTCATCTATACGCCCAATTTTAACCAAACTTGGATGGTTCAAGTACATGATTGGAACCCTCACGTATATGCCAGTGTCAGAGGTCATTTCAGGTCCAGTGTTGTGTTTTACTTGCAAGTTTCATAAAAGTCAAATAGTGATGGTGTTGATGATGTTGGTATTGGTGATCATGATTATGATTATAATAATGATGATGTGACGATGATGATGATGATGATGATGATGATGATGATGATGAGGATGATGATGATGATGATGACCAAGTTTTATGATGGTGTTGATCGACTATGATGATGATGACAGTGCTGATGATAATGATTCATGATCACAACAATTACAATACTATCCTTATTCTTCTCTCTCCAGACCCCTATGTGAAGATCTCTCTCTACATGAACAACAAGAGGATGAAGAAGAAGAAAACTACCATCAAGAAGAGAACACTGAATCCTTACTACAACGAATCCTTTGGCTTTGAGGTGCCATTTGAACAGATTCAGGTGAGTCTAAGGTTTCACACTTCTCAGGAAATACTCTTTTAAAGTATGACATAGCCATAAACTAAGGCTTCATCTCTTGCCCATATACAGTCAACCTTGCTGTTGGGACTCATAGCTTTGAGTTTAGAAAGATTTGACTTGTATGAAGGGGTAAAAACAATAGTTTAAAGAGAAGCTGGCTTGAAAAGACTATCCATTGAGGTGATTATTTGATTTCTGGAGTTGGATTTAGGCAAGCTTAGCTGTATTTTTTTGTCGACTGATATTTTCTTGATGCCAACCACTGCATGCTCTTCATAATTTTTAGGTAAATATTTACAGGAAATGTGTTGACATACATTGAAGGTATACAGTTTGTCTGTATTTATTTATTTTTTCCTTCTGAAAATAGGATATCAAACACTTGTTGTTAATACAAAAGTATTAACTAGGTTGAATACCTCGTTAGGCCAAAGTACTTTATATGACTTATGGTCGCAAGGCTAACCGACTTTGAATCTTCATTATGATCACCATCATCATTATTCTAACAGATCATTTAACGTTCTACAGCAATATTTAATACAAATTTGTGGATTTTGCTGCTCCTTCTTTCCCCTTACAGAAAGTGACGCTGGTAGTGACTGTAGTGGACTATGATCGCATGGGCAGCAGCGAACCTATTGGGAAAGTGGTACTTGGATGCAATGCCACAGGGGCGGGACTCCGTCACTGGAGCGACATGCTGGCGTCGCCACGGCGACCAATCGCCCAATGGCATACCCTCCAAGAACCAGAGGAAAATAAGTAGAAGAAATTGTATAATCAAAGGCTAAAAATAAAAAAAATAGGGTAAAAAAAAAAGATTGATCTTATTCAAGTGATTGCAATATTTAACAGACCCCATGGGAGTGGAGTTTGCATTTTTAGGAACATTATTTTATACGAATTAAAGATTGAACACATGCAGGACCACTACATGAATGTATGTCTAAATTGAGATGCAGAAGGGCCTTAACTCTGTGTAAACGCATGTGAGTTAGAACCTTTCTGTCTCTCAACACAGGATATATCCCATCTTATATGACATCCTATTGTGACTATATACATTGCTATGGGATTTGTGTGTCATCAAATGACATATTTGGAATTGGTTGACACTACTTCTATCTACATACATGTACATGTATCATTTGAATGACCAGACAGTGTGCTTTGATTTCTACATTGCTGTAAGTGTGACAGCACTCCAAGGGCACATCAAATTTACATGGCATTATTGAGGAGCAGTCATAATATGGAGTTTTGTCACAGCTCACTCTGTGTTTGGTAGTGGTCCTCATGTATTAACTGCATACCAGACCTAAATTGACATGGTGTTTTCAGCACCAGATGTTTAGATCTGGTATTGCAAGGGGTTCACATAGGATTTGAATGAAAATAGAGATAAAAGCCTGTTAGGGAAGCCTAGCTGCCTACGCCATTGTATTTGCTCAGTCATTGACGAAAATCAGCGAGATTTTAAAGCGAGTTTTAATATATGTTTTATCTGTTTGATGTTTCTTTCAAATGGACCCACCCTATAGCAACCTTTGTAAGGATGTGACTGAAACATCTCTTCATTTGGTTGTTAGAGGGCAGTGTTCAACTTTAGCATGCAGTTGAGTTTATTAGTAAATCTTTAGGCTGGTTTTATCTTTATTTGTACATCAGTAACTCAGAGTAAAAGCATGATCTTGTATTCTCTTTATAAGCTAAGTCATTGCTTTGCTACATCCATGTTGATATAAGCTTTTTCAACTACCCTGATAAGACTGAACAGAAAGTTATGGTACCACCGCTTCAAATTTCATATGAAAGAAAAGCCAGCCTAAAGATTTCACTCTTAGTACCCAGTACCTCAATTTTCTGTTGAATGTTTTGATATATTTATTTTTGCTTGGTATTTCTCACGTCGAAGCACAGCGTAGCACGAGGACGGAATGCACTTTGCTTCGTACTGATTAACCATTGTTAACGAACTGAAAACAGAAAATAAATGGTGTGAAAATCGATGATCGCAGAACCTGAGTCCAGCCAGCTTCTGCGATCTCTTTCATACCGATGACCCCACACCTCCCCTTACCCCCCCCCCCTTAATTGTTGTAGCTGATGAGTACCCCCTCCCCCTACCCTTTGCCCTCTTTAACCCCCGTGATCCTTTTGTTTCGTTGGCGCGTTTTTAAGTTCAGTGGGGAACGGATAAATCTTCAGTGTGTCTGCTGAACCGTGGATACCTGTAAATGTCATTTAGTCTTCTGTCAATTAGGAACGACATACCAGAAATGACCAGATCTCATACGGATGCGGTCCCGTATCCATGGAAACAGATGCAAAGGATTGTGTCTTTTCAACACACTGGAAAAAAAACAGAGCGATGGTAAACTGGTGTTTGAGATGTGCATATTAGAATAGCAGAATATGCATATTGTTATAATATTCATGCACAAATTATAAAGCTCCATGAATTGCAATAGAGAATTCAGGTTCATATGCGGAATCCACTACGGTTATCTATCAATTATACCTCCTGAACCATGTTATCATTTGAAACAGACCATGATACAATCACCAATGGTTTCAGATATCAGCAAACAAAAAGGTTTGAAAATGACTTGTGTCAACTGCCATTCTCCATAATCACAAGTACAAGAATTGGGAGCAATTTCATGTAGTATTGGAGCAATAATTATATGACGACTACCCGAGGTCGCAATCGCTAGACTGAGATCTGGTTGTTTTGTGAACGTTCAATTCATCCCCTCTTCCTCCCCCCACCACCCCTCAATTTCTTGCGATATTTTATGAAAAGGGACTTTTGCTACAACAAGCCAAAGTGGAACGTCAAGACGTCGGGTAAACTGTAAGATATCATCGTTGATCAAAAAGCGGTTAACTTACTTCAGTTACCTGTTAAAAACACGTTATCAGGAAAGAACCACATTTCTAAAATGCAATAGTTAATGATGCGAAGCATGCAATATCATGTTTTACTCTTTTGGGGTATTATTGTTAATTGTAACTACAATGTACTTCTGGAAATGCACAGAACAGACACAAATTCACAGTCTTGTTTTCACCCTTCTTACCTAAATAAAGTGATAACTTCTTGTAATTTTCTTTTCAACTGAATGGATTCTTTGATGGTGGGCTTGTTGTAGCACATATCCCGATAAAGTTAATAATATTTGCGCTCAAAAAATTCAGTGAGGTACCAGTGGTTTTTGGGCTGCGTTTTGCAAAATTATTTTGTTATCATTTGTCTTTTGCAAATTGAAAGATTGAAATCTAAATACTGCAAGCCTTCAACTAATCTCCAGTACTCCCCTCCCTTCCCCACCCCCTGGAGACGATGTTGAGGGCGGGGTATGTTTAACGATGGCTTTTCAGTGTAGGCCAAATCAAGTCAGAGAGAGGGAGAGGCTAAATGAAATTGGCCATATTTGGCTTATGCTGAACAGAGTTCCCAAGAAACTCATAAAATGAATTAACTTTTCAATTTGCTGATAAGAAAAGTCTATCAGCAGCTTAAAATGCAGCGTGTGACTAAATATGAAAAAAAAAAAACGCTTTTAATAAGATATGATCCCATTCCCTCATTGAAGAGAAAGTACTTTAAAAAGAGGCTTACTGTAGAGAGCTTGCCATTATTATATATATTGTTAAAGTGTGCTGGGATGGAGGCTATTATCGTTAACACAATACAATATAATTTGCGGTTTATTTCATGTCCTATTGCTCTAATAAATGTAACTAACTTTTTAAA
The DNA here is from genome assembly GCA_940671915.1 of Paracentrotus lividus. Taxonomy (NCBI): domain Eukaryota; kingdom Metazoa; phylum Echinodermata; class Echinoidea; order Camarodonta; family Echinidae; genus Paracentrotus; species Paracentrotus lividus. The sequence goes on from CALNVZ010003426.1 coordinate 8,566,793, forward strand.
GGAATTCATATTTGCTGGATCTAAATAATATATAACCACCTCCTCTATTTTAATATCAATGATTGTGAATGAAATTCAGAATTTGAGGGTATTGTGAAATAAGAGATTTCTGCATATTTTGCCATGCCAAACTATATTTATTAATAGGGAAATAGTACATGTACTGTACCAGTTCTAATCTTTTGTAAATATACTCTTCATGATGAAGTCTGTCGTATATATTTATTGACAATTTTTTGATTCGTAAATGAAATATATAATCATATATCATTCCCTGCAGTAGTGTTATTCAAGTTGTGTACATGGGTATTACACAAAAGATTTTAACTTCATTAATGCAATATGATTAGTTTCTGTCTAATTCAAATTGTACTGATACTGTATGTGCAAGTAATAAGGCTGTGTTACTTACAAAGCCCTAGTTACTTAAAATATTATAGAGACAAAAGTATACTGCATTAATTAAATACTATGAATGCAAGGGCATAGTAAATCTACATGAAGTTTACAAGTGTATACGTATGTGGCATAAATCTGAGACTTTCAAAGATGACTTGCTATCTTTTCTTTGGTTTCAAAAGTACTCAACAATTTTGACATCCATAGATTTACAAATGTAGAGTACATAAAATCTCAATCAGATACAGGTCATTAGGGGTATTTTTAACTTATTTATTACTATCTAAACTGTTCATTTTCACTATTCTGTGTATTTATTTACTATGAAGAAGGAAATCTTATGGTTCATATAAGAGTTGATAGGTTGAAGATATACAGTGTAACTATTATTTAAATTCCTAGGCTGCCATTCTCTTTCAGAAAAGATAACATGGAGGGTTCTCGCTTTAAAACTATTATATTATCATGATTATCTTCTAATATTTAAATGTGAAGAGGTATTCACGATACTAGACTATTTATTTGATGTATTTAAACCAGATCTTATTATTCTTATGTTATGTCTTATGAGTTTTATGAGTGATAGTCTTTAAACAGCAGTGCATCTTTCAAATCTATACACGAGAAATGTGTACAAGTATTTGGTAGTATAAACTGTTCATTCCTTAACTTACTTTTTTATGCCATGCCATAAAGTACTTATTATTTCTTCAATATCTGTCTTTTCAAGAAGAGAGATTGAACTTCAGAAAACCAAAAAATTATGTGCAAAATATATTATATTCAGGAGAATGTCACCTACAGCTTTCATCTCTCTTATTTAAATATCAAGAAAAGGTTGGTAATTTTTTTGCTGCTGCTGCTCATATTCATTAAGGCTTTAATTTTCACTTCTATCTGTGCCATATCAGATCAATGGACCTACATGTATTATAGCTCATGTGCATAGTAACAACCTAAATATGAAAATTAAAAAATGCCTCTCAAATTAAAAGACTTTACTGCTTTATTATATAAGAAAAGCTCATACATTCTATGGGTTTAGCGTTAAACTCCCTTGCATTGCTTGCAGAATGGAAGGTAAAGGTAAGATATGAGCACGGTGCAGTCTCTGGCACGAGAAAGAAAGATGGTGCACATTATGTTCGATTGCAGGCCTGTAAGTCCAGTCCCAGTGTTCTTGCGACACACTCGTGCCAGGACTGCTCCACGTGCTCACCCGTTACGTCACCCGCTGAGGATCATTAGAAGCGGGAGGAATTCATACGATAAAGATTTTCTTCCCAGTCTTGAATAAGATTTGCGATTAAGATTTGCGATTTTGATTTCAGGAGCAAAAGGGAAAGCTTAACTAGTTCCATAACATTCATGGGGAAGTATTTGCTAAGGTGCAGAAGGACATTAACACAGATTGAATGACCTCCTGGCTCTCAACAGATCCATAGGGCCTACCTACTGTATTTGTGTTATCACAGAAGTTCTCTTTTTTTTTTTTTTAAATCATGGACTATTTTATATCATTTGTTTTCCCCAAAATCAGTAAAATATAAACTACAATATAATATACCTTCATTAAAAAGTGATACAAATACAGGTGATATGCAAGACATGAGATACAAAGAGACAAGAAATAGACTTTTTTTTTTTTTTTTTTTTAAACAATTAAAATGGATGCTGCTTTTGAAGGCTATTTCAGTGACATATTTCAGAATATGATGAGAAACTTTACATGGACGTAGGATCGGATCCAAAAACGGTAGATTGAATGCAGTTTATCCTTACAGATTACCAGGACTTGAGCTTGTAAGCCCTTCTGACGCTGAACAGAATTATTTTGTAAGTCTTTACCTATCCCCATAAAGAGGGATAGCATGTAGGCCTGGGAAGAAAATCTTTGTATTTGACGGGAGAGGTGATGTCTAGAATAGTTTGTTTCCGATGTCTTAGCCAAAGAGTGTAGATAGCAGTGCAGTCTGTATTCCATGGTTGCCAGGTGTTATTTTGTGCACATTTTTAGACGATAAACTTATCAATGTCCATTTGAACAATGAATAAGCTAATTATTAACAATGTAATGACTAATAATCCTGGTCATGTAACTTATGATGTATTTATTAATGTGAATTGATGTAAGGTAACCTTTATGGTTGAACAGTGTTAATATTTATCATTGTAAAGGCAACCTGTGTTGGATTAAGAGTCTGAAAATGGTTGAAGAAAATAATGAATGCATGGCAATGAACATTGAAGGTCACAATATTTATGAATTCATTATTTTTTTTAAGGAGAAATAGTGTCGCATCAGTACTTAAATGATTCCTATTAATATCACTAGCCATTCCATTCATTTTTGTAAAACAGTTTGTAAAAAGTTTGATATGAAAGATAGGACTTAATTGTGCTCCAATGGAATCAAGTTGCAGTGGGAAAAGTGGTATCGAAGGCGGGAGTTGAGCATGTAAATTGTGTATCTAAAATATGAATATAATGGAGAAACAGACATGATATCACAATGCATGTAAATGTGAACTTTGCATTAAAAAAAAAAATCCCTCCTATGATGTTACGATGCCAGAGTAAAGGATAGTCCTTGTAAATAAATAACAAAAGTACAACCAAATGATTTTTTTTTATAGCTGTGAAAGTAATAACAAAGTAATTGTTCAGTATGTACATTAGATGTGAGAAGAATAATTCTAATTGAATTTCATATACTGCACGCTCAAAACTGAGCTAGACATTTATAGTCGCCCAAGTGTATGGTGTGATTTAGGAGCGTTTTAAAATGTGAACAAGGGCATCGGATAAATTTTTACTGTCGTAGGAACACTGGAACTGGTTTTACAGCCTGCCTTTGAAAATGTGCACTATTCGTTTCCTTGGGGTATTTGCATACGATCTGAAAGAGAAGACATATTATCAAGTATATGGGGCTACACATTTGTCAGCTTGTGTTTATATCAGGTCCGAATGCATTGTTCCGAGGGAAAGCATTCCGATGCTCTTGATTCATAGAGATTAAACATAAAGTCACTTGCAATATCAGTGTTGGTTAGTAGTATTTGAATCAGTGAAATAAGAAATAAAAAACGAACCCCTCCACCCCCCACGAAAAAGTAAGTAACAATATAGGAGATTGAATGAGTGGAGAAACATTCTACTCTTTGAATTGTACACAATGATATTTTGATACCTTACAATTGTGAAATTTACGTTGTTCTTTGTCATTCATGATTAAAGTTCCCTCTTAAAGAAAAAGAAAAACGGTTATCCCCATTAAACGCAATGTCATGTTGTTGCACTAGCTAGCTGTTTATAATGAAGTTATTATCAGTTTACATTTGAAAAGTGACCACTAAACAATTAGAATTCATAGAACTACATGGACAATATATAGAAGAGCCCCCTAACCTATTGTTATTATCCCATGTATCCATATTGGTGTTGTGTTTATATTTTTACTAATTCTCAAAAGCGGAAGTGTCGGTGTACATTTGTGGAGTTAGCTGTGGATAGCATTTATTACCAATGAACTTCGGTCTGAAGTATGAAATGATTCAGAATTTGGAGTAGAAAAAAAAAGAAGATTTGTGTAAAATAACAAAGTCATGTCATGAAAAACTGAATAATTTACATCCTTTTTAGTCTTGAAACTGTAGTAATGCTGCTGTGTTATTAAGAAATGCTAATCCAGGTTTTTGTCAGGGTAGAAATAAGTTTAACTGCTGCAAGCTTTATAACATTTTGAAACTGACATATTTCCAGTTTGAACTTGAATCTTTTTTACAGTTAAAACACTGGCCTAACATAGATGTCATAGTCACTATAAAATTATTATGTGCTGAATAAATCTGCCCAAAACAAAGAGCTAACAAATGGAGTCATCTACATAATTCGTTAAAAAACACATTCCAAATTTCCCATCGGACATTCTTTTCCCTTCATTAACATGCCAATTATACTGCCAAAAATGTGTATCTAAAACTAATTCGAATTAAAGATTTCTTAATGTGTATATAAACATGAAATGTACAACAATGCATACATGCAGGTTATGCTTTCAATGTAACTTGTATTTTGCATGCTTAATTAATTTATCCATCATTGTGACTTCCTAAGGAACAGATTCAAATTACCAATCATTCCCACCTGAGGAATGATAAATAAGTATGACTTATAAGACATATAATTATGCACTTGTTATTTTGGCACAATTTGGCACATTTAATTGTATTCATCCACGATTTGGAAATTATTCACAGCTAAGAAAACAAAATTAGTCTGATAATATACTTCTTTATATATCACATTTAATTGTATTCATTCATTTTACTTTTTGGGATTTTTCACAAATAAGGTAACAAAATTGATATGACATGATATTTTAAACATTTTCAGCAAATTTAGCACATTTAGTTGTATTCATCCATTTGAATTATGTTTGTTTGACGTTCTGTAGATGTCTAGTCATCTAGTTTATACCAAAGTAAAAAAAAAAAAAATCTTAAATGCTTTTATCGTATGCTGATTCTCTATCCATCCGTAGATATATACAGAAGGAAAATTTAGTACTGGCATTCCTTATTTTTCAGAGTCGAAAGTTGCATTGTGAAATATTGTATCTATATAGTACTACTTCTATATATTATATCATTCTTCATGTGTTCTTGAAAGTTTATTGTGTATTTATGAGAGAAAGAAAACCAGATTTTATCAGATATGTCGGTAGTATGATGTACTAACGGATTCTGTATTCATTGTCCCCTACGCTTTCATGTGCATAGTTGTACATTCATGGCTGTGTACATATAGCCTCTCCATAGGTTGAATAAATTAATGTGTGCAATTGTCCTTGTAAATGTGACAGTGAAAAAATATATACTTGTGTAATCTTGTGTTTCATTCATGCTGCTTGATATATCGTCTGGAGCCAGAAGGAGCCAGAAGGGCGTTATTGCATCATTCAATTCAATTCAATTAAAAAATGGTTTATTCATAAAAACATGTGTCGCAGCCAAAGGCTGAATAAAACATGTGTACAAGATATCGTCTGTTAAGAGCCATAAGGGCGTTATTGCATCTTATAGATGTTCCGTTGAGAGCCAGAAGGGCGCTATTACTGTACAAAGTCAATGGTAATAGCGCCTTTCTGGCTCCAAACAGAACATCCTTGATCTGCAATAGCGCCCTTCTGGCTCCAAGCCGACGATATAACAGTTGACATCACAATAGTTCATATTATAACATAAATTACTACTCATAATATAATAAATATCAATTAATGAAGGAGACAAATTATAAGATAATTTTGAAACATTATTATCACAAATGGAACACAAATTGTAATTGCCGCATCTTAAGGGTGTTCCGTTGAGAACCAGAAGGGCGCTATTTCTGTACAAAGTCAATGATAATAGCGCCCTTCTGGTTCTCAGTGGAACATCTTTGATCTGTAATAGCGCCTTTCTGGTTCTCAGCCGACGATATGGTGTATTAGGAGAAAGTGAAAATAGAAAGTTGAGTGAAAATAGAAGAGGGTAAGAGATAAAGGAGGTAGAGAGGGACATTGAAAGGAAATGGATTGAGGGAGAAGAAAAAAAGAGATCTGAACAGGGAGAGACAGGCAGAGTGAGAGAGACAGAGAGAGAAAGAGAGAGAGAAAGAGAGATAGAGAGAGAAGGGGGGGAGGGGAGGGAGGAGGGAAGATGGAGACACATGGTAAGGCAATGAGTTTGAGGGGAGGGGAGGAGGAGAATGAAGGGATATTCAAAGGAGCTCAGAGACGAGAGGGAGGGGAGATTGGAGATGTGGAAAGAAAACAAATCGATGCAATCAGGAGAAGGGGATATATACAGTACGTCCCAAAAAGAACTATACACTTTTGAAATGGCTACCAAATTAAAAATATATGATTCTTGGAGGAAAAGTTTAGATATATATATAAAGCTCATATCCTCAACTATTATTATGACACAAACAATTCCGAAAATAACGCATTCTCAGTGAGCAATGCCCACTTTTGTGAAGGACACAAAAATTAGCATGCGCAGGAATTCGGCATTCATTTATCCCTTTTGTATGGCACGCCATTAGGGATTCAACTAATAATGGCATTAATCGGCCAACAAAGACAAAAATAAACTGAAGTCAAAGCAAAAATCAATGATATGAAAACAAAACGGTGACAAAAATACATTTTTGCATAACATTGATTTTTTTATTTCTGACTTTCGGTATATGTTTTGCTCTGTTATAAGCGGATTTATTCCATTATTAGTTAAATCCCTAATGGCGTGCCATACAAATGTGATAAATAGTTTTTGTGTCCTTCACAAAAGTGGGCATTGCTCACTAAAGAATGCGTTATTTTCAGAATTTTTGTGTCATATTGATAGTTAAGGATATTAGCTATACAGTCTGTGTCAAATAAAATGGTACAAGTGGAAAACATTTTTTTATAGTATAAAGATTAATCACAACCTGGTATTGTTTGATATTTTTTTAAAGCAGGAAAATCAGACTTTCTTCTGCAATTTTTTTCATCAAATTTGGTGTTTTAGTTTTTGAGATATGATTAGTTTTCTACAATCAAGAAAAATCAATTTTTCGCACGCCGTCCCATGCCTTTGAGTATAGGTTTCGCATAATAGCCATTAAATGCTCAATTTCGAGTTGTTCCTCGTCGCACAAAATTAAGCATAACTTTTGTTTTACGAAAGCAAATTATACAGAACAAAGCGTATCAGCAGGGAAAATATTTTGGCTTTATGCTACAGTCACACAGACACTTACGTTGAGTTACATGTACGTCCGGTTGCGTCCAAAAACTTTTTTTCTTCTTCAGATCCCCACGGATGCTTACTCGTCATAGTTAGCAGTAGAAATATTGATCATTTCGTTCATCCAGTAAAACAATGAAATACATAAGAAATGATAGAATAGAAGATGAAATAAGATTACAATACCACAGACGTATCTAAACGTAAGTGTCTGTGTGACTGTAGCATTAATTTGGTACCACATAGTGATACAAACATTATTTGAAAATATTTCACACCTAAATAAATTTTTTTCGACTGTATCATTTTTTTTTACACAGACTGTATATATACATATAAACCTTTTCCCCAAGAATCATATATTTTTTATTTGATAGCCACTTGAAAAGTGTATAGTTCTTTTTGGACGCACTGTAGACATAAGATAGAGGGAAAGGAAGGGGTAGGGTAGGAAAGAGATTGAGGAGAAGTCGAAAAGGAGAATAAGGGGGATAGACCTAGCTGAGGAGAGAGAGGGAAGGAGGGACATGGATTGGAAATGAAGGAGAAGGATAAGGTGTTTTGGACAATAATTATGAGAATTTAAGAGAGGGAGGAGGGGATATACCGAGTGAGTCAAAAAAAACTTTACACCTAGAAAAATGTCAATAGAAAGAAAACCAATTTATAAACCCCAAATTATTTTACATATTCTGAAAGAGTAACTCCTCCCGCATCTTCTGGTACCATTTTTGTGTGATATGTCTTTACGCTTGGATGAACATGACGCATTGTTTGCCAACATGTCAATTTCGAATTGTGCCAGAATGGGAGTAAAATCAGAACAACAAAAAGCTAGAAAAAAGCAACTTCATCCTGATTAAAATAGCATAACTTTTTAACGAAAATGTCTTCCGCTTAATAACTTGGCAGGTGTGTTGTTACACAAATTGACTACATTTTGTATGAATATTATATTGACTCGTCAAGTAATGCACGAATGAGTACACATCAAAGATTAAATTGCCACTGACAGACCTAAAAAGGCCTTCTAATACTTTTGAAAAGTGAATATTTTGTGTTTGACGTGTGCTCACATGCCTGACTCTACAGATCTATCTCATTTTCATATGTAGTCAATATGTGAAACAACACCCCTACCAATTTATTAAGCGGAATACATTTTCGTTAAAAAGTTATGCTATTTTAATCAGGATGAAGTTACTTTTTTTCTAGCTTTTTGTTGTTTTGATTTTACTCCCATTCTGGCACAATTCGAAATTGACATGTTCGCAAACAATGCGTCGTGTTCATCCAAGCGTAAATACATACCACACAAAAATGGTACCAGAAGATGCGGGAGGAGTTACTCTTTCAGAATATGTAAAATAATTTGGGGTTTATAAATTGGTTTTCTTTCTATTGACATTTTTCTAGGTGTAAAGTTTTTTTTGACTCACTCGGTAGAGGATAGAATAGGGACCATTCTTGGTCACGTGTGTGACCGAAATTATGCAAAATCTTGACTTTAATTGGCTATAACTCTAACAATTTTAAAAATATAC
>CALNVZ010003426.1:8577966-8598175 GCA_940671915.1 Paracentrotus lividus
TCATCTATTATTTTTCTTTTCTTTTTTTACACTTTTGCGCCCACTATGGTCATTTTGGCGCCCCCTAATGTCTACTTGGCGCCCCCGTGAGGTTCATTTTGGCGCCCTTTGGTGCCACCCAGGTGGCCCGGGCCATTAAAGCCCCTCCCCCCACCCCCCCCCCCATGAATAGACGCATTGATTAGATCTGAAAAGATAGTGAGAGAGAGGAAGAAGATCGATAGAGAGAATTGAGGGCGGGACGGAAAGAGGACTTGATAACAAAAGTTCGGTGATAGACGATTTTATTCTGGTAACTATCAATTATGTATGCAAATTTATCTATCGTGACGTACGTTTAGCCGAGCCCCTATGATCTAGCCAATCAGAGACCGATACATGTGATGCAACCATTATGACCTCCATCCAGCTACGTATAGCTTGTAGGTTCGTGAAAATGGGTCATGTGCATACATATCGCACTCACTTGTTGTTGTGACTTCGTCCACAGCGCATCTCCGTTCATCACCAGTGCTGTGTTAACGTGGAATTTCAGTTGTTTCATAATTCCTTCCTGACGGCAGTAAATTAACATCTTCAACGATGGCTAGCAGAGACAAGGCAGCAAGGCAGCTCGAAGAGCAGTGTACTGCTCAAAAAAGCGCTCAAAAGGTATGATTTATTCGTTTTAAACTGCATTTTTTGTTGTTGTGAGTTTGATGTTTACGTTGGTCACAGATTCGGTCAAGAATCGTTGCCCAGCCCGACCGGGTGGGCATCAGCGCGCCGTGGATTATGCAGAAACAATGACTGCGGAGCAGGGGATCCTAACCAAACAACTCCTACATTTTTTTTATAGTAACATCAAGTAGATTCTTTAAGAAACTATACTAATTACTACTATGTTTACTACTACTAGCATGGCAGTGTATTGTATTGCGGACGCCTTTATTTCAGGGGGGCATTTCATCAAAGGACTTTTCGGACATTTTATCCGACAAGTTTGCTCTCAGCCAATCAGATGCAAGCATTTCAGTAGCTTATAACAGTTTGTCGGATAAAACGTCCGACAAGTCCTTTGATGAAATGCCCCCCTGTGCTTTAAAAAGGACAATAAGAGGAAATAAAGTCAAGGAAAATTCGCACTAGCTATTCCAAATATGAAACTTATGAATATGGTAAAATTATTTGATATTTACGAACAGTTTTCTTTGTATCGCGCTTGGTGCATACCCCTCTACGAAAAACAATTATTTTTGAGTGTGACAAATTACATTATGATTCCGAACGCGTGCCCCATATGGGATACAACATTATACTTCCGTGTTGTTTTGTTTTCGATCATCATAATTATGAATATGCTATCTCTCATGTCTTGACTAGAATGTCATTGCAGTTAATCTAGGATTTGGGGTTTTTGTTTTATAAAACATATCCTTTTAGCTATATCCTTTATTCCTATTTCTTAATCTTTATCTTTTTGTGTGGTTTAAGCCTTGTGAAAGATAATTATTGCTTCAACTTATCAACTTCGCGTTATATTATAAATTAGATTGTTCACTATATTTGTTTATCAACGTTTTCGTCGTGTTCGCGATCTATCGCACTCGCTCTCGCGCGATCGTCATGATTGGAAAACCAGAATCAATCACCACATTACATATAGGCCTAACATTACAACGCACGTCAACATTTGAAGCAGACGCCGAGAGATTGAAATTTGGCAAACAAGGCTCGTTTTTTCATCAGAAAATATATCAATTGTTAATGTAAAGGTATGCAATATGTAATTTTAACCATTTTCTATCATTTTAGAGAAAAATAAGGTAATACTTTGATTTTTTCGCCTCATTATTTTAGCAATCTTGTTAAATGTATTGGTGTGTGGAATTGAACTGCGCCGACTTACGCGCACAAAATTGCTTTAGTGCGCAGTAATATGTGCGTCAGGAATCATGATAGTGTCCGGTACATATGAATTTTAAACCCCCGCTTTCTTTCACCTAATTTGACGCTTTTAATCAGCCCGGGTAAGCTGTGCGCATACAAAAACGACTACGCGTACAACATTGTGCTAACAATGTGCAGGTTCAGCTGTGCGGTTGAATTGATTGGCCAGCCAGGATTCCGAATAGGTTTCGCGGACTGTTCTATTTTTTAGAGCAGGGGTGACACGGCGTTTGGCTTAGTGGAGGGACACCGTACGCGCGATTTTATTGAGAACATTATTATTTTCAGCAGACATTGTTCTTGTCAACTTTCTTCGTTAGGGAAAATCTCTCGTCCACCTGACGCGTGATATTTACGAAAAATCAGTTCAATTTCGCCTCTTTTCTTTCTTTTCTAATTCAATCTCATCGATTACTGCAGTGATGCACGCTAAACACCCCTTGGTTTCCCATGAGCAAGAATTTGGACGCCAGTAGCCGGCCTGGCTGCTATTAGCCAAGATTTCCCAAATTCAGGGGAGACAATTGGTTTGATCTTGATTTTAAAGAATGACGTGGTTTTTTCATCCAAATCAAGAATAAATTTATATATTCACATTTCCGGAATGAACTGAATAACTTAATCTTTTTCCGTATGGTGAAAAATAAGTCCCGCTCCCGGCAAGAAAATTTCAGATTAAAGCCAGAATATTCAGTCAAAAAAGTTCAAATACCACAGAAACTTGACAAAATTGATGAAATTTAACAAAAAATGACGGTTCGATAGAGCAAAATATCGTGAATTCTATATCACATAAAGAAGGGAGAGTTTAATTTTTCTAATACTATTTTCCGTTGGTGAACTAGGCATCGGATCAAAGTATGGTGAAAAAGATGGAAATTGGTACCGTTTTGCAGCTTTTTTTAGCGCGCGGCCGGTGTGTTTTGTAGGGGTGACGCTTAAGTGTTTGGGTAAAATTCCATATGAATACAATGTGTCACTATACTAGCCGATACAAATTTCAATGAATGGGCAGGAATTTAATCTAAATGATCGTGAAAGTATTGTTTTGTAGGGACTACATGTAGATCCTTATGTAATTAGGCTGAAGAGGCGATAATTTTTAGCAATTGATATCCACATTCATAGCCTTGGGCCTGCTATTTGGTTACATTGAGACTTTCTTTGATACAAGTTAATTATATGAGCAAAGTTGGTTTTACAGGCAGTCCTATGAATTTTGAGGAGATTGATCTCCATGTTGAAAAAAGTAGTTGGGTTACAAAATGATATTCTGTATTATTTCATCAAGATCTCGAGTACTAGTTGTAGGTCAACAGGTGTCCGCTACATTGAAGTAATCTACTCAGCAAGATCTCAAATAAGAGACTGCCTTACATTTTTGATGGACATCGTTTGAAAGGAATCAAACAGTCACTTTTACTCGTGTGACACCAAAATTGAAACTGAACAATGTAGGAATTATTTTAGATGACAAATATATGAATGCTAATTATGGCAAATGTAGAGCAAGGATCAGTAAACAGAATGGATTTATAAGTTTTCCATACAATGGAAAAGCTTCAACTACTACATATTGGTCAGCACGGTATTAGCATTATTTATTCAAATTTGTCAGTTTTTCTCTCTTAGTCCTTCATAGCAAGTAAAGCACAGATTTATAAAATTGCTGCATAAATTTGTAGTTGTTTTGAGAGTCTGTAACAATAACAAAGGTGCTAAGAAAAAGAGAAAAGAGATGTTTTGAATGTGACAGTGATAAAAACAACAAAAATATCTCGATTTTGCACAATGTCTTACATTTTTAAACAGCATTTTTTACTTACTGCTCAATCACCCCTTAACTATATTTTGGTATATACAAATTTTCAAAGTTTTGAATTAATTGTTTAGAATGAATATTTTGTCATGACACATATTATTGCTTCTTGAATGAGATCTAATTCTAAATATCTTGTAAATATTCATGATGTTAAATAAAGATGTCTAAAAAAAATGTCACAGTCCGGCAAATGTGCTTTATTTTCTTTTGAAAAGTCCTGTCAATGTTTATATACAAACTTGCCTTTGCCCTGGGGTCTTGTGAAACAAAATGTCTTGTTGTCTTGTGATTTTTGAATTTTCCTCTTTTTTTTTGTTTTCTTCTGTTTTTTGTTGTTGTTTGTTTGTTTGTTGTTTGTTTCTTTTGTTTTCTTCTGTTTTTTTGCTTGTTTGTGTATATGTTGTTGTGTTGTTGTTGTTGTTGTATGTTGTTTTTTTTTTTTTTTTTGGGGTGGGGGGGCTATCAAGTGGAATTGTTCAGCAAGATTCACCAACGACCAGGAGGAGAAACGTTTAGAGACAAGGTGGAAAGGACATAAAAAAAAATCATCTTAAAATCAATCTTCATTTTTTTAATGGACCATAATTCATGGGTGAACAATACAAATTCAACACTTTCAATATACAATGTAAGTACATGTAGTCACATATTATGAAACATAAACAATTACTCTATCACATTCGAAGAAAGATGTAAAAGTGAAACTAAAGGAGGAAAAGGAAATTGGACAGAATGAGTTATGATTCTTTCTACTGGATTTAGAAACCTGTGCACAAAAATAAAAAATGAAAATGAAACACATCTAAAATTTCAGTCAATGCGTCTTTTTTTTAAACAGAATATGCAAAAGACAGAAAGTCATGTGGAAAGTTTTTTACTTTCTGTATTTCCTAGAAACTACACCCCTTTCGAAACACAATATCCAGAAAAACATAAGCAAAACTGATCATCAGTATGTGAGTTTTTAATTTAATGCAATGTCATCTAACCGTGACGTTGCTGCCTCAGTCTGTCTGATGAAAATATTGTTAACAGAATTGTGAATAATAATTGTAGATGTTTTATAAAATCAGGAATAACATGAACATAATAATTACATACTTGAAGCACAGTATGAGAATGAAAGAAAAAAGTTGGTTATTCATTGTGATGTTAATACAAACATGATGACAGTTTGTAAAGGAATTTATATATCATGGCCAGAAAATACACTGGATATGAAAATGAACATTGCCATTGAGCATTTTACCAATTCAGCAATAGAATGTCTTATAAATGTTAATGGAATCATCATACACAATGTTCAAATTACAAATTGAGAATCAAAAGTAAGAAGCGCCACTTGGGCCCCCAACTGTGTATAAGTGCCTTTTCACTTTTTTTGAGAGCTTTGTATCGACACTCAGTGTCTTTGGTTATGTATTTTGTTTTCTTTTTTTTGTTTTCCTTTTTAATCAGCTGATCTACATCTACTCTACATGTACCTATTTTATCAGATTTATTTGATATTCATGCAGACATAATATATGGACCCTCAAATACAATGTAGCAAATATACAATCATTAAAATAGACCCTGGTATAAATAAACATGTACTATGACCAGACAGTACATGTATGAGATATGAAAATGAGTATTACCATGTTGAAACATTTTCAGCCTAATCAGCAACATTTCTTTCTAGAAACACGTTTTTGTTGTAGTTTATGAAACACTTTAAGTGATTAATGTTCAGAACAAAGTTAAAAAGATATACATGTACGTGTGTTCAATGTTCAATTACAGTATGTACATGTATGAGCACGCTCCTTAAACGTGATATATTTGGGTAGTATTTCAGTTGTCGGACAATAAATATCAAGCCTGACATTTAAAATACAAGATTTTGTTTAACTACTTAATTATATGGCTTATCCCCAAGAATTCGACAAAGCATTTAATTTGATTGCAACCATTATATGTAGGCCTACATGGCCTATACTGAACAAATCATTATCACTATGAGATTTTAATATTACCAGTTAAATATCCATTTACTCATTTTTTTCATGGACAAAATATTCATTCTTTTTTCTTCAACATACATGTACACAACAAAGTAGTTTGTGAAGTTTGAATATTTTTGTGAAAATTGTAAAGCATACAGTGAATACCCACTTCCTTTTAAGAAAATAGATTAAAAAAAAAAAATTTCTTTGGTTCTTTTGGCAAACTAGTATTGTCTATTGTTGTCCTTCAACATCCTGTGTGAAGGGAATTAAATATTGATATTCCACTTTGAAATGCATGATTGAACTTTGGAATTAGGAATATATTGTTCAATCATGTGATCTTGTAACCCGACCTTTTTGCTGATAACAGCTTTACATAAAATGTTTGCCAGAGCATGGCTACATGTACATGAACATGTACTACAATTATTTCATGTACTGTATGATTTTTTTTTTAAATCTGTGATTTACGAATGTAACTTAAGGGAGATGTTTTTGACTCACTACTTTATAAAGAACCACTTGCAGAATCAAGCTTGCCTCAAACTAAATGTTCAAAACTTTAATGACATAATTGTCATAGGTTGATATGTAATGAGCCAAAAGAAAAGAAAAAAATGAAAAAAACATACAGTTGTCATTAACATTGTGAGAGTTGTGACTAAAAAAAAAAGCAACTTAAAGCAAGTTTTCATGAACTAGTTTTATTTTGGGGACTAAAGGAACAAATTTTGTTACATTTCAGAATCAATTTTAACCCTAAAGTTGCAGGCAACATTTAATTTTTAGCACAATTTGTTTGAACCAATTATTAAATAATTGTTTTGGCATGATGAATGGACATTTTCCCACAGACAAAAACAAGCAGTATGAATTGTTCCAAAATAGCTCCAAAATAGAAATTTAATTGAATAAATTATAAAGTCAATGTGTACAATTTGTAGTCCTCTTGTTTTACAAAAGTTTAAAATTAAAGTTTCTCTCGACTTGCTATTCTATTCTCAAAGTTGTTTACTCTATATTTTTATATAAAAAAGAAACATACAAAGCTATGCAATAAAGCAAGGTCTGAATAAAGTGTACAAAACATTTTTAAATTTTGTTTGTTTTTTGCTTTGTTTTGTTTTTGTTGTTGTTGTTGTTGTTGTCTTTTTTTTTGGGGGGGGGGATAATTCAATCAAACAAGTGGTTTTATATCTTCTTGGTCTACATTTAAGAACAGTTGGTTCAATTCTCTGATTGTCAAATATCACATGGGCTCTTGACCCAATTGGTCTATCACAATTTGGATAGATACATACTTGGACTTTCTCACTTTGTCTTATAACCACTTTGTCAAATTACCAAATTCTCATAACCATTTTTTCTAGTTGCCTTTTCATCTACTTCCAAATGGTTGTTGATTACCAGTGTGTTACAGGTGGTGTCAGACCAAGTGAACATAAGACAGACACTAAGGGAATTACGCAAACCATTAGATTAACTGGCAATTAGACCAACAGATAAAACAAAGTTAGAATCATTAGACTTAACTGGTAATAAGAGGGTTGTAGACGAAGTGGAATTATACATGTAGACCCAGTGTAATTATAGACCATTTGAGATGGGACCGAACGGGCATTTGTAAGTGGGTTTTTAGACCAAGTGGCAATTTACCAACCAAATCACCCGGGTCTAGCTTTGCACTCGACGTGTTAAATTCCACAGAGGACTGCTATGCCTTGCTTGTTCCGTTAACCAATTTCCCCCCAGCGGATTTGAAGAGGGTGGAAATTGGACCCGACACTCACTGGCCCGGTGGCTTCTTAATAACGGAATTACAAGGTCAATATCGTTGTCTCGTCACCTTTGCCGAGAGCGGATTGATGGGTGAATCACGGTGAAATCGAACCCCGAGTCACAGAACGACGATATCCTGTGTTAGTTCTGTGTACATGTACATGTTCTTGTAAAGGTATAAGAAACAAAAGTGTAGTACAGGGCTTTACTCCAGCATTTTGTTTAAAAGTATTGCACATTTTTTGTATGTGTAGGCCTACTAGTCTTTCTTTTGAAGCTTTTAAAACTTTGTGAAGAAAATTGTCGATAGATTTGGTATGTACAGCTTGTTGTACAGTTTATAAAAGGTAGACTAAACGTATGCATCAATGAAAACACATTTTTTTCCAAATTCATGATTTTGATAGATCTACACTCTATATTTTATAACCCGTGGGGAATTCAGAATTTGATGTTGTTCCCCCCTTTTCATATCAGATACATCTGCATTTACGTTACATGTAGGTCATTGTACACAACTAGTTCACAAGCCTTAAACTTGTTTAAATAAATAAAAAGAATACCCTTAAATTTATAATCGAGACTGAACATTTGTAGCTAAAACAGTGTATGGTATAATAACCTAGATTATGGTTTGCAACCAGCACTACTGCCATATCTTGAAGTTTCACGGAGATACACACATATTTTTAGTCAGCTTAATTCAATTGAAATCATGTATCCATGTACAAATGTGGCTGGTCATGTACAAGAACACATTTGTGGAGGGTAGTTTAGTTGATATTATGGTCTTCTCAGGTTTCCTCCCCTCTTGATTTGCCATGAATCATCCCAAAATATCCGCAGGAAACTTCCATCATCTGCCTGCTATCTCAATACCAGTGTGCGTGTTCCCCCTTCTACCCCCATAAACCTGGTTATACTACATGCCCCTTCTGAGGTGCAATATGATCTGAAATGTTTTCAAGTACCCACTTTTACCCCCTAAATCTGGTTCTGCTCCCTATACTCTATAGCCACTTATGGTTTCAGATGTGATTTAAAAGGGAATATCAGTTAATTCCTCCCTAAAATGGGTAATGCTACCCTCACCAAGGAGATATTACAGTAATATCTCCTTGCCCTCACTTGGCCCTTCTGATCTAAGAGTTTCAATACCCCGTTACTCAAGACGTTTTATCCAACAAATTTGCTCCCAGCCAATCAAATGCAAGCTTTTCAGTAGCTTATAACAGTATGTCGGATAAAACGTCCGACAAGTCCTTTCATGAAACGCCCCCCTGGTTATGTTGCCCCTCTCACACCCCTTCTACATGTACATGTAGGGAGCGATCTAATCTCAAAGTGAATACCACTTTGTTCCCCCTTCTACCCCCCCCCCTCCCCCGCCCCAAACCTGGTAATGCTACCCCTCATGCACCTCTGGGGGTCAATCTGATCTTATAACAGGTCTCAATACCAGTGTTCCACCCTCTATTAACCCATTCACTCTGGTATTTCACCCCTCTTACACCCCTCTAGGATTCAATCTCATGTAAGATGGTAAGGAGTTTTGGAAGTAAAACAAATGAAAATCTGATATCCTCACATTACTTTTACTATAGTTAATGATGTACGTTTAAATGCATATTGAATTTTAGTTGAAACTTTCTGTTTCTTAATGTATTTTCTTGTATTTTTTCACTCTTTGCTGCTACATGTAATCTACTTCCATCTGTCATGCATCACAGTGTACAATTTCCTCTAAATTTACCATGATGATCTTAGATCTACACCAGTTGTATTGTAAACAGGATAACAAGAAGCCCTTAGTTGTATGACAAATGTTATCCACCTAATGTAATCTGTCTTTCTTCTTCTTCTTCAGGGTGGAAAGCCTGATAGACTGACCACGTCCACAGGATGTCCAATCGACAACAAATTGGCCACCATGACGGCCGGAGAGCGTGGCCCTGTTCTCATCCAGGACTTTGTCTTCACCGACGAGTTGGCTCACTTTGGCCGGGAGCGCATCCCCGAGAGAGTGGTGCATGCCAAGGGAGCAGGTCAGTAGGGAAGGGTCACATGACATTTGGTCCTGCGACAGATGCCCCGGGCTTTATTTTGTCTAAAATGTAGGTTAGGGTTGCAATTAGGTTTTATGTTAGGGTTTGGTC
Source organism: Paracentrotus lividus (assembly GCA_940671915.1). Lineage (NCBI taxonomy): Eukaryota > Metazoa > Echinodermata > Echinoidea > Camarodonta > Echinidae > Paracentrotus > Paracentrotus lividus. Next base: position 8,587,644 of record CALNVZ010003426.1, read on the forward strand.
TAGGGTAAGGTATAGTGTTATGTCCAGGGTTGAAGTTTAGTCATTCCATTAGTGTATGGAATTATAGTGGAGAAATTGTCACTGAGCAAACGTCATGTAATCGTAGGGAAGCTACCCTGGTCAAAAACCAGCAAAAAATTCCAAAAAGAATCACCATTTTATAATTCACCATTTTGCTTCATGTGGGGCCCCATAGGTTTGAAATCGATCGCAGACTGGAAAGAACAATTCTCATTGGTCATTGGTTGTATCAGGACAACTACCCCCAGAAATTGGGTTAGGTGTAGAATTTTGGGGTAGATTTTCAGTGGGGGTAATTATCCAGGGGTAGTTTTCCGAGAACCGTCATTCTTCTGAACAAAACTTGCATGCATTAACAATCTCGATAGGCTATTGTCATTTTGTAATTGATTGGAAACCTTTGTGTTAAGGGCCCTTGGGTTGGTGTAGATTCTGTCTGGTTTTTGTGGCCAAGTTTTTGAAGGTACATGTATGTGCTTCTGGGTTGGCTTATTGTTATCATGGCTGTACTAGGAGAGGAGAGGTATCTGAAGCATAATACATTCGAACATCTGCATGGATACAAAAGCATACCAATCATTGACAAAGCATTCCACATTGCTTTGATGTTCCATGCTCGGCGCCGACACTAAATGGACATCAAATTTGAACGAAATATCATCATATTGTCATTTTTGTATAAATCTAAATAAAAAGCTTTATTTCTAAATATTTTCTTTTGTAAATTTCAAGTTAGTTATGGACTATAAAACGAAAACACCCTGAGCTATTTCCATTTTAATAGAATAAAAAAGAAATTGTGTAACAGACATAAAGTTTTTTTTTTTTTTACTTACAAAATTGATACATTTCTCCACTTTCTGGAGATTTCCTGAACTTGAGAACTCACTCATTATCAACAGTATATCTTTATGTGTATATATTTTGCATAATAATTTCTGCATGCCCTTGCGTGCATCTGAAATCAGACTTAAAGGAGCTCAGGCTCCTTTTGACTTCATGTTTTATAATTTCGTAAGGTTTTATGTTTTCTTCCAGGTGGTTTTGGTTACTTCGAATGCACGCATGACATTACCAAGTATTGCAAGGCTGCCCCCTTTGAGTCCATCGGAAAGAAGACGCCTGTGGCTGTACGATTCTCCACTGTTGGTCAGTATGCAAGAGATCTGAATATTATTCTAATTGATGACTTATGCAGTGTGTTGTTGCAGTTCTTTTTATCATTTTTATTTTTAATTTATTATATTGTTTCTTTTTCAGTTGAACATTCTGTAATTTATTTGAAACATACAAGACATAAACAGTCAAAGTTGAAGAATTACTTTTTTAAATACATTGATATGGTATGCATTGTCAGGGTGTGTTGTGGTTCAGACAGTGTACATGAGCATTGTTGGCATATTGTGCTGTCTTTGTTCTTGCCTTTTTAAACAACTTTGCTCTTTATAAGATTGATCATGAATCAATCTTATTTGAATATTAACCAGTGCGGGATGGTGACATAGAGACTACTCCTCTTTGTGACCTAATAATTATATTCCACTCATTTTTGCATTAATACACAAAAATAATGCATGATTCCATTCGTTGGATATTGATGACTGCAAAACTATCATTCTTTTACCTTCAAATGAAAACGATATGTGGAACCATGATTGACACTCGTGCTTCGTAGGCTTTCGTAAAAATAACCTCAGTCTTCAACGGGTTAATGTTCATTCCCATGAGATATCACATTAGGTGCAACCACATGTCGCCGTATCAGATATTATATTACCTTGTATCTTGTAGCTAAATTCCCTGGGGGGCATTTCATGAAAGGACTTGTTGGACGTTTTATCCGACAAACTGTTATAAACTACTGAAATGCTCGCATCTGATTGGCTGAGAGCAAATTTGTCGGATGAAATGTCCAACAAGTCCTTTGATGAAATGCCCCCCTGAAGTCCTCCGCCAGGTAGGGTAACTCAGTTAATAGTGATGTCTTCTTGGTACCAACAGGGAATATTTTCTCTATTAACATGCTTGCCAAGCAAAGCAATATGCACCATTGTTCTACTTTTAATTTTCATTCATTTTTTTCTGCACTGCCTCTCTGAAGCCACTGGTAATTTCTTGTGACATGTTTATGATATTTGATCTGTTCGCTTTGACCCCAGGTGGTGAGGCTGGATCTGCTGACACGGCTCGTGACCCTCGTGGCTTCGCTGTCAAGTTTTACTCGGAGGATGGAAACTGGGATTTGGTCGGCAACAACACACCAATCTTCTTCATCCGTGATCCAATGTTCTTCGCAAGTTTCATTCACACCCAGAAGAGAAACCCTGTCACTCATCTTAAGGTTGGTACATGGTGTTTGGTGTTAGTTATTGATTCAAGTGTTTAGTGTTTGGTGTTATGATAGTGTTCCAATCTTCCCCAAGTTTCACCCACACCCGGAAGAGGAACGTTGGTACAACATGTAGAATGGGTATTTGTGTTTAATACATTGTAGTTATTGATTCAAGTGTTTGGTGTTAAGCTACTGATCCTGTTTTCTTCCCAAGATTCATCCACACCCAGAAGAGAAACCCTGTCACTCATCTGAAAGTTGATGTGTGGTGTTATGGTTTGGTGTTAGTTATTGATTCAAGTGTTTAGTGTTTGGTGTAAAGATAATGTTCCAATCTTCTTCCAAAGTTTCATCAACACTCAAAAGAGAAACCCTGTTACTCATTTGAAGGTTATGTGAACGGGTGTTTGGTGTTTATGTTAGTTATTGATTCAAGTGTTAAGTGTTTGGTGTTAAGCTAGTAATCCAATTTTCTTCCTAAGTTTCATTCACTCGTAGAAGTGAAATGCTGTCACTCATCTTAAGATTAGTAGAATGGGAGTTTGGTGTTGATGTTAGTGTTTAGTGTTTTGTGTTAAGCTAGTGATCTTATCTTTTTCCCAAGTTTTATCAACAGTCAAAAGAGAAACCCTGTCACTCATTAGAAGGTCGGTAAAATGGATGTTTGGTGTTGGTGTTAGTTATTGATTCAAGTGTTGAGGGTTTGGTGTTAAGCCATACATGCCAAGTATTATGCATCTTGCGTGAGAATCACGCAATTGGGGCCTGTCTCACGATCTCACGCTGAACACCCCATTTCTCACGCAATCTGGATACGATATGTGAAATAAAAAAGTAGAGTTATTATAGATATTTTCACCCTTTTGGAGCCTCAAAACCCTAAATATCGGCAGTTTTGTCACAAATCAATTCCTGCGAGTGCCATGCTTTCATGCAGGGGATTGTTATAGGCAAGATAGCTTACTACGTGCAACATGTGTAGCGTGCGCGCGCGCTTCCTTTGTGTACAAATTACTATTGCGCGTGCGCACATGTGGTAACACGCGCTGCGTGCGCACATGTGGTAACACGCGCCGCGTGCGCACTGCTTTCAAACCCGATGCGAATGATCTCACGCAAATTTTTTTTAAAAACTTAGCATGTCTGTGAAGCTAGTGACCCAATCTTCTTTCTTAAGCTTCGTGAGTACCCAGAAGAGAAACACTGCCACTCATGTGCAGAATGGTAAATATTTGGTGTTAGTATTTAGTGTTGGTGTTAGTGTTTGCATTTAAGTGTTGTTTTTTTTCAATCTGAGTTATTGTATCTGCCTCGTCAGCTTCCTTCAAACAAAAATATAATTACAAAACACAGTCATTTTTCTTATGATGGCTGAATGACTGTTTCTCAACCATGAGTTGTGACCTTCATCTGAAACTGCATTTTGTAACTCAAATCTCAAGGTTTTGTCGAAGCCGAGTGAATTGTTTGATCGCGAGCAGTTAGACAAGGCAATTTCCAATTTGAAACTTAAATGGGTTTTTTTTTCAGTATTGAGATTGGTCCCAAGTACCTTGTCATAATGGTTTTCGATCGCATTAAGTATCAATTGAGAGTACTAATTTTGTGTTCAACAGTACTGTATTCGCTGTTATTTTCGCACGATTAATTTTTCGCGCTGAGCGGTCTCAAAACATGTTCACAGGTTCTTAAATTCGCGCTGCATATTCATAAGCTTGCAATTGAACCCATTCACTACATGCATAGGAAATCATGCCTATATATTCGTGGGTTTTTTAATTTGCGCCTGCCGCTCTTTGTGTGAAATCCGCAAAAATTAATGTACATGTACCGCGAATATTTCCACGAATACAGTAATTGGTTTTGAGCACAAGAAATAAATCCAGCAAATTTACAATATTGTACATTTTAATCATATCGACAGTAACCACAATTTCAAAAACTTTTTTTTTTGGCTGATTACTGAACAAAACTCATTGTCAGGTCTTGTGACATTGATCAGACAATGTAAACTTGGCCTTCGCCAAATACCAGTAAAAATTTTACGACAGATAATTTGAATTTTATCCAGGTACGTTGTATTATCAAACAACAAAATTATTGAAATTATATGAGGAAAGAAATAAAATATTACAGGTACAAAGTTAGTGAGGCTTGTACTACAAATTATATCAAATTTCTCTTCTGTTTGTGTAAGACACATGGTAGGAGGAACATGGAGTTGGGGGGGGGGGGGGGGGGGGGGAGGGGGGGAGGGGGGGAGGGGGCGGTACTCTAGATGGATCAAACTACAACAGCATTTAGGTGTAGTAATTGACAGCAGCAACTGAGGAAAATTGACCGCCGATACATCACATCAACGTTATCGTTCCCATCTCTCAACTTTTGATAACAAACAAATATGAAATGAATAAAATGTGATCGTTTACACAATATCCCACATACGTTTTTATGTTTTGCTGATTGTATTTTTAGGGATCAAAGTTGTATTTCCCTTTAACATGGATTGTCTGTTTGATTTGCATTCAAAATCAAAGTTCAAGTGTTGTCTGTTTGACCTCGTAGCCTCTCTCCCAGTCATTATAAATTTTAATAGCCCCTGAACAACATCCTAAATCCACACTATATTTAAGACCTCACTTGGAAATGACCAGTCTCCAATAAAATTGTCAATTTTAAGAGTGTCTTTTGCTAATTACATGTTAAACACATTTCTTTGATCAATGATTTTTTCCCGCAGCCCCCCCCCCCCCCCCCCCCCCCCCCCCCCCCCCGCAAAAAAAAGTTGAAAACGAGAAGATTCTGCAAAGAAAGTAAAGTCCATTTTAGAATATCATTGAAAAGAAGAAAAAAAATCTATCATTAAAAACATAACCCCAAAATGTCATGCACACAGACCAGTTTTATAATAATTCATAAAAATCCTGAAGGCAAGACTAGGTCTCTCTTGCAAAATTGTTAACACACAATATACGCCCACTAACCTTTGGACTGGGTTCATTGCTATAATAGTAGCTTCATCTAGATCGTTCCACAATCTGTAGGCTTACATGATGGTGTTTTTAGTATTTGATTATTAACGTTTCGCTTGTCACGCTGTTGAATAATCAATAAATGGCAGACATTTATATTTTAAGTGTTGAATAACAGTCTAAATATTTAGATATATTATGTTCACAGTCTCCTTTTTCATGGACTTTATTGATGTAATAACTTCAGTTTTATGATGCTATTTTTGCATTCATGACATATGAGTTTTAATGAGAGCTATTTAGTTAGAATATTTGTATTGTTATTTGTTTTATCAGGTTGTTTTATCAGATTCATGACATATGAGTTTTAATGAGAGCTATTTAGTTATGATATTTGTATTGTTATTTGTTTTATCAGGTTGTTTTATCAGATTCATGACATATGAGTTTTAATGAGAGCTATTTAGTTATGATATTTGTATTGTTATTTGTTTTATCAGGTTGTTAAAAAGTTTTTACAGGTTTGAGGTGAATCTATTTCTTTTTTGACAGAGGAAGGGGGCCATGATTTCAAGCTTCTGTAGCTATAGAACATAATAACATACAGGTTCAGAGCCAAAAGAAAAACTCGTAATAGAGTCAATGCCCTGCTGGCTTAGTTGACAATATGGGAAAAAAAGTCATGGTATGAGAGATGTACAAAAGTAGAAAAAGGTGCGTCATAATCTTGTATGGTACGAAAGAGAGAGAGAGAGAGATAGAGAGAGAGAGAGAGAGAGAGAGACAGACGGACGGGAGAATGACTGGGGAGGGAGAAATTCTGAGCAACTTCCATGAATTTGACAGCAGTAATCTTTCTATTTCCGTTGATACTAGCCAAGATTCCGCCCATTTTCATTATGATCCAGCATTTGACATTTACGTAGTATACACTGTAAAATGTAGAGCATACATGTGTTTAGATTAGTCATAATCCTGAATCCCTATTTTTGTATACACTTTTTTTTTTTTTACCTGGGTACGTGACAATGCTGTCCATTGAATGGAATAGGCTCACAAACTAGTTGATACATTTACATGTACCAGTGCTCATTTATTTTTTTATTTTGAATCTACACATTGTACATGTATGTACATGTACATAGTCTTGGTAAGATTAAATAATATCAATTTTATTTGACCTCTTAAGAAATGCTCACTGTAAAACAAGCAAAGTGACCGTTCCACTAATTTTTGCACATGGAATCATCATGAAAATTTGAATTTGGCAGTTAAATCAGATCTGGCGCCCCCTACTGGCATTGATATTATTTCCCTCAAAATATGTCTTCCGGATGATCCGTTCATGGATCTATGTAGCTAATCTATGTCAAAGAGCTATAAAGAAAGGTATTATCCTGAATGTTTTTCTTCCTATCCGTGTCTGTATAGTATTTTTATATTGAAAAATAAAAATATCTAGTCTATTTGCCTGGATCTTGTTTATTTATTATAACATTATGCATGTTTATAATTACTTTGAGATCTCATCTTTCAAGTGATATCTGTTTTGAATCCCAAAATTTGGAAAAAGTTATTTTGATATTTACCAAGACATTCAGTCCAATAATCAGTAAACAATTTTAGAAGACAACTTTGGAACAAACTGTATAAATAAGGGATAATATACCTCTGAACATATAACAGTATAGAAGTATTTTGTCAATTAGATTTTTAGAGTAAGTGATAAATATACTTTAAAAGAAAATATTAAATGTTATACTTCATGGAGAGCAGATACATGTATGGTTAGCTTTTACAAAATGGGATTAGACCAACTGGGAATTGATGTCTAACAATAAGGGTGCATTTATAAATTAATTTTTGAGACATACCTGGTATATCTGGTATAAAGTTTGGAGACAATATTTTTTATGTAGATGGCCTACGTGCCAGAAAGTCTCTTCACACATCCACCAAAGTGCTTACGATTGTATTTGATGTTCGAAGGTCATAATTCTTGAATTGGTGCCAATTTGTACCATCTGAAAAGATTTTTTAGCAAATCATAGATGATTCCTCTTGTCTTCTTTCTTCTGTTCTAATCCTCCTCTCTCTTCTCTGTTTCACCTCCCCATATTTATGTTCCTCCTCTCCTCATATATTTCTCTTTCTCTCTATAATATGTCCTTCCTCTCTTTCTTCTGTTCCTCCACCATTCTTATGTTTCTCCTCCCCCTCTTATGTTTCTCCCTCCCATTCTATGTCCATCCTCCCCCTCTTATGTTTCTCCCTCCCCTTTTGTGTTCCTCCTCCCCCTCTTATGTTCATCCTCCCCCTCTTATGTTCATCCACCCCCTCTAATATGTACCTCCTCCCCCTCTTATGTTCCTCCTCCCCTCTTATGTTCCTCTTATGTGCCTCATCCCCTCTCCTGGGCCTCCACCCCTCTTACGTTCCTCCTCCCCTCTTATTTACCCCCTCCCCCTATTATGTGCCTTCTCCCTCTTATGTTCTCTTATGATCCTCTTTCTCCCCTTTCTTATGTTCCTCCTCCCCTTTTTTGTTCTTCCTCCCACCTCTCAATCTCCTAATCATTTGTTTTTCCTTCCTTTTTATCTTCATGCTCCACATCTAAAGTTCCTACTCCCCCTATTTATATCCCTGCCCCAATTTATGTTCCTCCTCCCCTCCACCTCTTGCTGTCTCTTTTCCTTCCATTTCTACCCCCTCTCTCTCTCTCTTTCTCTCTCTCTCTCTCTCTCTTACCTGATCTTTTAGAAAGTTCATACACGCTGTACCTTAAAAATATTGTCTTTTAAATTCTTCTCCATGTTCAGGGATTTATTTCCATTCTAAATTAGTTTCTTATTAATGGGTGTCACAATAACAGAAAATGATTATTTTTTTTTGCTCTTTTCTGTTTATGTGTTAACTGTAATTTTCAACATTCTAGATGAAAAGACAGGACACCTTTTAATAAACAAAGGAGACATTCATGCCTGCCACTGATAGAAAGCGTACAGTTTTGCTTTCATTATCAAAAATAAAAACTGCCTCGTCAGATCTTGTATTAAAGGACGTAAAGACAATTTAAATTGACCATTGACCGTAAGAATATCCGAGTACCAGATACGGGGCAGAACTAAGCACTGTCATGATCAGCAATAATTGTTTGCACTACCAGTATAGGCCAAAGCCAAACCATCAATTGTACATTATGTTTTCTTTTAAAAAGTTTTTGTTGACATTCAATTGTGTCCAGTGCAAATTTGAATAGCCCTACTTATACTTGAATTAGGCATCTGAGGAAAAGATTTCTTTAAAAAAGAATATTTTCATTTGTAATAGAACCCCTTAAATGATAACCCTGGACTCAAATTTCAGAAAGACAAATGCAGGAATCACATACAGACTTTAAAGATGTAGGCTACATGTATCTGGTTCACTGAAAAAAAAAAAAATAACTTGATTGCTAGGGATGACTTTGTAAAAGTTGTCATATGACCAATGTCAAGGCTAATGACTTTAAGTTGTAGAAAAACTTATTTTTCTGGTATAACCTGTTATCACCACCATGTACATTTCACCTTGAACAATAGTTCTTATCTGATAATGTTGTTAAACATTTCTAGAGGTCATTGTATTTAGTGTCAAATGAAATCATTAGCTTTTTTAAGTTGCCTCTTATAATCCTGGTCTTTAGGATCTCACTTCACAGAGACATCTCTGTGACAATAGAAAATTTCCTCTCCGCAACGGATAAAAAGTATTGGAGACGTCTCCGCGACAATTTATGAGAAAAAAAAAGTCTGAAGTAGTACCGCGATATCGGAGATGTCTCTAATACTTTTTATCCGTCGTGGAAGACAAATTTTCTGTTCTGTCGCTGAGACGTCTCCGCAAAGTGAGATACCACCTTTAGATGTATCTAGTCCTACTCATTGTATGTATGGGAAATCACCATAATAATGATGGTTAATTTTCAAATAATGGTAAAATATTTGAACTTGATACTGGGAAATCACCATAATAATGATGGTTAGTTTTTCAAATAATGGTAAAATATTTGAACTTGATACTGGGAAATCACCATAATAATGATGGTTAGTTTTTCAAATAATGGTAAAATATTTGAACTTGATACTAATGCATACATTGTACTTAACCTCATGGGCTGTGATGGTTAATTAGAGAAGGACATGTTTGCTTTGAATAGAGGCTGTTATGTTGTTTGCTAAGAGCCAAAAAAGACATATAGGCCTAGTTCTGGGTTATATGAATGAATTAAATGAAGAAGGACGTTATGAAACTGTAACTCCCTTCTGCCAGCAACATGTACATGTACTCTGTAAAAAAAAAAAAAAAAAAAAAAAAAAAAAAAATCAATGTTAAATAAAAAAAAGTTTACTGTTAATTTCGATTGATTTTCTTGCGAATTTGGAGAGAAGATTCACTTTAATTTCACTCTCAATTCACTCCTGATATCCACTCCTTCAAGAGTTAACATTTTGACATGTTTTATTTTTAGACAGTAATGTAGCTCACTGAATTGTGATGAAATCATTGAAATGCATAAAGATTGTTCCCATGCCAAAGAAGTGCATATAATCAGATTATAATTGTAATTTAAGAATCTAATTTTTTAATCTTAATTAATTGAGGGAAAATCATCATGAATGGTTAGTTTCTCAATTGATTACAACAAAAAAAATGCTATATAAAGCTACATGTATCTAAGGAAATTTTGAATTGCAATTTCAATGATTAAAGACATACATGTAGAGCACAAATTAACCCACTGTAGATGTAAGCTGGATGGTGTTTTCTATATCAAACCTATGAAAACGAGATAAATAATTTGTTACGGGTTTAATACATTGTAAATCAAAAAGTAAGCCTGTGTGTTATGAATTGAATAATCCTCTCTATGTAGGCCTACTGATTCACATTTTTTCAACCATTTATTTTTTAATACACACTATTGCACTAGTCAGAATTTGCAAAACAACAAACAACCAAACCTGGGGTCAGTCTGTGCCATGGATTTTTTTTGTTGAAGATTTATTGTCCCTTTGCACTGTCTGTATTTTGTAATGGTATTCAGGACCTTGACAGTTATCACTGACTTCTATTCAATTTCTAGCATGAATTTCGAGGTCACTTGCAGGAAAACTAAAAACTAGGCCAGGTTCAGTTGTTACCAAAGCAGGATTTTTTTTTTTTTT
>CALNVZ010003426.1:8599541-8621942 GCA_940671915.1 Paracentrotus lividus
GGAATGGATCATGATGGAAGTTCAAATCTACATGTATATTGTTCAGCTTTTATTTTGATTTTGATATGTTTCAGAGCAAATTAACTAGCCCCAAATTTTCCCTGATTTTCTTGTGTGCCCACATTTCCATGATTATATTATTATTTTTTTTAAAAATTTATTTATTTATTTTTAAATTAATTTTTTTTGTTTGTTTTGTTTTGTTTTGTTTGTTTTGTTTTTTTTTTGTTTTTTTTTTTTTTGGGGGGGGGGGGCGGGTGGGGGACAGGATCCTGACAGTTCTAAGCACAACTCATATTGTTTATTTTTTTAATTTGAATTTGTGTGTGTAGTAGGCAAACTGTGTGACACCCCTGCCTTCCCGATTTTTGCATGTTTCTTTGTGAACACTAACAAGTCCATGATACTTTGTGCAGGAACTTGACAGAAGCTCAAATACTGGCGAATCGCCCAAACCCACACCTTTCCTGATCCTTTTTGCTTCAACATTTCCATGATGTTCTTTACTTGCAGGATCCTGACATGTTCTGGGATTTCATCACCCTGCGCCCAGAGTCAACCCACCAAGTATCCTTCCTCTTCTCCGATCGTGGCACGCCCGATGGCTACCGTCACATGAACGGCTACGGAAGCCACACCTTCAAGCTGCGCAACAAGGACGGTGAGCACGTCTTCTGCAAGTTCCACTTCAAGTGCGACCAGGGAATCAAGAATCTGAACCGCCATCGCGCTGGAGAACTCTCCGCTACCGACCCCGACTATGCCATCCGTGATCTTTACAATGCCATCGCCACTGGCAACTTCGTAAGTTGTTGTAGAACCAGAAAGATGTTTTTTTTTGTATTTCTGAATTTTAATCTAAAAGGGTTTATGAAACAAAAAAATTAAAAATGAATAAAATATGATGATGCAAGCTTGGGTCCTGATATTGGTCATCAATTTTCTTTTATAAAGTTGACAAAATATGATTTTAAGATAGTGAAATGATAACAATTATTGTTTACAAATTCATGCTATGAATTATGTAATGAACATAATTTAAAGTTTTCAAAATACATGTATCCCACAAGGGCTTGTCAAGAATAGGGCTATTCAGAGTAATATTATGTAGATATTCTGGCTTACATGTAAATGAATTGTGATTGAATAATTTCAAATGATATTTGAAGTGATACATGTAATATTGGTTTACCTGGGAGGTTTTTGAGTACACAATCTTTTGTGATTATATTTTGTGAACATGTATTCATTACCGATTACATATCTTTCGGGTTTTTTTAAATATTTTTTTTTTAATCTGTCTCTATATCCTCTCTCTGTGTCTCTGTCTTTTCCTTTTTCTATCTCTTGTTTCTCCTCCCTCACTCCTCTTTTATCTTCCCTCCTTGTTTTTAACCCCTCCCTCCCTATTCTTACCACCCCTCTCTATTCTTACCATCCCTCTCTTTTATCTCCCTTTCTCTCTCTCTCTTTTTCTGCCACCCTATCTGTCCCCCACCCCCTCTCTCTTTCTATCTCTCTCTCCCACGCTAACTGCCCTCCCCTCTCTCTCTTTCCATCTCTATCCATCTCTTTAAGCCACGCAACTACCCTACCCTGGCTTTCTCTCTCTTTTTCCATCTCTCTTTATCTCTCTCTCTCTCTGCCACGCTAACTGTCCCCTCCTCTTTCTCGCTCTCTCTCTCTCACCTCCTTCTCCTCCTCCTTCTTCTCCTCCTCCTCCTCACTATCTCTATCTCTCTACAGCCATCCTGGTCTCTTCACATCCAAGTAATGACTCAGGAGCAGGCTGATAAGCACCGTAACAACCCCTTTGATCTCACCAAGGTACATTCTTTTACTTTTTAATTAACCAAACAAACCCCAAAGGCAGGTTTTTCCGGCCTATTAGAGACAGTAAAATATCCCCGAAAGGCCACGATCCATGTGCCTTTTAAGCATGCAAAAATCTTCTTTCTTTCTTTTTTTTTTGGTAAGGGCTCATTCTTAAGCCTTTATAAGTCTTTCATCAAGACATGGTGCTATATCAAATCATGGATCACCTCCCTCGATACTGGCATGAAAAGCCATCCCTTGTTTCAATCATTTGAATAAAATTTGTATATTGTACCGTGTACAAATTTTATACACTCTAAAGATTTTAATAACAAACTTGTGCAGATGTAACATGTTTTTATTATAAACAGGTGATTATCCTGACACCAATTTCAAACATTTATACGTGTGTCTATGTGCCTATGTTCATTTTTAGTAGATATCATTATTATAAGGTAGTTTTTATTATAAACAGGTGATTATCCTGGTACCAATTTCAAACATTTATACATGTGTCTATGTGCCTATGTTCGTTTTTAGTAGATATCATTATAATAAGGTAGTTATCTTGGTCCTGATCACCTCGTTATAATGGGAGTTGAATGTACATGTATAGGGGTTTAGAGAGTTAAACCAATGTATTAAATGTACTGTATTCGCTGTTATTTTCGCGCGATTAATTTTTCGCGCTGAGCGGCCTCAAAACATGTTTACAGGTTCTTAAATTCGTGCTGCATTTTAGTAAGCACTCAATTGATTGCACCCAATACATGCATAATAAAGCATGCTTATAATGTTCATGCGTTTTTGAATTCGCGCCTGCCGATCTTCCCGCGAAAATTAATGTAGCGCGAATATTTCCACGATTACAGTATACCTCATCTGAAAACTTAAAACCTACTAAACGTGAATAACGTATTCTTGAAAAAAATAAAATAACACTAAATTTCATCTAAAGTGTTCTAGCCCTGCAATATAATAAAACTCTGTTAAAAATGATAATAATAATAAAAACTAAATTTGAGCTAGTTTTCAAGCCCTGCAATATAAAAATGCTGTTTTATTTATTTTATTTATTTACTCTTGAGGCACTTCGTTTGTCAAAAAAAATAAAAAATTAAATAAAAAAAATGAAACAAAATATGAGCTAGTGCTCTTGCAATGCAGTATGATAACACTGTTTTTATTTATTTTGTTATTTATGTTTTTATTTTTTTGCCTTTCCTCGCTAGGTGTGGTCTCAGAAGGAGTTCCCCCTGATCCCCGCTGGTAAGATGGTCTTGAACCTCAACCCTAAGAACTACTTTGCCGAGGTGGAGCAGATTGCCTTCGCACCAGCTCACATGATTCCAGGCATAGAGCCCTCCCCAGACAAGATGCTTCAGGTAATAAAAAATCACTAAGATCTTTAAATTGGCAACAATTGTACCTACATTGTATAATGTACACCTTTTTTGTTGTCTTATTTTAATTTGCTTGAATATGATTGTCTTCTCAGGACTCATTAGGCCTTAGACATACAGGCATTAGGCCCTCCCCAGACAAGACGTTTCAGGTGCATACGGTAATCACTAAGATCTTGAAATTGGCAATATATTTTGTCAGGTTTTATTTTGCTTTGAGTATATGATTATAGCTGCCCTCTCTCCTGCTCACATGATACCTAGGGGAAGCCCACTCAAGAACTAAATTGGTTTAAAATAAACAGAAAAATAACAGAAAAGTATTAGTGAAGGTTTGAAGAAAGTCTGTCAAAGAACAACATATGCATAATTTAAGTTTTTTGTGGGGAAGACCACTGAATAGTAATTTAATTAATTAAAAAACAAACAGGAAAATAAGTGAAAGGACAACAGATTTATGAATACTTAAAGTTTTAATTTTGTGATGTGACTTGCAAGCTGCTTTCCTGCATGTTTTGTAGTGCGACTCCCATGAATTGTTTTTCTTTGATATAGAAATATTTATTATCTCATACTTTTCATTTATCATCAAATCCATGTTAATACATGTGTGTGCATTCATAAAATGGATTTTATTTCTTCATCTCTGCTTTTTCTTAAAACCAATTTTAAGGGTGGCTTCTCCTGTAAAATTGCACAGTGTGCAGATCTTTTAATTATCTCCTCGTTTTGTTGAACAGGGACGTCTGTTCTCCTACTCAGACACCCATCGCCATCGTCTTGGCACCAACTATCTTCAGATCCCTGTCAATTGCCCCTTTGCTGCTAGGACCCGTAGCTATCAGAGGGATGGCCCACAGTGTGTCACCGACAACCAAGGTAAGTTCAGTTATTCACCCTATTAGACATACAGTAGATTCCAAACGTCTTGATAAATCAGTTTTCCTCCTAAAATTGGCAACAATTATATTTTTATTGCCCATGCCATAAAAAAAACATGTTCTTATTTTACACCTTTTTTGATCAAATTTGCTCTAATAAACGATGAATATATTCAAGATTATTAATTGAATATTGTAATTCAATATTGTAACTCAATTTTAATCAAGCTGTCAAAGTAGTTAATGTCCAAAGCACCATATTGATTTTACAAATCATGAGAAAAGTAAATAAAATCCATTTAAAAATTGGAATGTCATCCAGATTTGTCAAATATTAGCCTCCAATTTGAAGGAAAAATAGTCCAAAATATTCCATATTCTATTATATAAATAGTGGACAATCAAGAATACAATATACTGGATTATATGTAAGACACATACTAAATTATCCCGAGTGCACATATGTTTCACCAAGGCTGCAGGCCGATGATATAGACTTGCACAAGGGATAATTTAGTATTTGGAAATCATAAAAGTCCAGTAATATTGTATTATGGAACGTTCACTATTTATCATAGTAAATAGACCCCTAGATTCTGCCTAATCTTTGCCAAATTTTGGTGCTCTTCAAGCTATTATGACGTAAATTGTTGCTCTGCGTATCCATTGTTATAAGCTGTTGTGTGCAACATTTTACTGTAATCATGCGCGAGCGCAATAAGGCAAAAGATAAAATCAATACTCTTCCAATTCACAGGCTTTCCCCTACACAAACAAAAGATATACATGTACAGATACATGTATTGTACATGTGTACAATATAAGAAATTGAATGTAGGTCACGTGGTAATAATCTACCCAATCACAGCTCATATTTTTCTACCACTATTTACTATATTTTTTTATTGGATTTTGTCACAGGAGGAGCACCCAACTACTTCCCTAATAGCTTCCAGGGCCCAGTTCAAAACCAGGAATACGAGCAGTGCAAGTACGAGACTTTCGGCAAGGCTGCCCGCTACGAAACCGGGGATGATGACAACTACACTCAGTCAGGAATCTACTGGCGTGATGTCCTGTCTGAGTCAGATCGTGAGGCTCTCGTAGACAACATGGCCTCCCATATCAAGGATGCTGCAGAATTCCTGCAGAAGAGGGCTGTAAGTGATATTGATTATTGCCGTTTGGTCCAGGTGTTTGGTCTACCATCAGTTTATCTTAATCCTAATTGGTCTAATATCATTTAGTTTGACAATTTTATATCTACTGTATAAGTGGTTATTTTCGCGGTTACTTTATTTTCGCGAATTTCGCGAGTTGGTCATCGCAAAAATTTCCACTTTAGTACAAGGCTATTTATAGTAATGAAGTCGTCACCAAAATCACAAAATTTTGCTTGCGCGAATTTCCCCAACTAGTCAAAAATCACGAAAATATATTGGCTTTTACAGTACTTGGTTTCAAATTGAAATCATTATATTTATCATTTGAATTCAAAACCTCTAATAAGATGCAAAATAACTATGAAGCAAATTCTAGGAGAGAGCAGGTTTAATGTGATCTTAACTTGATTATATTTCAGTAAATTGCAAGTGTTGAATATCGTTGGAAAGCTTGGAATGACTAGGTTCACAAAATAAAGACTTTTTGCGAGCTGTGAGCTGGCAAGTCGCCACTTTTTCATCTACATGAATGTCATACATTAAAGTGAAACAAGTGTTCTGGTCACGACATTGAAATGTGGAAGACACTGTCTGAAAGTGATTTAGAGAGGTTGATAACATTTCACCGTAAAAGCATTATTTTGTGTTGTGAGGTTTTGGAATCGCCAAAATGATAAGAAATTAACCCAATACAGCTTAGAGTCACATGCACTTACACAGAAATGCATGTATGGGGCAACACAAAACGTTCGGGACCTAAACATGTTAGCTGCGTGGTATATTTTGGATCATATTATGACTATTAGGGCATTTGAAAAGCAATCTTTTCTTGTGGAGCTTTTTATTCTGATATTCTTCCCAAATATCATGAAAATAACAGGAAAGCTCACAATAATTTTCTTCATCTTTCCCACATCTTCCCACTAACTAGATTCCCTTTAATACATTTTTGTAAAATGGTTTGAAAGAAGTGACAAAGTGGATAAAAATAGGTTACTGCCTTGTTTCAAAACCATGTGTGAATGCTCCCTGATAAGTGTAACTGTGATTGTGTGTAACAAGATGGTTGTGTTCTAACTCGCAGGTGGAGCAGTGGGGCAAGTGCGACCCAGAGTGGGGAAAGCGTCTGGAGGCCAAGATTGCAGAATACAAGGTATATGTACGATCAATTCATGATATTCTTCAGCTTTGGTCATGGTAGAAAAGAAACTTTCTAAGAAGAACCAACGCAAGTTTCTCTGTATATTAAAAGCTACAAATGGATGATAACTTTACCATAGAAGTGCAGTACATAATACGTAATAATTTATTATAGTAAATAGTCGTAGTATTTTACGAGCTGTGATTGGTTGAAATGATGTCATATGTCATTCACGGTTTTATTTTGTTGCACGTTTTTTTGTTATGTTGCACAGTTTTTTATGTTGCAGGATAGGGAATCCTGTGAGGGGTGGATAAGTTTCTTGTCAGACCTGCTTTTATTTTCCCCATGGATGGGGTCATGTCTGGGGCTGTACTTTTTTTTAGTGGGGGCTTTTTTGGGAGGGCCAATTTATTTATTTTTTTTTTTTTGGGGGGGGGCAGATTCTTTTTTTTTCTTTTTAAATTCACCCCCCCCCCAAAAAAAAAAAATATATAAAAATAAAAATAAATAATAATAATAAAATAAAGGGGGAGGGGGAATTTGGGGCCGATTTTATTTATTTTTTATTAGTTCACGTCGGCCTATGGCCTTGGTGAAATAAAGGTGCACTCTGGATAATTTAGTTATTTGTCGTGCACATAATCTAGTATGTTGCATGGTAGAGCATGCACTATTTATATAATATGATAGTATAGTATGGTAATGAGGCAAAAGATAAGAAAAACGTGCTCTCAACACATGCTCTCCTTGTGGTCTCTGGGAAATTGTGAACAAGTTTTTTAATACTCTTACTATTGTAAGAAATTAAAATGCAAAGAATTGTCACAAAATCTTGAATTTGAGCAATTTTCCAGATTTCTTCTCATATATGGCCTTCAATGCATATAATTTTCATCTGATGAAAATAACTCTTTTATACTTCTGTAAAACATTGAGTTTGCACAAGGCTCAGATTTACTTGAAAGTTTCAGATGATCTGAAAACATTGTACATTTTGTAGCGAACCTTTGGGTTATTATTACACTAATCTTTTGTAATAATTATATATCGCCTGTTGAGAGCCAGAAGGGCGTTATTGCTGTAGAAAGTCAATGGTAATAGCGCCCTTATGGTTCTTAACGGAACATTTTTTATCTGTAATAGCGCCCTTCTGGCTCTCAACAGACGATATACAATGAGGTTTTTGTGCTTAAAGATTATTATTTTCTGTGCTAATTTGCATGTCTTGCACTCCCACTGATATCCTAAAAAAGACATAGATAGCTCTGAAAGGGTTAAACTCAATATATATATATATATTTTTTGTTTGCAGTCCCAGGCCCCTGCTACCGCTAACCTGTAAGAGCCACGAATCAACGCTCGAGACAGAAGACTGGATAACTTTCATCGTAAACCATCTGCTACGTGGCCTTTGTAATGCAAACCAATAACTGCGAATCATCATGCCATTTCCATGTACCATTATGTAGCCAATCAAATCATTTATACAAATCAGAGGTTTTTGTAGGCATGATTTGGTGGTGGGGAATTTATATTGTATATAAAGAAGAAAATATTTGTGGCAAGGGCTGCAGGAACGTTAGAAGTCAACGTTTGTGTCAGGTATGAAAAATTTTATAACGATGACAATGATACGTGTGTTTTGTATTGAATTTATAGATTAGAATCATACCACACATTGTATTTGATCTTATCTGTTCACTGAAATCTATGTTTTATTATTAAACAATTTGTGTATGTTGCATTTTAAAGCAAATGGATTGTGTTGACAATTTCGGGGAGTAATGAACCAACATGCCTGAAAAAAAAATGTTTAGAAAATAATCTTGTGGGATAGGTCTGTGGGGTAGTGTAATTATTTCCAGTACATGTAAGTTTTCGCTAGATAAACTAGTAATTCAGAGATATTCACGGTTTTAAAGATAACATGCAGTAGTGTTGTTAAAGATTAACATCATGCGCTCATCATTTCTTTTTCTAACATATTATGTTATATTTCAAGGAATTTCAGGCCATATGTATATTTACCTCAAGCGTCAATCATTAAAAGTACTTTTTATGACAAATAATCATTGCTTTATTCAAGTATGTAGTCGCAAGAAGGTATATTATAGAAAGATTCTTTTCGCCATATAGGTGGTAAAATGATAATTTTATGTTGTTAATTCTACATCTGTTGCTTACTCTTTTGTGAATTCTTTGTAACCTCCAGCGTGATCATATTTTGGCTTGTTCTAAAATTCATGTTCATGTAGTCAGACAATTTTTATATCATTTTGTTTGTAATTTGGGTGAAAAGGTGTTCTGTACCTACATTGTATTTTGAGTAACCCCCCTATACGATAAGAAAATTTCATTTATATGTTTTGTGGCCTTGTATCGATGTGTTCTCAAATCTAATTTGTTTCTACATGATTGAACATGTAATTGCACCTGTCTTCCACTGATGTGCATTTATTCCAGAACTGTGTGTTTGCCCTAAAAATATATTATATGATTTACTTTCATGAAAACAAACCCATAATCTTGAGAATTGAATATCAATTGTCATGAAATGAAAATAACTTGATTTAGGACATGCTCTATGTCGATTTCACAACTCAAATGGAATTTTTTTTTCTCTCCAGGTAACTTTAAAAAAAAGTAATTTCAGAATGAATTGTGTATGCTTGGTTATTTTTTTAAAAAGAAACATTCGTTAGTGATTATCTAGGAGCTAGTTCACTTGTATAAAATATGATATTACATTTTATTGATCACATCGTGGATATCCCATATTTGAGCATGTAAACTACATATGCTGTGCAGACCTCTTCATGCGTGCTTTTGTAAGCATATACCTGAAGTTACACCGGTCTTTAATTACCGTACTCATCAATACCACATGCATACAATAAAACGTTGAAGGGGAAGTGATCATTCCGTTCAACAAAACATATTAGGGGTGTGGCTCCCTTTAACCCAGTAATGACTAGATCCCAGTGCTTCCTACATTAAACCTATGGAAATAAGAGAATTCACTTGTCAGTGGGTTAAAAAACAGGCAAGCAGTCGATATGCATATAGAATAGGGAACTTGAGACAACATTGAAAATCAGAAACTAGAGAGACACAAAGTATAGTCAACTCTACATAAGTTGACCTTCTATACAGTTTGAATTAAAAATTATCCAAGTGGAAGCAATTTTTCGGTCTAGATTATACAAAATGTGTGTTATTCACCCCTCAAAAATTGAAATTCTAAGTTGAACTGATGCTATGTTCCCAAAAGATTCGACTTGGGCAGAGCTACCTGTAGTTGGAACTGAAGCACTGGGGCCCCGTTTCTCGCAAACGTCACAAGTCTAAGTTCCGGTACAATCTATAGGGACATGTTTGTTGAATTAACACCCGTTTCAATGGGATGTCCATGAACTTAGACTCATGACGGTTTTGAGAAACAGGCCCATGTTTTTATTCTCTTTTTAAACTCATATTCATTACTGGGTTAGGCTTTCAAGGTTTGATTTTGAAACACCTTTTATATGAGCAGCAGTTTCATGTTCTGTATTTCTTTGAATGTATAAAATTCTTCATCAGAGATTATCATCTTCAATAAATAAAAAATGGAATGCAAATGAGATGTAGTCCTGAAGTATTTTATTTGAATTGAGAGTTGTGAGTGACCACGAATTAAAAAAGCTGAAATTGTCAGAGCACCATAAACTTTTGAACCGAAGAAAAGCCGCAAAAGCCCTGAAATCAGAGGGTAAATCCACTGGAATTAACTGCTAAACTGAGCTCTTAGCCTACACCCTGTGTATTATGAGTCATTTATAGTACATGTATTTATTGTTTACAGAAGTTTTTTTTTCTTTAATTTTATAAAAAATTCAATGTCATTACCAGAACAATAATTTCACTTTAATAACGACATGAAGGTGGCATGTGCAACTGTCAAGTGATACTTTTTATTCATTTAGAAATTGGATGAATTGAACTGCAGAAAACTAATAAGAAGAATCATATACGTATATTATCACACTTCACCTCACAAGAATTCATGATTTGAATGTAGGAACTTTCTGTTTTTATTTAAAATCAACAAGAATTCTAATACAATGTGTTCCTAAAAAAAGGTAGGCCTAACCGAAGTTCAAAGGCCAACCATTCAATAAATGAAAAGTTTGAAATAAATTTGGTACAGGAGATGTTGCAGCGATGTATCTGCGACTCCAAAGACATGGGGGGTGTTTCGCAAAGAGTTAAGTAGACTTAAAGTCGCACTTAACTTCTATGCGTATCCTGTTTTACAAGGCGCAATTTAATTGATAGATTTCATAATGGTGCGCATCCCCTGAGCATGGTCAATCCAATGAGGTGATGCGTAATATAACGCACGAAAGTAACAATTTTTAGTAGACTTAAGTGCGATTTTTAAGTCTACTTAACTCTTTGTGAAACACCCCCATGGAGTACTTAACTCATCACATGGCCAGTGAGATCACCCCTTTAGGAGAGGAGATGGCATTTCATTAAAACTTGGTGTGAAAAAACCATGAAACCAAAAACTTGCAGAAAGTTGCTTGAATACCCTTCACCCCTAAAAGTGGAAAGAGTGGGTTTTGTACTCTTTACCTTGGAAGAACCCTCTGTGACCCATGACAAAGAAATGAAAGCCAGAGAGTTGCTCTTATCCCAATCCCCTAAACTGATTTCAAATTTTTCATTTTCTAAATGAACACAAATAACGTACTACATAACTTCTTAACCCATTCGCGCCATTGTCCCACATTTTGTGGTTTGGGTCAATAACTTTTGTTTCAGAACTCTAAAAAATACACCAGGTATATCACTAGAAAGACAAAAAAATTCTGCATACATTGTGCCCATTGTTGTTGCATGACCATACTGCATTTGTCAGGAATTTTATTTATAAGAATAATCTTTAAAATCCCTAAATTGGCAACACATTGGGAAGTCAAAAATCACCATTTTTCATCGAAATTGGCAATCAAATTTTTTTTTTAAAGTTCCTAACCATGTGTGTTGGTTTCAAAGACATCACATTCAATTAGAAGCATGTAGCATTAAAATGAAAATATTGCTGTTGCCAATTGGAGGAATAAAATGAGATCAATTTAGCCCTTAAACATTCAATGGAATGAGTTGCCTCTTGAAGTCGGGATAGCAACATCAATAAGAAGCTTCAAATCTAAACTTAAAACACATCTATTTAATTAATTACAAGCATATCAGAAGCTCCTAAATAGCGCAGTAGAATATATACCTTTGTTGAATAGTTTCTGCGCTCTACAAATTGACTATTGTTATTATTATTATTATTAAATAATGATTGCAGAATGAAGTTAGAAATGAACTAACAAACTCATGAATACCACACACAACCGAGATGATCATTGGCATAAAATGGTGCCGTACGTAACTAAATGGCACTTGAAGAAGAAGGATGAATGCAGTCTAGTCTCAATGGATGTGATTCCCTACAATGATTTATCACTTTGTTTAAAATAGATGTTACAGACAACTCCGGTTATAACCAGGGCCCGTATTCCATAAAAGCATGAAATTTAAGCATTTTTGCTTATCTTTAAAATGCATATTCCATAAATATGGCTTACTATAAAGAATTCTGTTCAAGCCTATTTTTGGTAGTGAAGCATAAATTCTTAGATTTTTGCTATTAAAGTCAAAAGTCTTGAATGGAATTGCGCCTTCAAATCGCACATTAAAAAAAAAAGAGAATTTTATCCTAACTTTAAGCCTACTACCTAGTGGCTTAACTTTAATGTTGATTAAGCTCATTAGAGACCACAAAAATTAAAAATGACGATATTAATAAAATTCAGAATTTTTGCTTGATGCTTTCTGATCTCAGACAAAGTGCTTAACATTTTTGGTATAAAGGCTAAGATTTTTTTTTCCCCTGGACAAAATCTTAGAAAAATACTCAGACTTAAGACAAATTGCTTAAGTATAGACCTAGTTTATGGAGTACAGGCCCAGGTGCTCGGGACCAAGCCAGTTTTTCATAATGAAAACTTGTATACAGTGGAAACTCGTTATAACGAGATCCATGGGACCATAGAAGTTACATGTACCTTGTTATATGGATAATCTTGTTATATCAAGGCAAAAAAAAAAAACCCAAAAGAATACAAAGAGCTCGGACCAGCAAAATTACCTCGATATATCACAAACCTCGTTATAACAAGTTTCCACTGAATGTACTTAACTCTTTACGTGCCGGATGCATGATACGTAGCCTACTGTTCGGTGCAATATACTCGTGCTTGCTAGCCTACTATTGACTGCTTAATCCATGCTTTGTTTCCTACCCTCCCCTGCTTCGTGCATTATTGCGCACATTTGGAATAATGTTGATTGATTACGCCGATTCTATTGTTCTGCGCACTGCACACTCACAGATTAATCCGCTTTATTCTGCAGCGGGCACATCCGGCTTTTAATTGGCCAATTTTCCCTTTACACAGTTTACATTAAACTTGTTTTCAGTAATTTGATGGGTTTGTCAACATTTTGATAGGACATAGTGTACAAATAATCACACACAATAAAAAACAAATTCATGCCCTCGAACAATCACAAGTTTAGATAATTGCCCTCTTATTTTTAAAAGCAGAATTTGGTGTGACTTTAGAGACAAATAAGAATGCCACATATTTTAAGTACAACATTGTTGTCGAAATTTCTTTTAAAAAAAGTATTGACTGTCATCCTTACGTACAAGGGGGAAAAAACTTCGCAGTGGGGGATATAGTCCCTGGTATGTACGGATTACCAGTGCAGCAGAGGGGTTGGGGTGGGGTGGCACTTAAAGAGTTAACATAAAGGCACATACATGTAGACACATGTGCACATGTTTGAAATGTGTTCTATGAGAATCACTTTAATATGACAATATATCTGTGTTTATGCTAGGTATATTCATGAGTTGACTATGATTGCATTGTACTTGAAGTATCCAATCAACTGAACAATAACCAATTTGCATATTTTTATTTCAAAATTCCCACAAGCAAAAGTATAATTTTTGGATATTTATAGTTTGAGTATAATGTATTCTATCTACAGGAGGATGACCCAGTGTGTTAGGTTATGTTCTGTTCAGTTGAAGTAACATACAGACCAGTTCTATTCAGTTGTAATTCGTCTAGAATATTCCATTCAGTACATGGTGTGAGCAGTTGCTTTAAAGTTTGGGTCCGTGGGATCCAACTGTTGCCCCTGAGACGCAGAAGGCGTAGGAGCGAGATGGTGCAGCGGTTGAAGGGTCGACATAAATGGGCTTGGCTGGTTGGTAGGGGGTAGGTACTGCCTTGGTTGAGGGAGAGAGTGGGGTGTTTGATGGACTTGGGTCAGTGGTTGCCCTGTGCCTGGAATGGCATACGGGGACGGTAGATGTTGCGCCAATGGTTGAGGAGGCATCATGTGATGGCCCAGCTGTGAGGCCAAGTAAGAAGCATTCATGCCCGGCTGTTGAGTTGTTCCAGTCAGGGGAAGCGATTGTGAATGTTCCTTATACGGGTACGGAGATGGCCCACCTCTCTGGATGATTTGTGTGACGATGGTCTGGGAGACAACACCTCCTGCAGGAGTCAGACTCTGCTGCCTGGGGATGTACTCGGATTCCTGCTGACTGTGGTGCTGGGTGGCTGAGGACAGCACCGGTGGTAGCGAAGACACAAGCTGAGAAGACAGAGATGTTAAGTCGGGTATGTTGGGTGCTGTGGCTTGGGGAAAGAGATGCCTCTGGGACTGTTGGAGTGGTGGTGCTACAAGAGGCTGCATGACTTCTGCTTCTAGAGGACTAGGTTCAGCGATCCCTGAAGTGGATGATGCTGTATGCAAGGTTTGAATGTGGGAAGAAGGCGGAGCATTCATGATGATCTGTACAGGTGAATTCTCCCTTGGTAGGGCCTGTGGGGCAGTTGAAGGGATCATTCTCTCGAGAGACTGGGGCATGGCGGAGGCGGTAGAACCTGGAACCATGTAGACAGCATTACTAGGCTGTGTCTGAGCAGCAGATGTGATGACAAAGGACAGCAAGTCCTGGAATCCTGCAGAAGAATTTGCAGCAGGAGGTGGTGGTGGTGGTGGCAATGCAGGTTCTGGTTTGGAAATCTGTGAGCTCCCATTTTGAATGTCTGGTACTCTTTCTTGTTCTACACCATTTTCTTGCAAGGAAGTAAGCTTGGACTCCAAGGCTTTCTTAATAGCTGTACCTCTCATCTTAATTTGTAGCAGCGGTAGTGGTGTGGCAGCTTTCCGCTTTGCCCGTCTCCTCATATTATGGGATTCTGTAGAATCATCCGGGGCTTGAGCTTTACACTTTGCAACAATCGCTTTCAGTTCACCAAGAATGTAGGGGAAAAGGGAAGCTTGAACCTTATTGTTTTCCAGAAGAGCAAGAAGTTCATCGTTGACGTCCAAAATCTTAGTCAAGTTGACATCAGATGTCTCATCATCTTCTATAGGTACTGGATCAGCATTGTAAATCAAACCTGGGTCTTGGGTTTCGTGGTTATCGTTATCTTCAGGTTCATGAGTGTCTGCAATAAAGAGCGTTCCATCATCACCACCATCATGGTCATCATCATCATCATCATCATTATTATCATCTGCAATTCCCTTAGCAATGGCAGCATCCATATCAACGTAAGTGTTTTCTTCAATTTGATTTGTATCATGAACCGATTCTTCAGGCGGAACAGCAGTCTCTTTTCGTGCTTGTCTTGGGCTTCTCCTGAGTTTCTGGGGAGGAGGGGGCGGAGGTGCTGAAGTGGTGATGCCTTTTCTTGTGGGATCTGTTAGCTGTGATTTTATGTTATTCAGGAAAGAGCTCTGCATCTTCATGTGGACCCTGTGAATATGTGGGCAAACTCTCAACTCTTCTCCACATGTACAGGTATATAGATGTGGGCAAAGCTCAATACAGCAGACATCAAGGCACTGAGTGCTGCATACATGCTCTAGGCAAGACTTCTTTACTCTCTTCACATGAAGAAGGTCTGTCTCGCTTTTGACAGAAAACATTTTTGCGTTGACTTTTGTAATGCAGTCATCGGGTATCTGGATGGCTTCTTCATGCCTTGATCTGGCACCTACTGTATGTGTTGGTTGCAGACAGGTTTGCAGGAGAGACTGCTCATTCGGCTCATCAGCGATCTTCACCAAGAACGTCACAAGGTCATAGATTTCACCCTCTTTGGTTTCACCATCCAGGAATGCTCTCAGGGGCTTGTGGAATGCTTCATCATACATTGTTGAGTGGTTGGGGTTGGAAGAATAATTGCCGTAGCACATTGCCCACTGTTGACAGCGATCCAAGTAGGACTCTTTGAAATACACCACAAAGGACTTGGCCTTCGGTCGGTATCTGTTAAGAAATGTGCTTGTCATGCTGGTGAATTGATTCAAGTTTGTTTCTTCCATGAGCAGGACTAGGGATGTGTACATCTCTCTCCTAAGCTCTTTGTCACTTACAAGCACTTTCAACTGATTCAGCCAGTCATGATGAACAAGATGCTTACACAGGACGTGAGTCAGGTTCTCACCAAACACGGCCAACAGGATATTGATGCAGCTTGATGATTCATCAGTCAAAACCCCCACCAGCATCGATTTGTTGAAACTTTCTGCTATAATCTGGAAGAAGTAGAAGAGCGCTGCTTGGTCATCTGGACTGCAAATGAGATGAGCCACTGGACTTCCTCTCCCATAATCATCTCTTATGCTTACATTCACCAGCAGGTAATCTTGGACCTGCACAGAGTCCACACAGAGGTATTTCACGGTGAAGAGTTGCAGCGTGTGAAGCTGTTGCTTTGTCTGCAAGGCAACGACTACTGGGCTGTCTTCCACTGCTAAAGAATCACCTTCAAGCTTACCAATGATGTACTGTCCTCCTTCAGGTTTGTACATCATGATTGGATTATGTCCCTCAGATCTGTGCTTCTCCAGGAGGATGGCTAACTTGGAGATGCTGTCCAGACCTTCAGGATTCTTCTCTGCCCTCTTGAAGATATTCCTCCTCATTTGCTGCATGTGGTGTCTGGAAATATTCAGCTGCTTCTTGAATACAGTCAGGTTATCTATATTGCTGTGGTTTGGACGAGCAAGATCCTTTTGGATGTCTTCCACTGTAACCCCAAATGCAATTTTCAACTTCAGATCATCCCTCAGCTTCTGCGGTAATGGATGAAACTTAATGTCGCTGGAGAGGAGAGGGTGAGAGTGCGAACTGTAGTACGTTACCTTAAGGTTACCCGTCTTAAGGCATTTGGCTGTGATGATCCTTGCTGGACAGATCATGTCCGTTTTGACACATCCTTTGGACAACTTTCTGGAGGTTGCCCTTGCTGGACTCCCTTTGGCTTTGTGACTTCGAGAGCTGCCGTTTCTCTGACATGCATACGTTTGATGAATGCAGAGTGATGACTGGATAGCCCCTCTTTCTTTCGAAAAGTAGGCAAAGTTCTGACTCTCTTCTCTCTCTTTCCATGCTAAGAACTTCTCAACGTTCTCAAACGAGAGATCAGACTTCTGCAATGACATGCCATGGTCTTCCTCCAGATGTTGCATCAGCTTTGTCTTGTGGTAGAACATCTCCTTACACCCAGGATGTATGCATGAGGTCCTTGCGTTGCTGGTAGTTGTCTCTTTGTGGATCTTCCGGACATGGCGCTGAAGATTGGTCTTTTGTGTGAAGAGATTGTTGCACCTGGTGCAGCAGAACTTACCATCTTTCTGTAGGGATAGATATATACAGCATAAGTCAAGGTTACATTAATAGCTTCCACATGTACAAGATATTATGATAAACTAAGTGATTTCCACCATTTTTTAAAGACAAAGTGCACTTATCTAACCGTCCAACAGAAGGTTGGTGACATTTACATGCGATATACCTCATACAAATAGACACAATTACTGAAATTCTTACATTGATGGGTCATTCCATGCCAATTCACCCAATGGGTTACACCCTACCGTCTCAGAATTTGCTCAGATTTGGTACACATAAAGTTTAACATTACCTTCCCATGAAACAAAAAAATTAGCGTAAGCGGTCCGTCGGTTTCCGAGCTATGGCCCGCCCTTTTTTATTCGTTTTGGCAAAAATGGGTGTGACCTTCCATTTCAACGGCACAGTGTGCCTGAACTGGTTGACCAATTTTTGTGAAACTGGTACCATTCAAAAGGAAATTCAAAGAGGAATTCAAAATTGGTATCAAAAATATTATTGGAGCAATTTAAAGTGCTATGACCTTTGACCTTTCCTTTAACCTTGATTTTGACCCCCAGACGAATAATATTTTTACTTGATTTTTATGTATGTTAATTGTCAGTATAATATTAACATGACATGTAAATATCTAGGATGATATTTTATTTCTTCACCTTTAAAAACTCTTTTTAATGTAATTTACAAAGTTACTGTTACCCCCACATACTGATATTTGTGTTGGTAATGTGTGTACAAGTCTCCACTTTAGGCTTACTTGAATACTTCCAAACTGAAGTTAAATTACATTCAATTAAAACAGGAAACTAAACATTTCAGGTAATAAAGGAAACATTAAACACAATGATAATGTATACATGTACGTAGACTCCATTTGCTCATGAATAGAGACATTTGTTTAGCCCTTTTGATTGGGGTGCAATAGGTATACATACAAATCATCAGAAATCTGTGGTTTTGACAGAACAAAATGCTTCCTACATGTAGTAAGCTCTACTGTCCCAAACTGGATACATCCTTGAGATCTTAGAAGCATCAGCAACAGATATGGAATACATTATGGCATTTGATTGTAATGTTACTTCAGTTTGAAAGTATGCATGTATAATGGAGTCTTGTACACACATAATATCAGTATGTGGGGGTAACATTAACTTTGTAAATTACATTAAAAAGAGTTTTTAAAGGTGAAGAAATAAAATATCATCCTAGATATTTACATGTTATGTTAACATTATACTGACAATTAACATACATAAAAATCAAGTAAAAATATTATTCGTCTGGGGGTCAAAATCAAGGTTAAAGGAAAGGTCAAAGGTCATAGCACTTTAAATTGCTCCAATAATATATTTGATACCATTTTTAAATTCCTCTTTGAATTTCCTTTCGAATGGTACCAGTTTCACAAAAATTGGTCAACCAGTTCAGGCGCATTGTGCCGTTGAAATGGAAGGTCACACCCATTTTTGCCAAAACGAATAAAAAAGGGCGGGCCATAGCTCGGAAACCGACGGACCGTTTACGCTAATTTTTTTGGTTTCCTTGGAAGGTAATGTTAAACTTTATGTGTACCGAATTTGAGCAAATTCTGAGACGGAAGGGTGCAAAATTGCACTTTCATTGGGTGAATTGGCATGGAATGACCCTGATGCAGCTTATACAATTTCAAACATCTCGATATCTATCGGGCATATTTCATCACAAATATTTTTTTTTCAATAACCATGATTCTGGCCAAATAATTTGTGACACTATATCAAAGTAGTATGAGAGAACATTTTGTTGATCAATACATGTACATGCAGAGTCAACTCCCACTGGAATGAGTTGCTCGAGACCAAGTCAGATTATGGATAAATGAATTCTATGAACAAAGTAATTTATTCTGTAAAGCCCTTTGATCATTTTAACTGGAAAAGTGTTACATATTATTAATATTATTATTATTAAGCAGATTACATTGTTATACTGAACATACATACACATAAGGTGAATTCATTTGAAATTGGAGAATCACCTTGAAATATTGTTGCTCCTTATTAATTCTGGGCGCATATTCCATAAACTATACTTAAGCAATTTTGCTTAAGTCAAAGTATCTTTTCTAAGATTTTGTCCAGGAAAAATAATTCTTAGCTTTTATTCCAAACACGTAAAGCACTTTGTCTGAGCTCAGAAAGCATTAAGCAAAAGTCTTAATTCTGTTAATATTGTCATGTTTAATTTGTGGCCTCAAATGAACTTGCCATATAATCAACATCCAAGTTAAGCCACTAGGTAGTTACATGTAGGCTTAAAGTTTAGGATAAAATTTGCTTCTTTAATGTGCGTATTTGTAGGAGCAACTCAATTTAAGACGTTTCACTTAGCCAAATCAAAGAATTTGTGCTCAACTGTCAAAAATAGGCTAAACAAAAATACTCTTAATTAAAACCAAAATTTATTTTAGCAAAAAAATTCTTAAGTTTCATGCTTAAGTTCAACATTTATGGAAATACAGGCCCTGGCCTTACAACACTTAAAAGAGGACTCCAGGATGAAATTCATATGATTTACAAGGAAGAGTAAAACATGCAACACTGAAAATTAATCCAAATTGGATGAAAAATAACAAAATTATTATCTTTTTCCGAGTTTTACATTTTATCGATAAAAAGTTCTGCATGGTCACGTGCACATTCAATGACCATGCTCATGATGTAAATGATCTACTTTTACTTTTGTATATATTGAAAAAAAATATTTTAAAAAATCTAATTTTCTACTCCAAAAATATAAAAACAGGGACGACTCCTTATTGAATGTTAAAGGTCATCATTGCTGTAAACTATGTCATAGATTTTTGTATACACATGCACAGTGTATGACAAAAAATGATATGAAATAAAGAATTCACATAAAAATATACAAAAAGAACAGTAGATGTATGACATCATTAGCTTGTTCATTGATGCACAGAACTGCTTTATGCAAACAAAAAAAAAAAGAAGAAAAAAAAAGCAAGACTTAATAAAATCACAGCTTTAATATTGTTTTTTTATTTTGATGAATTTTCAGTGATGTGCTTGTTATTTACTCTATTTTTGAAATTATCTTAATTTCAGCCTGGAGTCCTCCTTTAAGCCTGCCCCTGGTGTGCTTACCATTGTAAAATAGGATTTGGTTGCTGCAGGGGAATCGTCACTGGTCTCTTGCTCAGGGGCAGGGTCCTCTCCCTCTCCACCCAGTAGGTATGCCTGACATAGCAACACAAAATAGCAATTATCTTTAGTAAATCAAGAACATGCTGACAACAGTAATGCAATATATCAACTCAAGATGGCCAGTGTACATTATACTCACCAGAATTCACTTCTCAAATGCATTAATGTACGTCCTAAAACGTGTTTACATTAAAGTGTCTTGTGATCCAACTTAAAGGGATGCAGTAACATTGAATGATATTCAAATCACATTTTATTCGATTTAGCTTATTTTACCAACATAATTATACACACTTAGGTCAGTCTTGGTATCTCTTCAAAATTGCAAGCTAATTGCTTGCTTTACCTTCGAGATATCAATGATTTCATACTCAAATTTTATAAACCAACCCTGGGTGGTTTATAAAACCAGGTGCTTCTCCACATAGCACAACATACACCCATTTCCTGTTGTATAGTCCCCGTCCCTAGCGGCCTGCTGAGCTAGCAACAGAGGGTACTGGTGTTCGGCTGTATGTTTGGCATTGTTAGTTACACTGTTTTAAGGTAGTAAATGACTTCCATTTGATCTGAAACTTTCAGTAGTTTTTTTTTTCTTTTACTGTTGGAACGATATAATTTCATTAATCTTGATCTAATTGCTCTTGTTTTAGAAAGTTACCCAATCCCTTTAACATATTCCGTTAGAACCCTCCTACATGTACTGTACATGTTAATGTTATGTTGATTCCTCTAGTTTTAGACAGTACTGTTGAAAAATAAAGGAATTAATATAATGTCAGAGGTCGATCCAAGAATTCATGACGGGGGCGGGGAGGGAGGCACAAAAACTTAGATTTTTTGTACCCCCCAATTTTTGTTCATTTGCCCTATATTTTGTCTTCAATCAAATACGTTTGATTTTAATGTATTTCATGTAACCAGGGTAAATTGTACATTGTTATTTGCTTCACATATTTAAGTATCTTGTATTGTTCATGTAATTTCATTTGTATTGTTCATATATTATTGTATTGTGTATACTTTGTCCGCTGCCAGTGGAAGGCAAATTTCAATGTTTTTTATATTGACAGATAAATTAATCTGAATCTGAATCTGGTAGCTATGCCAAAATTGAAACTGCTTCCATCTTACCCTTTACATACAATGTAGGCCTAGTAGATTAAAAAACACAAAATTTTCTCAAATATAAAGTAGGTTAATGGCTTTTGTTTTCACTATGAAGCAATCTTTACAACGACAACAACAACAATAGAAAAAAAAAGACAAACTAGCAAACAGTAGAATCCATGTGTTCTGAAGCTTTCAATGCACTGTAACGTAAAATAGATGTGATTAACTTACAATTGACTTTCAGTAGGCCTAGGCCCCCTACAGAGTTTACCATAGACTTATGATTGATGTCAATCGTTAGATCATTGATCATAGGGCCTATCATTTATGTTACAGAGCATTGATCTCTATTTCAAATAAGAATTGATGTCAAACCTGAATTGTGTCCATGCTTAATCAATGGTAAACGGTAGCAGCTTGTAGTAACCCTGTTGAGCTGGTTTACACCCGGACAATCTAGAGAAACAGTGTGATCTCCAGAATAAAGACTGGGAAGAGTATAGGTCACTCCGTAACTCCTACTCTTTCTTATTGTATGAGGCACGGAAATCCCATCATAAAGATCTTGTTGCTGAAAATAAAGACGACACAAGGAAATTGTTTTACATTGTAAAGAACTTATTGAATATGTCAAACAAACAGCCTGAAATACCTAGCAATGTTGATACAACAACATTTGTCAATGACTTGGGAAAATTCTTTCTTGAAAAAGTACAGAAAACTCACAATGACATAGAGTCAAAACTTTGTAGCATAGATACCGATAAACCTTTCGTTGATGAAGTGGAAATTGATTCACAGTTTGAAACTTTCAGAACTTTTAAATTAATCTCTGAGCAAGATGCCCGAAAATTGGTAATGAATCTCAGTAAAAAGTCTTGTCCTCTAGACCCAATGCCCACAAAGTT
>CALNVZ010003426.1:8625267-8639866 GCA_940671915.1 Paracentrotus lividus
CATGGAATCTCACATATTAGTGTCTGCAAATCAGCATATTTCATGATATACAACCTAAGACGTATTCGTAAATACTTTGAGATCAAGATACCATGAAATCTATTGTTCATGCATGTGTAACTAGCAAACTTGATTATTGTAACAGTTTATTGTACGGACTGCCAGATTCACAAATATCTAAATTGCAACAGGTCCAAAATACATGTGCTCGACTAATCTATGCCCTTCCCAAATTCTCTTCAGTCACCCCACTTCTTAAGGAACTTCACTGGCTACCAGTTCGACAAAGAATCTTCAAAGCACTGAATGGTCAAGCTCCCAAATATGTGACAGAATTGTTGAATTTGACAGCTGAAAGCCATGGTCACAATTTATGTAGCAAACAAGACAAGTTCCTGCTACAGATGCCCTCACATAAAACAAAAATAACCCTGGGAGACCGTTCATTCTTATGTGCAGCCCCAAAATTGTGGAATGGACTGCCACTGGAAATAAGGAAAACCTCATCACTTGAGAATTTCAAATCAAAATTGAAAACTCATCTGTTCATTTAGTAAAAGGATTTTTATCCTAACTTTAAGGCCTACTAACCTATGGCTTAACTTTAATGTTGATTAAAGATCATTAGAGACCAAAAAATTAAAAAGAACGATATTAATAAATTCAGAAATTTGCTTGATCTTTCTGATCTCCAGACAAAGTGCTTAACAAATTTTTGGTATAAAGGCTAGATTTTTTTTTCCCTGGACAAAATCTAGAAAAAATACTCAGACTAAGACAAATTGCTTAAGTATAGAACCTGTTATGGAGTACAGGCCCAGGTGCTCGGGACCAAGCCGTTTTCAAATAATGAAAACTTGTATACAGTGGAAACTCCGTTATAACGAGATCCATGGGACCATAGAAGTTACATGTATCCTTGTATATGGGATAATCTTGTTATAATCATAGGCAAAAAAAAAAACCCAAAAGAATACAAAGAGCTCGGACCAGCAAAATACTCGATATATCAGCAAACCTCGTTATAACCAAAAGTTTCCACTGAATGTACTAACTCTTTACGTGCCAGGATGCATGATACGAGCCTACTTTCGGTGCAATATACTGTGCTTGCTGCCTACTATTGACTGCTTAATCCATGCTTTGTTTCCTACCCTCCCTGCTTCGTGCATTATTGCGCACTTTGGAATAATGTGATTGATTACGCCGATTCTTATTGTTCTGCCGCCACTGCACCTCACAGATTAATCGATTATCTGCAGCGGGCCACATCCGGCTTTTAAATTGTCCAATTTTTCCCTTTACACAGTTTACATTAAACTTGTTTTTCAGTAATTTGAATGGGTTTGTCAACATGTTGATAGGACATAGGTACAATATCACACACAATAAAAACAAAATTCATGCCCTCGAACAATCACAAGTTTAGAAATAATTGCCCTCCTTATTTTAGAAAGCAGAATTTGGTGTGACTTTAGAGACAAATAAGAATGCACAATATTTAAAGGTACAAAACATTGGTTGTCGAAATTTCTTTAAAAAAGTATTGACTGTCATCCTTAACGTACAAGGGGGAAAAAACTTCGAGGGGGATAATAGTCACCTGGTATGTACGGATTCCAAGTGCAGCAGAAGGGGGGTTTGGGGGGGTTGGGGTGGCACTTAAAGAGTTAACATAAAGGCACATACATGTAGACACATGTGCACATGTTGAAATGTGTTCTATGAGAAATCACTTTATATGACAATATATATGTGTTTATGCTAGGATATATTCATGGAGTTTGACTATGATGGCATTGTACTTGAAGTATCCAAATCAACTGAACAATAACCAAATTGCATATTTTTATTTCAAAATTCCCACAAGCAAAAGTATAATTTTTGGATATTATAGTTGAGTATAAGTTTCTAATCTACAGGAGGATGCCCAGTGTGTTAGGGTTATGTTCTGTTCAGTTGAAGTAACATACAGACAGTTCTATTCAGTTGTAATTCGTCTAGAAAATTCCATTCAGTACATGGTGTGACAGTTGCCTTTAAAGTTTGGGTCCGTGGGATCCAACTGTTGCCCCTGAGACGCAGAAGGCGTAGGAGCGAGATGGTGCAGCGGTTGAAGGGTCGACATAAAATGGGCTTGGCTGTTGGTAGGGGTAGGTACTGCCTGGTTGAGGGAGAGAGTGGGGTGTTTGATGGACTTGGGTCAGTGGTTGCCCTGTGCATGAATGGCATAACGGGGACGGTAGTGTTGCGCCAATGTTGAGGAAGGCAATCATGTGATGGCCCAGCTGTGAGGCCAAGTAAGAAGCATTCATGCCCGCTGTGAGTTGTTCAGTCGGGGAAGCGATTGTGAAATGTTTCCTTATCGGGTACGGAGATGGCCCCCTCTCTGGATTTATTTGTGTGAGCGATGGTCGGGAGACAACACCTCCTGCAGGAGTCAGACTCTGCTGGCCCTGGGGATGTACTCCGGATTCCTGCTGACTGTGGTGCGGGTGGCTGAGGACAGCACCGGTGGTAGCGAAGACACAAGCTGAGAAGAAGAGAATGTTAAGTCGTATGTTTGGGTGCTGTGGCTTGGGGAAAAGAGATGCCATCTGGACTGTTGGAGTGGTGGTGCTACAAGAGGGCGCATGACCTTCTGCTTCTAAGGACTAAGGTTCAGCGATCCCTGAAGTGGATGAATGCTGGGTATGCAAGGTTTGAATGTGGGAAGAAGGCGGAGCATTCATGAATGATCTGTAAGGTGAATTCTCCCTTGGTAGGGCCTGTGGGGCAGTTGAAGGGATCATTCTCTCGAGAGACTGGGGCATGGCGGAGGCGGTAGAATCCCTGGAACCATGTAGACAGCATTAACTAGGCTGTGTCCTGAGCAGGCAGATGATGACAAAGGACAGCAAAAAGTTTTTTTTTTCCTGGAATCCTGCAGAAGAATTTTGCCAGCAGGAGGTGGTGGGGTGGTGGCAATGCCAGGTTCTGGTTTGGAAATCTGTGAGCTCCATTTTGAATGTCTGGTACTCTTCTTGTCTACCCATTTTTCTTGCAAGGAAGTAAGGGCTTGGAATCCAAGGCTTTCTTAAATAGCTGTAACCTACTCATCTTAATTTGTAGCAGCGGGTAGTGGGTTGTTGGCAGCTTTCCGCTGTTGCCCGTGTCTCAATATTATGGGGATTCTGTAGAAATCCATACGGCTTGAGCTTTACACTTTGGCAAGCAACGCTTTCAGTTACCAAGAATGTAGGGGAAAAGGGAGCTTGAACCTTAATTGTTTTCCAGAAGAGCAAGAAGTTCATCGGGTTGACGAGTCCAAAATCTTAGTCAGTGACATCAGATGTCTCATCATCTTCTATAGGTACTGGATCAGCATTGTAAATCAAACCTGGTCTTGGTTTCGTGGTAATCGTTATCTTCAGGTTCAGAGTGTCTGCAATAAAGAGCGTTCCATCATCACCACCATCATGGTCATATCACATCATCATCATATATATCTCATTCCTAGCAATTGGCAGCATCCATATCAACGTAAAGTGTTTTCTCAATGATTTGTATCAGTGAACCGATTCTTCAGGCGAACAGCAGTCTCTTTTCAGTGCTTGTCTTGGGCTTCTCCTGAAGTTTCGGGGAGGAGGGGGCGGGAGGTGCTGAAGTGGGATGCCTTTCCTTTGTGGGATCGTTAGCTGTGATTTAAATGTTATCAGGAAAGAGCTCTGCATCTTATGTGGACCCTTGTGAATATGTGGGCAAAACTCTCAACTCTTCTCCCACATGTTACAAGGTATATAGATGGTGGGCAAAGCTGCAATACAGCAGACATCAGGCACTGAGTGCTGCATACATGCTCTAGGAAGACTTCTTTACTCTTCTTCAATGAAGACAGTCTGTCTCGGCTTTTGACAGAAAACCATTTTTGGCGTTGACTTTTGTAATGGCAGTCATCGGGTATCTGGATGGCTTCGTTCATGCCTTGAATCTGGCAACCTACTGAAATGTGTTGGTTGCAGACAGTTTGCAGGAGAGACTGCTCATTCCGGCTCATCAGCGATCTTTCACCAAGAACGTCACAAGGTCAATAGATTCACCCTCTTGGTTTCACCATCCCAGGAATGCTCGCAGGCGGGCTTGTGGAATGCTTCATCATACATTGTTGAGTGGTGTTGGGGTTGGAAGAATAATTGCGTCGCACATTGCCCACTGTTGACAGCGATCCAAGTAGGACTCTTTGGAATACACCACAAAGGACTATGGCCTTACGGTCGGTATCGTAAGAATGTGCTTGTCATGCTGGTGATTTGAATTCAAGTTTGTTTCTTCCATGAAGCAGGACTAGGGAATGTGTACATCTCTCCTCCTAAGCTCTTTGTCACTTACAAGCACTTTCAACTGATTCAGCCAGTCAATGATGAATCAAGATCCTATAACACAGGACGTGAGTCAGGTCTCACCAAACACGGCCAACAGGATATGAATGCAGCTTTGATGATTCATCATTGTCAAAACCCCCAACCAGCATCGATTTGTTGAAACTTTCTGCTATAATCTGGAAGAGTGAAGAGCGCTGCTTGGTCATCTGGACTGGCAAATGAGATGAGCCACTGGACTTCCTCTCCATAATCATTCTCTTATGCTTAACATTCACCAGCAGGTAATCTTGGACCTGCAACAGAGTCCACACAGAGGTTTTTCACGTGAAGAGTTGCAGCGTGTGAAGCTGTTGCTTTGTCTGCAAGGCACGACTACTGGGCTGCTTCACTGCTAAAGAATCACGCTTCAAGCTTACCAATGATGAACTGTCCTCTCTTCAGGTTTGTACAGTCATGATTGGATTAAATGTCCCTCAGATCTGGGCTTCTTCCAGGAGGATGGCTAACTTGGAGAATGCTGTCCAACCTTCAGGATTCTTCTCTGCCCTCTTGAAGATATTCCTCCTCATTTGCTGCATGTGGTGTCTGGAAATTTCAGCTAGCTTTCTTGAAATACAGTCAGGTTATCTATATTGCTGTGGTTTGGACGAGCAGATCCTTTTGGATGTCTCCACTGTAACTCCCAAAATTGCAATTTTCAATACTTCAGAATCATCGCCTCAGCCTCTGCGGTAATGGATGAAACCTTAATGTCGCTGGAGAGGAGAGGGTGAGAGTGCGAACTGTAGTACGTTACCTTAAGGTTACCCCGTCTTAAGGCATTTGGCTGTGATGATCCTTGCTAGGACAGATCATGTCCGTTTGACACATCCTTTGGACACAACTTTCTGGAGGGCCTTGCTGGACTCCCTTTGGCTTGGTGACTTCCGAGAGCTGCCGTTTCTCTGACATGATAGTTTGATGAATGCAGAGTGATGACTGGAAAGCCCCTCTTTTCTTATCGAAAAGTAGGCAAAGTCTGACTCTCTTCTCTCTCTTTCCATGCTAAGAACTTCTCAACGTTCTCAACGAGAGATCAGACCTTCTGCAATGACATGCCAGGTCTCTCCAGATGTTGCATCAGCTTTGGTCTTGTGGTAGAACCATCTCCTACACGCCCAGGATGTTGCATGAGGTCCTTGCGTTGCTGTAGTTGTCTCTTTGTGGATCTTTCCGGACATGGCGCTGAAGATTGTCTTTTGGTGAAGAGATTGTTGCACCTGGTGAGCAGAAACTTAACCAATCTTTCTGTAGGGATAGATATATACAGCATAAGTCAAGGTTTACATTAATAGCTTCCACATGTACATAGATATTATGATAAACTAAGTGAATTTTCCACCATTTTTTAAAGAACAAAGTGCAACTTAATTAACCGCCAAAACAGAAAGGTTGGTGACATTTACAAATGCGATATACCTCATACAAATAGACACAATTACTGAAATTCTTACATTGATGGGGTCATTTCCAAATGCCAATTCACCAATGGGTTACACCCTACGTCTCAGAAATTGCTCAGATTTGGTACACATAAGTTTAACATTACCATTCCATGAAACAAAAAAATACGTAAGCGGTCCGTCGTTCCGAGCTATGGCCGCCCTTTTTTATTCGTTTTTGGGCAAAAATGGGTGTGACCCTTCCATTTCAACGGCACATGTGCCTGAAACGGTTGACCAATTTTGTGAAACTTGGTACATTCAAAGGAATCAAAGAGGAATTCAAAATGTATCAAAATATTATTGGACGGCAATTAAAGTGCACTGACTTTGGAACCTTTCCTTTAACCTTGATTTGAAACCCCAGACGAATAAATATTTTTTACTTGATTTTTATGTATGTTAATTGTCAGTATAAATTAACATGACATTAATATCTAGGATGATATTTTAAATTTCTTCACCTTTAAAAACTATTTTTAATGTAATTACAAAGTTACTGTTACCTCTCCCACATACTGATATTTGTGTTGGTAATGGTGTACAATCTCCACTTTAGGCCTTACTTGAATACTTCAACTGAAGCTTAAATTACATTCAATTAAAACAGGAAACTAAACATTTCAGGTAATAAAGGAAACATTAAAACACAATGCAATAATGTAACATGTACGTAGACTCCATTTGCTCATGAATAGAGAAATTTGTTTAGCCCTTTTGATTGGGGTGCAAATAGGTATACATACAAATCATCAGAAAATCTGTGGTTTTGAAACAGAACAAAAATGCTTCCTACATGTAGTAAGCTCTACTGTCCCAAAAACGGATAATCCTTGGAGTATCTTAGAACATCCAACAACAGATATGAAATCATTAATGGCATTTGATTGTAATGTTACTTCAGTTTTGAAAGTATGCATGTATATGGAGTCTTGTACACACATAATATCAGTATGTGGGGGTAACATTACTTTGTAAATTACATTAAAAAAGAGTTTTTAAAGGTGAAGAAATAAAATATCAATCCTAAGATATTACATGTTATGTTAACATTATATGACAATTAACATACATAAAATCAGTAAAAATATTATCGTCTGGGGGTCAAAATCAAGGTTAAAGGAAGGTCAAGGTCATAGCACTTTAAAAATTGCTTCCAATAAATATATTTGATACCCATTTTAAAATTCCCTCTTGAATTCCTTTCGAATGGTACCAGTTTCACAAAAATTGGTCAACCATTCAAGTGCGATTGTGCCGTTGAAATGGAAGGTCACACATTTTGCAAAACGAACTAAAAAAGGGCGGGCCATAGCTCGGAAACCGACGGATGTCCGTTTACGCTAATTTTTTTTGTTTTCCCCTTGGAAGGTAATGTTAAACTTAT
Source organism: Paracentrotus lividus (assembly GCA_940671915.1). NCBI lineage: Eukaryota > Metazoa > Echinodermata > Echinoidea > Camarodonta > Echinidae > Paracentrotus > Paracentrotus lividus. The sequence continues at coordinate 8,632,497 of CALNVZ010003426.1, forward strand.
GTGTCCGAATTTGAGCAAAATTCTAGAACGGAAGGGTGCAAAAGAAATTGCACTTTCATGGGGTGAATTGGCATGAATGATCCCTGATGCAGCTTAATCAATTTCAAAACATCCGATATCATCGGCATATTTCACACAAATATTTTTTTTTCAATTAACCATTGATTCTGGCCAAATAATTTGTGACCCTATATCAAGTAGTAATGAGAGAACATTTTGTTGATCAATACATGTACATGCAGAGCAACTCCCACCTGGAAGATTGCTCGAGACCAAAGCCAGATTATGGATAAATGAATTCTAATGAACAAAGTAATTTATTCTGTAAAGCCCTTTGATCATTTTTAAAACTGGAAAAGTGTACATATTATTAATATTATTATTAATTCAAGGCAGATTACACAATTGTTATTCTGAACATACATACATCATAAGGTGAATTCATTTGAAATTGGAGAATCACCTTGAAAATATTGTTGCTCCCTTATTAATTCTGGGCGCATATTCCATAAACTATACTTAAGCAATTTGCTTTAAGTTCAAAGTATCTTTTCTAAGATTTGTCCAAGGAAAAATAATTCCTTACTTATTCCAAACACGTAAAGCACTTTGTCTGAGCTCAGAAGCATTAAGCAAAAAGTCTTAATTCTGTTAATATTGTCATGTTAATTTTGTGGCTCAAAATGAAGCTTGCCATATAATCAACTCCAAGTTAAGCACTAGGTAGTTACCATTGGTAGGCTTTTTAAAAAGTTTTTTTTTTTTAAAAAAAAGGGAAAAAAAATAAAATTGCTTCTTTAAATGTGCGTATTTGTAGGTAGCAACTCAATTTAAAGACGTTTCACTTAGCCAAATCAAAGAATTTTGTGCTCAACGTCAAAAAAGGCTAAACAAATAGCTCTTAATTAAAACCAAAATTTATTTAGCAAAATTCTTAAGTTTCATCTAAGTTCAACATTTATGAAATACAGGCCCTGGGCTACACACTTAAAAGAGGACTCCAGGATGAAATTCATATGATTTACACAGGAAGAGTAAAACATGCAACACTGAAAATTAATCCAAAATTGGATGAAAAATAACAAAATTAATTATCTTTTCCGAGTTTTACATTTATCGATAAAGTTCCTGCATGGTCAACGGCACATTCCATGGACATGCTCATGATGGGTAAATGATCTACTTTTACTTTGTATATAATTGAAAAAAAAAATATTTTAAAAAATCTAATTTCTAACTCTCCAAAATATAAAACAGGACGACTCCTTATTGATGTTAAAGGTCATCATTGCTGAAACTATGTCATCGATTTTGTATACACTGCACAGTGTAATGACAAAAAATGATATGAAATAAAGAATTCCATAAAAATATACAAAAAGAACAGTAGAGTATGACATCATTAGCTTTGTTCCATTGATGCACAGAACTGCTTTATGCAAACAAAAAAAAAAAAGAAGAAAAAAAAAGCAGACTTAAATAAATCACAGCTTTAATATTGTTTTTTTATTTGATGAATTTCAGTGATGTGGCTTGTTATTTACTCTATTTTGAAATTATCTTTTAATTTCAAGCCTGGGATCTCTTTAAGCCCTGCCCCTGGTGGCTACCATGTAAAATAGGATTTGGTTGCTGCAGGGAATCGTCACTGTCTCTTCTCAGGGGCAGGGTTCCTCTCCCCTCTTCCACCCAGTAGTAGGCCTGAACATAGAAAACACAAATAGCAATTATCTTTAGTAAATCAAGAACATGCTGACAACATAATGCAAATATATCAATCAAGATGGCCGTGTACATTATAGCCACCAGAATCACTTCTCAAAGCATTAATGTACGTCCTAAAACGTGTTTACATTAAAGTGTCTTGTGATCCAAACTAAAGGGATGCAGTAAAACATTGAAATGATAATTCAAGATACATTTTATTCGATTTAAGCTTATTTTACCAACATAAATTATACACACTTAGGTCAGTCTTGGTATCTCTTAAAATTGCAAGCTAATTGCTTGCTTTACCTTCGAGATATCAAATGATTTCATAACTCAAATTTTATAAACCAAACGCCTGGGTGGTTTATAAACAGGTGCTTCTCCACAATGCACAACATACACCCATTTCCTGTTGTTAGTCCCCGTCGCCTAGCGGCCCTGCTGGAGCTAGCAACAGAGGATAAGCTGGGTGTTCGCTGTATGTTTGGCATTGTTAGTTACACTGTTTTAGGTAGAAATGACTTCATTGATCTGAAACTTTAGTAGTTTTTTTTTTCTTTTACGTTGGAACGATATAATTTCAATTAATCTTGATCTAATTGCTCTTGGTTTAGAAAGTTACCCCAATGCCTTTAACATATTCCGTTGAACCCTCGCTACATGTATGTACATGTTAATGTTATGTTGATTCCTCTAGTTTTTAGAACAGTACTGTTGAATAAAGGAATTAATAATAATGTCAGAGGTCGATCCAAGAATTCATGACGGGGGCGGGAGGGAGGCAACAAAAACTTAGATTTTTTGTACCCCCCAATTTTTGTTCATTTGCCCTATATTTTGTCTTCATGCAAATACGTTTGATTTTAAAAATGTATTTCATGTAACCAGGGTAAATGGTAACATGTTATTATGCTTCACATATTTAAGTATCTTGTATTGTTCATGGTAATTTTCATTTGTATTGTTCATATATTATTGTATTGGTGTATACTTTTGTCCGCTGCAGTGGAAGGCAAATTTCAATGTTTTTATTATATTGACAGATAAATTAATCTGAATCTGAAAATCTGGTAGCTATGCAAATTGAAACTGCTTCCATGCTTACCCTTTACATAAAATGTAGGCCTAGTAGATTAATAAAAACACAAAATTTTCTCAAATATAAAGTAGGTTAAATGGCTTTGTTTTCACTATGAAGCAATCTTATACAACGCACAACAAACAACATAGAAAAAAAGAAACAAACTGCAAACAGTAGAATCCATGTGTTCTGAAGCTTTCAATGCACTATAACGTAAAATAGATGTGATAACTTACAATTGAACTTTCAGTAGGCCTAGGCCCCTACAGAGTTTACTAGACTTATGATTGATGTCAATCGTTAGATCATTGACATAGGGCCTATCATATTATGTTACAGAGCATTGTCTATTTCAAATAAGAATTGATGTCAAACCTGAATTGTGTCCATGCTTAATCAATGGTAAACGGTAGGCAGCTTGTAGTAACCTGTTGAGCTGGTTTACACCGGACAATCTAGAGAAACATGTGTGACCAGAATAAAGACTGGGAGAGTAAGGTCACTCCGTAACTCCTACTCTTTTCTTATGTAATGAGGCACGGAAATCCATCATAAAGAATCTTGTGCTGAAAAATAAAGACGCACAAGGAAATTGTTTTACATTGTAAAGAACTATTGAATATGTCAAACAAACAGCGCTGAAATACCTAGCAAATGTTGATACAACAACAATTTTGTCAAATGACTTGGGAAAATTCTTTTCTTGAAAGTACAGAAACTCACAATGACATAGAGTCAAAACTTTGTAAGCATAGAATACGGCGATAAACCTTTCGTTGAATGAAGTGGAAATTGATTCACAGTTTGAAACTTTCAGAATACTTTTAAATTAATCTGCTGAGCAAGATGCCCGAAATTGGTAATGAATCTCAGTAAAAACGTCTTGCCTCTAGACCCAATGCCACAAAAGTTATATTGTTAGAGGGTATATTAATATATATTTATAGCTGTCATTACCTCCTATGATGAATATGTCCTGTCAACAGGGTCCAAATTCCCTGCAAATGTGGAAAGTTGCTAATCTAGTGAAACCATTACTGAAGAGCCTGGCCCTTGCACAGTATTCAGTAATCTTAGGCCCGTAGTAATCTTCAGTATATTTCTAAAGTTAGTAGAAGGCGCTGCAACCAACAAATAATCGAGACCTTGATCACATCTGCTGTTGGCCGCGTCAAATGCAATCTGCATATAGAAAGTATATCAATAGCACAGAAAACACCTACTTCGCGATCAAAACGATCTTCTTAATGTCAATGGACAAACAGAAGATTAAGTCTGCTCTTCTTTTGGGGACATGGAGCAGTGCATTCGATAACAATTGATCACCTGTGCTTATTGAAAACTCTAAAAAGCCACTTTTGGATCGATGGCAAATGTTCTTGGATGGATTGAATCATACCTGTCTAACAAAAACAAGACAGTTGAAATTGTGGCATTGTCTCAGATGTGTTTTCAGGGTGCCTTTTGGTGTTCCCAAGGGTTCACGGCTCGGTCCAACTACTGTTTACTTTGTATACAGCCGTCTCCCTCGTTAACATCAAACGGGGTTTCCTGCAATCTGTTGTCACTGTTATGCAGATGAACAACCCAATTATACATATCTTTCTGTCCTATACACCCGGCTGAAAATGATTGCATATCTCTATACAAACCTGATTGATTACACAAAACGTGGATGCTAGAAAAAAAAAAAAAAAAAAAAAAAACAAAAATAAGTTGATGTTAAATGATAGGAAAACAGAACTGTTGGTCATTGGCACTTCACGTCAGGTTTCGAAGTTCAGAGTTTGTAATGTATCAAGTTTTTGGTGACTCTGTCCATAACACCAACTGATACTGCTAGAAAACCTTGGTGTACTTTTTTGACACCCACTTGAACATGGGAATCTCAATATTAGTGTCTGCAAATCAGCATATTTCAGATATCAACCTAAGAAGTATTCGTAAATACTTTGAGATCAAGATACCAATGAATCTATTGTTCATAAGCATGTGTACTATGCAAACTTGATTATGTAACATTAATATGTATGTATCGGATAGACTGATTGCACAATGATTTAAATTGCAAAGTCGCAAAAATCGTTGGCTCGAGGTTAATATCTAAATATGCCTTCCCAGAATCTCTACCTTCAGTCACCGGCCACTTCTTAAAGGAACTCACACTGGCACTAGTTGACAAAGATCTCAAACACTGATGTGGTACAAGCATCCCAAATAGTGACCGAATTGTTGAGATGTTGACAGGCGTGAAAACCATGGTCACAATTTAATGTAGCAAACCGAAGCAGTCTCTGCTACAGAGCCCCTCACATTAAAACTAAAAAGACCCTGTGGGATCGTTCATATACGTTATGTTCAGCCCCAAATTGTGGTGCTGCTGAGATAAGGACTCATGTCACTTTGAAAATCGAGTACAATTTCCCATAACTGATGATTTCAATTAATATTGAAAACTCACTCTGTTCATTTAGAATATCGTTAGCAACTAGTAGCTCTTGTCGGCGGCATTGGATAATTCTTATATAAACATTGCTCTTTATAAATGGAATATTATTATTATTATTATGTTTTGATTGCTGGTCAATAGTGATTGTTCTGCAGTTCAACGAACGGATCTGTCTTGAAGACATAATTAAATGAACTATATATAGTTTATCATATATCTTAAGTGCAATCAAATAAGCTTGACATATAAACAAAATCAACAGTTTGTCAATTGCAAGAGAGATCAACGAAAAAGAGATTTGTACTTACTTGTTTTTACCAACTAATCATTATATGTAATATCAGCCTTACAGGACAAATAATCTAGTAATGGGATTAATGAGCACAGACCACTTATATTCTTTTTTTGTTAGTGTGCGGGGGGGGGGTGAATGATCTATTTATTCTGTTCCCCCCCATAGCAACAAGGAATTGCGTCGGTGCGCTCATTATTCCATGAGCAATATGTTACTGTGACTGAAAGTAATTATTTTAACTCTATGGGCGAAGACGGCAGCACATCGGGAAATTAGAAGGATCAGCTATACGTGGATGGACTCATATTGTTCCTGTATTTCTTTTTCATTATTATAATGATTAATTCATGTAGAAACTATTTTCGCAATCCTGATGTACCGATTTAATTTCGACGGAAAAATCTTCAATAGATTGTATCATATGGTTAGTATGAAATAAAAGTTATAAGAGTAGTGTATTTTTGACGTCAACTGAGAATAATGTGGTGCATGTAGTAGTTTTCAAACTCTTCACCAATGATGTGCCTTTTGGATCGTTCATCAGTTCGTTTCCCGCTGTCTGTGGCGATGAGGGTGGTGGTTTCAGTATTTTACATAGCTTACTCTTTAGAACAGATATTCAGAAAACATGAAGCAGTAATGAATACAGGCAATACACACGACATTGTCCATTCGTAAAATTCTGATAAGTGTCTAAATCATATACAGTCTCTGTGGTGTGTACAGGACACGCATGCAGTAATTAACTGGTCATTTTGTATATACGCGTACCAGTATCTACGCGATACGAACTCCGAGGACGAGTCAACATGTCGGATGCTAAAGCATGCGATAGAGGACTACAATCTCGAACTGCAAGCTACTGTACTAATTTTCCATCAACGTCTAAATGTCACTCTATAGTGCCCGGTGAATCTTTAAATATTGGCCACAATAGATACTTTATAGTAATGGTAAACAACAGACCTAAATTGGTTAAGAGTTTAATGTAAATTCAGTCCATTCATGAACTGGTAATTAAATATTAATTTGTACGACACTGCTTCCTATGTCACTAAGCTTATAGAGGCAGCCTCTCTCATTCCGACCCTATTGATCATTCACGTAAGTCTGATAAATTCAGCGTTCTGTGCATGTTTGGGCGAGCTGCTGATTGTTTGGCCACTATTTTTCACCATTCATCAATACCTATTCATAACTATCATTTTCTTATTATCTTCCCATTATATTATATAAACACAAATACAAGCCCAAGTCTGTGCCGGCAGTGAAGATATAATGCATTCTCGGCTAGGAATAAGAGTCTGGGGATTGCAGACACAGACTAATTCGTTTGAGTTAGGGTGACCGATCTCAGTGGACGATAGTGGTCCCATGGGTGACCGTTCCATATTCTTCTTCTTGACGAGATAATAAATTTAGTTACGAATTATGTCTGGTTTATCCTTATCTGATCTTCTATTCTTATCATTCTTTATGTCTTTGCTTGTTTCTTCAAATCTTGGAGAACGAATTAATCCAACTATCCTACTGCTGACTTTGACGGGGAGGCATCCGTGACTGGGATCCGCAGGAAAAAAAGAGAGATTTTTTTGGGGAAAACGCAAACCGGGACGTAAACTCACAGGCCCCGTAAACTAGGGGGGGGGGGGGGGGGTTCGGGGGTTCGAAACGACCCCCCCCCCCCCGCAGGCGAGCAAGGGTCCGCTGACCAAAAAAAAAAAAAAAAAAAAAAACTTAAAAACGCCCCCTTTTTGGCAAAAATGCAGCAGATACTTGAATAGAAGCTAACAAGAAAGGAACGATTAAAACACTTTGCTTTTTCAGTCCCGCCT
>CALNVZ010003426.1:8650853-8697546 GCA_940671915.1 Paracentrotus lividus
GGGGGGGGGGACGAAGGACAAGAACCAAACAATTAGGCCTAAAATTATTTTGCAAATAGAAAAAGCCAAAATAAAAAATATATAAATAAAAAAAAACAGTGGCAAAAATAGTTGTATCTAAATGCTTGCCATAATATCAACGCAAGAAGAAGTTTTGCAATGTACTTGCTACATGTAGGCTGACATCAATCAAAATTCATTTTATCTTTCAAATGTGAAGGTACTTCACACACGTCTAGGTAAATTATTTGAAGACTAACAAGCTGTTTTCAAATTAAAGGCTGACAATCCAAACAAGAGTTATCGATACTAGGCTGACTTCAATCGAGATTCACTTTATCTTTCGACAAGATCAGCATTACATGAAGCTTCGAGTCAACTCTACCTATATTTTTTTTCATTCGCTGAGGTACGATGATCTGAGGAATCACAAGCTCGCCCACACAACGGGTATAGTACCACCGGTACCGAGGAATGTAATTTGAGCCTGCTCGAGCGCTCTATGGCGATACCGAGTTTTGGAATAGGTCGAATTGATTGGGTTGATTTGGGCCGACTTTTTTAACAATATAGTATTGCTGTGTGCTGTAGCGCCATTTGCAATAGGCGTCGACTACGGACATGACGGACAGGTCAAGGCAGTTAATAATGCGGTGAGTTTTCTCCTTTTTTTCTATGTTTATATAAGTAAAAATTCGTTTAAACTTGCATTACGTTAAAAAAAAAGTGTGTAGTATAGTTTGGTGTAATTGTTTTTCATCATAGGTATAGCAAAATAAAGAGAAAAGTGATCAAAAAATATTATACTTTTCTCGAAGGACTTGGTTAACGAGGTCGATACGTAGTATCGACCTCGTAGTAATGTGTGGAATAAAGAAGAAGTTGTTGACATATATAGATACACTTACATCTGTGTTGAGTCACTCATCTGTTTTTCCTTCCAAATGAGTAAATTTAGACTTGAAATCTTGAATTTGAAGATACGACACACACGTCTAGGTAAACTCACATGCTGTTTTCAAAAGAACGTAGAGGGCGAAAACACAAAATAACGCCTTGCGGTAGTATTTTAGGGTAAAGGTACTACTTCCGAGAGTACTTTTGGCATTCCTTTTGATTGTATCGCTGACCGATATATCAACTGAGGTCAAAGCAAATAGATCTAATTTAAATAAAAAAAAAAAAGAAGAAGAAGAAAAAAAATAAACAATTAAAAACAATAAACCAGAAAGAAAGAAAAAAAAGAAGAAAAGAAAACAGAGAAAAAATGGGGAAAAGGAGGGAAAAGAGAGAAGAGAGAGAGAGAAAGAAGAAAGGCATGGAGGAAACGGAAGAGACAGAAAAAAGAGAGAGAAAAAAAAAACAGAGAGAAAAAAGGGAAAGATATAGAGAGAGAGAGAGAAAAAAAAGGAAGAGACTGAAAGAGAAGATGAGAGAGAGATCGTAGAGAGAATGGAGAAGAGAGAGAGAGAGCAAAAGAGATGAAAACATTTGAGGAAAAAGGAAGAGAGAGAGAGAGAGAGAGAAAAAAAAAAGAATGGAGACAGAAAAAAAAAAAAAATACAGAGAGAGAATGAGAGAGGGAAAAAAAAGAAAGAAGAAAGTATGATGGAGAAAAAGAAGGGAGAGATATAAACAAAAAAGAGAAGAAAAAGAAGAAAAGTGAGGAGAAAAAAAAGAAGAGAAGAGAGAGAGAGAGAGAGAGAAAAAGAAGTAAGGCAGAGAAAATAAAACATATAAAGAAAAAAAGAAGAAGAGAAGAGAGGAAATGGTAGCAGAACACTTGCACCTAAAGCATTCAAATTTAAAGCACTCATTATACACAGGCTAGGCACGGATCCAAGAAAATCGAATTGAATGCATTTCGGGGGCCCAATTGTCTGGGGACAAAAGCGGCTCTATTAAGTTTACGCATGGGCCCTGTAAGTTCATTGTGTGACTCCGGTCTGCGTCTGCTACCAATACATGTACATTATATATCGATTCCCCTAAATAAAACATGGGAACGGAAACCTTTAGAAATTATTAACATAATAACAGAATTTTTAAAACATTTGACATTATGGATAAACAAGAGTAATTAGCATGCATGCGTGCTCAAGAAAATAAAAGGGGAAAAATCATCCATTCTTGACGCCCTCTACGTTCGTTGGTAATTATAGATGGCCGAGAAAGCCAGGTAAGAACCGTTTCTAATATCCACTCTTAAAATTCCGTTTAACTCAATTAATTTGATATTGTCTGTGTTATGAATCTATATCACATATGATAAGTTATAGTACTAAACAGGTATACTTTATAAAATGTTTCAAATTAATCCAGTAGTTGTGATTTTGTGACTGTAAAACCGTGTCAATGTTTTGTTTTTGTTGAGATTTGTGCTGGTACTTTGCTCAGCGGGTCGCGCTCAAGATAAACTACCCGGACCTAGCGGGCTCGTATGACCAAGGAGCGCCCATGAGCACTGTCGGTGATAGTGCAGTTAAAGATAATCTAGAGTAAAAGTTAGTAGTCATGATGAAATAAATCAAAACATTCTTGTTCATACCAGAATCTCAAGCATAGGAAATAAATATTACACACCTAAGGAATTTACAGAAAATTGCGTATTTGCTGAGAAAAGAGCAAAATAAGCATAATTTCTGTATCTGGACGGCCCGTACCACGGAAAAAAGTCTAACTTTACCATTCCACTTTTACAGAAATAGAGAACAATGCATTTTGATTGTTGGGCGCTCTGATTAGCTACTGGTAGCTATCGCGAGGAGCTCCGCCTCCCGGTTGCAATGACTGAAGTGCGTTGACCGTAACTGAACAAAGCGATTCAGCTGTTCCTGATAAAGACCGCTTTGTCGTGCGCGCTGTTAATCATAACCAAAGTGGACCCATTTCGCAAGAAAAACTGCAAGACTCGACTTCAAAAACGGTTAAGCGTAGACCCACTCTTTCAATATTTTTTAGAATAAAGCATGTATGCACCCGAACATTCTGAGCCCACGACCTACACTACCATGACTACAGAATCGCGCTTGCGTTTTATGAATTACTTTACAAATTTGAAAATAAAGACTTATACGTACCGTTTTCTAGATGACTTGGTTGTTGACAATATAGATACACTTACATCTGTGTTGAGTCACTCATCTGTTTTTCCTTCCAAAATGAGTAATTTAGCCTTGAATCTTGAATTTGGAAGACTGCGACACAAGCACGTCTAGGTAACTCACATGCTGTTCTTCAAAAGAACGTAGAGGGGCGAAAACACAAATAACGCCTTGCGGTAGTATTTAGGGTAAGGTACTACTTCCGAGAAGTACTTTTGCATTCCATCTGATTGTATCGCTGACGCGATATATCAACTGAGGTCAAAGCAAATAGAATCTAATTAAATAAAAAAAAAAAAGAAGAAGAAGAAGAAAAAATAATAACAATAAACAATTAAACCAGAAAGAAAGAAAAAGAAGAAAAGGAAAACAGAGAGAAAAATGGGGAAAAGGGAAGGAAAGAGAGAGAAGAGAGAGAGAGAAAGAAGAAAGGCATGGAGGAAACGAAGAGACAGAAAAGAGAGAGAAAAAAAAACAGAGAGAAAAAGGAAAGAGATAGAAAGAGAGAGAGAGAAAAAAAGGAAGAGCTGAAAGAGAAGAGAGAGATGAGAGAGAAGAGAGAGAAGACGAGAGAGATGAGAGAGAAAAAGAGATGAAAAGCCATTAGGAAGAAAAGGAAGAGAGAGAGAGAGAGAGAAAAAAAAAAAAGAATGGAGACCAGAAAAAAAAAAAAAATACAGAGACGATGAGAGAGAGGGAAAAAGAAAGAAGAAAAGTATGATGGAGAAAAAGAAGGGAGAGATATAAACAAAAAAGGAAGAAAAAGAAGAAAGTGAGGAGAAAAAAGAAGAGAGAGAGAGAGAGAGAGAGAAAGAAAAAGAAGTAAGAGAGAGAAAATAAAACATATTAAAAAGAAGAAGAAGAAGAAGAGAAATGGGGGGGGGGACGAAGGACAAGAACCAAACAATTAGGCCTAAATTATTTTGCAAATAGAAAAAGCCAAAATAAAAATATTAAATATAAAAAAAATAACCAGTGGCAAAATAGTGTATCTAAATGCTGCCATAATATCAACGCGAAGAAGAAGTTTTGCAATGTACTTGACTACAGTAGGCTGACATCAATCAATTCATTTTATCTTTCAAAATGTGAAGGTACTTCACACACAGTCTAGGTAAATTATTTGAAGACTAACAAGCTGTTTTCAAATTAAAGGCTGACATCCAAAAGAGTTATCGATACTAGGCTGACTTCAATCGAGGATTCACTTTATCTTCGACAAGATCAGCATTAATGAAGCTTCGAGTCAACTCTACCTTATTTTTTTTCAATTCGCTGAGGTACGTATGATCTGAGGAATCACAGCTCGCCCACACAACGGGTATAGTACCACCGGTACCGAGGAATGTAATTTGAGCCTGCTTCGATGCGCTCTATGGCCGTACCGAGTTTTGCGAATAGGTCGAATTGATTGGGTTGAATTTGGGCCGACTTTTTAACAATATGTATTGCTGTGTGCCGTAGCGCCATTTGCAATAGGCGTCGACTAGGACATGACGGACAGGTCAAGGCGAGTTAATAATGCGGTGAGTTTTCTCCTTTTTTTCTATGTTTATATAAGTAAAAAATTCGTTTAAACTTGCATTACGTTAAAAAAAAAGTGTGTAGTATAGTTATGGTGTAATTGTTTTTCATCATAGGTATAGCAAATAAGAGAAAGTGATCAAAAAATATTTATCTTTTCTCGAAGAGTCTTGGTTAACGAGGTCGATACGTAGTATCGACCTCGTAGTAATGTGTGGAATAAAAGAAGAGAAATATAAAAGGACTTCAACGAATCCACTGTCGGACTACGCCCAACATTTCAAAACTTATAAAAAATGAGACTTACCACAAAAAATAAATGACGAAATCTAATTTTATCGTGACTATTGTTCATTGGAGGAGCAATGGTAGTTGTGTATTCATATGCTAATTCGTGGACATTCGAGCGTCATGCTAATTACTAAATTAGTGGAGTAAACATTTCTCCGTGCGTCCAAGGCAAGCACAAAGCGTGATTAACACACGGGCCACGTGGAAAGCTACGGGTATATCATGTGCACGCGATTTGCACCGATCTGTGTGTTGTATTTGTGCCGTGACTTGTGGGGATATAGCGGTCTACTCCAAGTTAGGCACGCTCATTGCGTAACGAGAGGAGCTCACTTTTCACACGCAGCAAAATCCCTGTGTGTAAATTGCGACCCAGATTTGCAGTGGCGAGTCGGCAATGTGACTCTATCATGCATTCTGAAGGGCACTCTTGTAATAAATAATATTCATAATTATAATGTAAAATTGACATGACTAGCCGATTTTCACATCCATGGAATCAAAAAGCATATTGTACTTACAATAGAGTCTATATGTACTTTGGTTCTTCACGGCATGCGACAATTCCGAGAGAAGGCACAAACAGAGTCCAAATCGCTTCCAAATATCAGATTTGACAATTCTCGATCAATTCATGTTATATATTCAAGATTAAAAAAAATACTACGCCGATAAAACTCCTACCAGGTAAGAGATTAAATTCCTATCTTTATTTTGATACCATGTTTATTGGAGTATATTTTCTCAACTGAAAGCGAAATTGATTTTGGCTAGCGCTCTTGTTATGTGCAAATATTGACAATTTGACATAATGCCGCGCAGAAACTACACGGCGGTCAGAATATCAAAATTCCAAGCGCCGTTGGGCACGGCGTTCGAAATCTCGATTTCGGGCAGTGTGGAGTTTCTGCCACCGCATTGTCAAATTGTAACTATTGCACACAACAAGGCCTAGCCAAAATCAATTTCGCTTCAGTTTAGAAATATATACTCAAATAGAACATGATATCAAATTAAAGATAGGAATTTACAATCTCTTACCTGGTAGGAGTTTTATCGGCGTAGCATTTTTTAAAATCTTGAATATATCATGGATTTGGTAAATGCCGGTTTGCCGAACGTGAGTTGGTAATACATCGTGGGCACCGAGTGGGGCTCAGATTCATCCCGCCGCCGCAGTTGGCGGCCAAAGTCCCGGTTTGCCGCTCATCATTCGGGTGACTCGGCAATAAGATCACGCACTTATGAGCGGCACACGAAAATAATTTCCGGGTTGCGATCGGCGTTAATACAGCTCGCTCACCCTATGCGAGTTGCTAAACTGCGCATGCGATTTTGCAGAGTCTCAATTTCGCCATAGACAAATTGACTTGTAGAAAACATCAAATAAAAAATACTTAAAGTTGTTTTCACAGATTTTTTTTTCCAGAATTGTGAAACAATATTGTCAAGCTCTCATTTAAGCCAAGTCTTGTTACCAATTGGGTAATTTTAGTATTTTTGTGAGCGTGCCTATCCAAGTCTCAATTTGACGTACTGGTTTGATATTTTTTCAATATTTCTTCTGAAATCATTATCGAAACGTGAATATTATCTTGTGTAGGCATATGTATATGTTAATGGAACAATGTGAGGACATATCTTAGAGATTTGTCTCAAATTATTTTGGCTGTAAGAACTCTAGCTTGGCTTTAAGCATCCCATCGCGAGGACTGCTGCTACGTGAAGGGATAGGGTTGACGGCGACCCCCACGCACTAGAGTTAGGGTAGGGTGGTGGGGTAGGGTGGTGTTTAGTGGACACCAAACTGCACTAGCGACGCACTGACGGCCCTGGCTCAGTTAAGTTGTGGCAAATGATCTTCCTTTCTTCAAGTTTAAGTCCGAATACATTCGAAGCCGATACATTCGACTTCTCTTAAATCGAGTGTGGACCACAGCCTCAGATGCAATTTATCCTCCTTGTGATCGTTCGGTTCAAGTCGAGGAGGCTAAACTGGCCCCCCCGGGATCATCGAAATATCTGCAAGTTCGTTCGTTCGCTGTTAACGTTACCAAAGCTGCAAAGTGGACCCATTTCGCAAGAAAAACTGCAGGACTATTTCACAAAATGTGCGCCACAAAGCCACTCTTTCAATACTTTTTAGATTGAAGAAGAGAAATATAAATAGGAACTGCAACGAATCCTCTATTGTTCATTGAAAGGCACAATGGTAGTGTATTTCATATGCTAACGTGTTCATTCGAGCATTGTGCATTAATTATGAAGTAAAAATTTCTACGTGGGAACTGGCACAACTTAGCCTCATTATAACATGTATAAGAAGCCTGCAAAAATCGAAGGTTAAACCAGCTGGTTAAAAACTTGGCTTCATTTTTGAGGGGCTTCATTTTTTTTTTTTTTTTTTGGGGGGGGGGGGGCTTCTATTTTATTTTTTTGTCCTTGAACTTAAATTCAGGTTTTTTTTTTCCTTCTTGCAAAATCAAAAAAAAACAAGAAAAGAGAGGTAGGGTCTAGACTAAAACAATAAATATAGTTTATAGATCAAACTAGAGAGTAGTAGATCTAGAGTAAAATGTCTGAAATTCGACCCTTGCCGAGATTCAACCGGTTTCAAACAAATATTGAAAATAAACCCCAAAACACACTCAAACACACTCCAATCAACTCATATCACACGCACACATTGTCACTGAAGACAAAAAAAAAGAAAAAAAGAATCACAAACAATCATACTAAATACCTTATACTGCTCCTAAAATCCCAGATTTTGCTCCTAATGTTGAAGCCCCTGCGTGCTTTAATAGCGGAAAGTTAAGAAAAAATGATTGGGAAAAATGTGTTTTAACTCTGAAAATTTGAGGTTTGATGACGCATCTTTTTGCCACGTTCGAGCTCCGATCGTAACTATCCTACTGAAAAAAGAAACCCGGAAGTGACTCTACAGTACAGTGTTAGAGTTACAACACTGCAATCATGGGACTGGTGAGATTTTTTTCTCTACCCGAGTTTCGATCGGGCATTCATGCCGCCAGAGCGCGATGTGCTACCGGTGCGGCGAGTGAGCCAAGATTTCAGCGGCACGCAGTGCATGCTGACTTTTCATGCCTGGTCAAATTTATGCATGTCCTGTCTAATCTCGGCAAGGAGGTAGGTGTTATAAAACTTCTGATTTTGCTATAAAAAAAAAATGACAAAAATTATTTAATTTATAGTATGCATCAAATATCTGT
This sequence comes from Paracentrotus lividus, assembly GCA_940671915.1. Taxonomy (NCBI): domain Eukaryota; kingdom Metazoa; phylum Echinodermata; class Echinoidea; order Camarodonta; family Echinidae; genus Paracentrotus; species Paracentrotus lividus. Next base: position 8,659,006 of record CALNVZ010003426.1, read on the forward strand.
CGAAAATGAAAGATGATATATGTTTTATTTTCAAACTAGAGCTGCAAAAAGCTTAAGTGGTCAAATTCGGGCACTTTACTCTACAGTTAATTATTATGTTTATATAGTTATGGAGACATCAATGATCTTAACATTAATCAATATACCCCAAAATTATACCCAAAAATTATTCCTTCTTTACGGAATTGGATAAAACAATAAATATGTGGGAGAGCAAATATATGGCCCCAAATTACCAAAACAGCTGATATGATTGGGTCCCGAGCATTTTTTGTTGCCCCATACATGCATTTCTGTGTATGTGACTCAAAGCTGAAGTGGGATAATTTCTTTATCATCTTGACAATTCCAAAATTTCATCAACCTTTCCAAATCACCTTTTGTCTTCCACATTTCAACGTCATGACCAGAACAATAATTTCACATTAACTACATAGGGGCAAGTCCAAGCTATTTTACGCGGTAACAAACGGGACATTCAGAGCCAAAAATAACGCTTGTGTGAAAAATCTTAAAGGAAATTTCAATCCCTAGGTACATTGTATATTCCCGAAGGTACTAAGAATCTTCAACAAAAACATAAAAAATAGTTGAAATAACTAAATTCATAATTGATTTATGATCATTTATTCGTAGGTAACAAACGGGACCAGAAAAAAAAAATGGAGTTTTCAAATTTTGACTTTGTCTACATATAACTCTGAATTTAAAAAGTAGATCTAAACTTGCATAGTCTTATCCTCTTAAACATGTAATAAACATTGTAAGGACATATTTTAAAATACAACTTCAAGTTTTTTGGCAAAGTCAAGTTTTAAAGATATGTCAGGCAGCACACGGGGCAGGTAACACATGGGACAATTATTCCCTGTAATATTTTTCATTAAACAATTGGTTTAGCCAAGGCGTAGAAACATCTTTTGTTAAAACATCTCTCTGATAAAACAAAAGAAACATAATACAAAACACAAATGTGAAAAAAAAACTACTATTTTGTTTCATTTTAAAGGTGGGAGGGTGAGTAATAAAAAATCCATGATTTTACATCAACTCAGTAACTTTTTTTTTTTGTGGCTGCCGTACGAACTTCATCCAAGGCCTCACAGATGACTCACAGGCCTTGTATCTACATTGTAGAGTAGATAAATTCCAGACAGACCCCTTCTGCGATGATACCATAGAAGCTGGAAACAAGCTTAGTATTAAAAAAGACCATAGCTGAATGAAGAAGTAGGAAATGGCAGGAATTCATTGAATCCACCGACATGACCCTCGGCAGTAGGAAAGCGTGGAAGACGATCCGCGTCTTTGGCAATGACTACACCACACCTAAACCAAGAACACAGCTGACTGCAAACCAAGTGGCCCACCAGCTCTTAGAGAACAGCAAGGGTAACCCTGATCACCACCCAAAGAGAGCTAAGCTTCCCACTTGGCGGCCTCCTGTACCCAAGTGCGCCATGGTTTTACCGACCCCTTTTCGAGGCCAACAAGGCAGTTGGCCTCGATGATCTTCTCTGTGAGCTGATAAAACACCTAGGCCCTGTAGCACTTAGGTGGCTCCTCAACATGCTCAACACCTGTCAAATAAAGGTCAAGTGGTATGGTAAGGCTATAGAGCACACTTCCAAGCCCTTCTACCTTGGGGTCACTTTAGATCGCTCCCTCACCTATAAGAATCACGTCTTGAAAACAAAGAAGAATGTCAGTGCCAGGAACAGCATTCTGAAGAAGCTATCTATTAACTTGAAATGGGGCACTGATGCAAGTACCATCCGCACAACAGCCCTTGCCCTCTGCTACTCAGCTGCAGAATATGCATGTCCTGTATGGGGCAGGTCAGCCCATGCTTCAAAGATAGACTCATCACTCAACAGCGCATGTAGGGCCATAACAGGCTGCCTGAAACCAACCAAGGTAGACGATCTCTACATCCTGACTGGCATCGCCCCTCCTCACATCAGGAGGTCTGCACCCTCCCAAAAGGAGAAACTGAGACAAGAAAATGATCCACTGTACCCTCTCTTCAATGCCTTGCCAACAACAAAGAGTTTGAGATCAAGGCATAGTTTTCTTCACTCTACCGTGCCCCTCAACCAGAGCCCCCACAACTGTAGGTTAGACCTTTGGTCAACGCGTCTTGAGTCTGTGCCTCACAATGTCATCATCGACCCTACCCTATGTAAGGAGTCCCTCCCACCAGGATTCCGTGAACCCTGGCCATTCTGGCTCTGCTTGAACCGCCTGCGGGCTGGAGTCGGCCGTTGCAAGGTATTAATGGCCAAATGGGGCATCAACACTGAAGGAAGGCGAGTATGCGAATGCGGAGAGGAGGAGACCATGAGTCTCCTTCTTCAATGCCCTCTTCTCCTCTTCCCCTGCTCCCAAGCTGATCTTACTACCCTTTCGCCTAATGGGATCGCCTGAGTTCAATAATGGGTAGAGTCTAATTAGGATTCCCCTAAGAATCAAATTATACAATGTATACAATGATCTTTAAAATGTAATCTGGTATAATTACAAATCAAACAGAAGAATAGGAGAAAGGAATCAAGAAGAAGTAGAAGACTTTTGTGAGACTATTTCTGAGACCTGAATATTTTAAGTCTAAAAATATGGAAAGCTACAATGTATGTGTTAGGTTCGTGATATTTTCACCAGAGTTTGCCAAGAAAATATAGAAATTGAAAATACATTTCGGTGGTACTCCTATGACAAACCTCTGTTTTAAATGGCAAAATAACATTTTAAATGCATTTTATTACTTTTTTTTCATGAATATTAATGAGCCTTGTGACATCATATGACCTTGAAATTACTTTTCGACCTCATTTGCATTAAGTTCATTTCATACCCTTTATGGTGATACAGTTTGATGTATAGGCCTACATACATGTACCTTTACAAACCCAGTGACACACTTGACACTAAAATGGTCAAAAAGTAAAAAAATCACCACCTTGGGAACAAATAGCGTGGACTTGCCCCTAGATAAAACAAGCAGAGTGACTTTTCCTCAAATTTTTAGATTCTGTGTGAAAACTTGAAACAGATCTGGTGCTCTCTCCTGGCATTGACATTAATTCCCTTAAAATAGGCCTTCTGGATGATTATACCATATATTTAACTAATCTACAATGTAGGATAAAGAACAGTACTACAGTGCGTCCCAAAAAGAACTATACACTTTTCAAATGGCTATCAAATAAAAAAAAATATACATGTATGATTCTTGGAGAAAAGGTATTCTTGGAGAAAAGGTATATAACGCTCATATCCTTAACTATCATTATGACACAAAAAATTCAGAAAATAACGCATTCTTCAGTGAACAATGCCCACTTTTGTGAAGGACACAAAAATTAGCCTGCGCAGGAATTCGCTATTCGTTTATCGCCTTTGTATGGCACGCCATTACGGATTCAACTAAGGAAATAAATTCGCTAACAGAGTAAAAGATATACCGAAAGTCAGAAATAAACAATCAATATTATGCAAAAAAATTTTTTTTCACCTTTTTGTTTTCATATCATTGATTTTTTTGTCCCCGCCGAACGAGTTCGAGCAGGGGACTATGAAACGGGCTCCGTACGTATGTGTGTCCGTCCGTCCGTCCATTTACCGTGCCGACCGTCAGATACTCGTCGTCATTTCCGTCGTCGTCCGGTACGTCAGCCGTGCCGTATGTGAAGCAAAATCATTTGCTATTCTCCTTCGCCATTTTTTTTCATTCCGATTTCGATTCCGTTTGCTTTATATGATAGCATAAGATGATAGCTACAAACTTCTCCACAGAATTTTGACCTTTGACCTTTGACCCTGATTTTTGACCTATAATTGTTAATTGGCTACAAAATGCCTACTCCTTCGCATATTTCATTCCGATTTTGATTCTGTTTCTTATGTGATAGCACTAGTGTGAGGAAACAAAACTTCTTCACGAATTTGACTTTTGACCCCTTTACCTTTGACCTTGATTTTTGACCTATATTGTTAATTGGCTAAAAATGCTACTCCTTCGCCCCATTTTCATCCGATTTTCGATTCCTGTTTTGCATTATGTGATAGCACCAAGTGAGGACTAAAAAATACTCTTCGCGGAATTTTGAACTTTTTCACCCCTTTACTTATGACCTTGACTTTACATTTATATATGTTAATTTGGCTACAAAATGCTTACTCTATCAAAACTTTTTCATCCGATTCGATTCCGGATTAGCTTTATGTGCAATAGCACAGGCTGAGGACTTACAAAAACTTCTTACACGGAATTTGACTTTTCACCCTTGGGCCAGTTCCACGGAAATCTCGCGTTACAAAATAACCGAATTCCTTTCGACAGATTAAAGTCCTCTATTTATTTCAAAACTGCTAGGGGGATCTACAAGTTACTTTTTTGCACCATATGTAAAGGAGTCAGAGACTAACCAAATGGATTAAAAAAGAAAATATTTGTCAAGCTCGTTCAGATTTCTTGGGTCGTTAAACTCGTAACTCGCGTTACCAAAAGAGGACATGGTCAAAATCATGATGCAGATTAATTAATGTGAATGTTCCTAAACATACAACGTAAGCAAAAATTCCTATCATAAACTGAACTTAGCAATTCTAACACCAACTGCATCAAAAGTGGAAGGAAAAAATGAACATAAAATAACAGGAGCGTAAATGTCGGTAACTCGCGTTAGGTAAACTCGCGTACAGTTTGTCCGTCAAGATATATTTTGAATTTTCATAGCTTCTGTGAAATCAGTTAATTCTTTTGTTAAATTAGTGTGAAATTAATAGTCTTACAGCCTATCCAGTTGGAAATTGTAAAAGGAATTATAGTTCTCTGTCAAAGGTCTAAAAACTTTTTAAAAGGCATGTATCCTGTTGCTAAATTATGTATAAGTTGATTCTCCTACAGACTACAATTTGAAGGTAAAAAATCAAACTTAATCTGGTGCCCCATTGTAATAATATTTCAGAGAATTAAAGCCCATAAGACACCTAATTGAGATAAAGCAAAAGAAGAAAAACAACAAATGTCTCACTGACCGTGGAATGGCCCTTGACCTTTGACACTTGACTTTACTTATATTTTAACTGGCTACAAAGCTACTCTTCACCATTTCATCCGATTTCGATCCGATTGCTTATGTGATTAGGCACAGTGAGGACTACAAACTCTTCAGGAATTTGACTTTTCACCCGTGACCTTGACCTGATTTTGACCTATATGTTAATTGCTTAAAAAATGCTACTACTTCCCAATTTTTCAATCCGATTTGAAATCCGTTGCTTTATGTAATAGCACTAGTGAAGACTACTAACTCTTCAACGGAATTTTGACTCTTTGAACCTTTATGACCTGGAAATTATCCTTACTGTTATTGCTACCAAATCCTACCCTTCGCCATTATTTCATCCGATTCGGATCCGTGCTTTAATGTGAAGCAGTAGCTTGACACAAAACTCTTCACAGAATTTTGACTTTGCCCTTGACCTTTGACCTTGACTTGACCTATATTGTACATTGGCTACAAAGCTACTCTTCGCCATTTTTTTACCTGATTCGATTCTGTTTGCCCTTATGTGATAGCCCTGATCGTGATATAATGGGAATTTTACATTATTGGCGGGGACATATATTACGCATCGCGTAATTTACTAATCCACTTGTTTCTTTGGTAGCCATTTCAAAAGTGTATAGTTCTTTTTGGGACGCACTGTATACAAAGATATTATCCTAAAATTCTCCTCCCAATACCTGTCTGTAAAGTAGATCTACAACACTTTTATGTTGAAGAAAAAAAAAAAAAAAAAAAAAAAAAAAAACAGATCTGCAGACTGAGTGCGAATGAAAAAAAAAGTTACACATGTAATCCATTTTTTGATGGCCCATATTCCAAGCTCATTTGTTTTTGCTGCTCAAATATTACTAAAGTCTAAAGACAAACTCTCCATCTTTCCAATGATGCCTTTCTTGAATCGGCGTAACTGAGTAAATTGCAAATGAAGAGGTCAGGTACAGAATCCATTTTTCCAAGTTTTAAGAAAATGACAGAAGACTGAGTGAATGCTGTCAATGCTCTCCCAGAGTATTGAATAGGATTGTGTTTACTGATGTGTGACCCCTTGGAAAGCATTCACCCAATACATGTACATGAACATCCTTTGACAAAAATTTGGAAAAATTGCATTTTGTACCTGACACCTTTATTTGCAACTTATTCGCCTATATGCGTCAATATGATTCAAGAAAGGTACATTTATCATTGTAAAGGTGAGGGGTTCATCTTCAATCGTATGATAGAAATGAATATCCAAAATAGATGAGCTGGGAATATGACCCCTCCAAAAATAGATTTGATATGCATTTTGATACGCACTTTATAGCAAATTTGCTGCCACCCTGTTTTTTGTTATTGTTTTTTTTAAACATTATGCGCATTTATAATGACTTTTAGTTATCATCTTTCAGTGAGATACATGTACATGTACATTTGTATACAGTACTTTATATACTGTATAATGTACATGTACATGTACATGTACCTTTCATTTAGATTTCAGAGGAATCTTCAAATTTGAAAAAAAAAAAAAATTACATTTTGAGTTTTACACCAATTGATAGTTTACCCAACTCCAGAATTAATTTGCCTCCTTTTTTAAAATCATATTTTTGTCTACATTTCTTATTATTCAGTATTTTCCATGTTCTCTTCTATCATTCCCAATGTACATGTATACATGTACATCTTTTTATCTATGTTTTCTTTCTTCTACATTTGTGTATGTTCTGATATCCCATTTTTTTGCTGTACATTTCTTTTTAGAATCATCATCTAAAGTTTGTTTTCAAATGTTTGAGATGTTTTAGAGTTTTATTAGTTTTCTGCATTATAGCTAGATGTACAAATTAAATGGTTTCTACAATTCATTTCCAATATTGAACATTCTGTGTGTATGGTGTATAACATAATTTGATTCTGCGAAGATTTCTTTTCTGTCATCTCCAGAATACCCTCAATACAAGCAAGAAAGGGGGGTCATTTGAATCGGTGCAATTCTCACATGTTTGCAACGTGATTGTAGTCTTCGTACCAGGCAGCTTTAAAAATATTAAAGTGATATGTCTCGCAAAGAATTGAGAAAAGTGCTTTTGAACGAAAAAAAATGTTTAAAGTTTATCAAGCTGGCAGTTCCTGTGGTTTTGTTTTTGTTGTTGCTTTTTAAGTGCCATAAATTAATTCTCTATATTTTTATAAGTTAGTGGATTATTAGAAGTGTGAAATAATCCAAAATGTACATGTGTACGGTAGACTTCTCCATTAATTAGTAAAAAAACAAAAACAACAACAAAAAAAAAAAAAAAAAAAAAAAAAAAAAAAAAAAAAAAAAAAAATGCTTGTACATGTGTTAAAGAAGAATTTTTAAACTCCATTTCAGAAACCATATGAAGCTCTTCAAATTTAATCACTTGTAACATGCAATACTGTGACTGAAATTTTTGTTGCATTTTCCTCATTATGTATTTATTAGACATGTACATGTACAAAGTATAGTTGGTAATGATGTCTCGATTGTGTTTAAAAATGAGCACAAGCACTGCATTTGTTGGGTTTCATTTCCCATGATCTGTGTCTTACATATAATATTACGAAGCCGTGATTATTAAATTACTTGTAAATGTGTAAAGTACATTTATCAAAGTACATTCTTACATTTTATATTTTCATGCAAAATAATTCAGGAACAGTACATATATACAACAATTTGTTTTTGGAATGACAAAATTTTGGATTATTTCCTCATTAGGGCCTATCTCTAATTTTGATATTTTGCTTTTTAGTGACATGTTTAGAGATGTATTTTTGTTAATACATATTGCTGTTTAAATTGTTCATGCAGTGCTCTTTTGAAAAACATTTGGATAATGAATAACTAAAAGGATTTTTCTTTTTTTTTTGCTACAGAGGTGTGACTACATAGCCTACATGTACACTACTGTACAATACTCCTTTCTGACCCAATAAAACTGTGGCTCATATACGATCCATGTATGAATAAAACAGATATGTTTGCTGTATGTACTTTCGAAGTTGCAAGTCTAACGCTGAACAAGCCATTATATATCGCAAATGGAAAATTTATATGATTTTTATGATGTGTAATTAAAATGGTGTTAATGAAGTGGAATCTTTGCAAGGTTAGATTCTTTGAATTTGCAGAAACACGTATAATGCCCAAATTTAAGAGTGAAAATTATTTTGGGTTGGAATCTAGACTATCCTCATCTCATCAGTATTCGCAATTCAAGCTCACAATTAATCATATCAGCGATATCACAGAATATCTACTGGATATTCATGCCTGTTGTTGCTAAGAGGATCATGTCTGAGATTTTCTCCATTTCTAGTGGTCAATGGCAACCGAGACGTAGATAGACTCGCATCCCTTGTCAATTTTTAATAGTCCTGTTTTGTTTCTGGCAAGCTCTGGATGTAAATATTCATTGTACGTTTACTTGCGCTTCACGTACTGCTAGTTTTCACGTAGACTACAAGTGCCTCTTTTTGTATTCTTGCAGATTTGCATTTTGCATGTGGTGATCATATCCCTGTTGCTTTCTTTGAATGGTCGGTGAGACAAATGAGCGATATTCCAATCCATTTTAGTAGGTGCTTTTGTTGGAGTTTTAAAGGTAAGCAATGTTCCTGAGATCTTACAGATCTATTCCTTCTAATTTTCATATTTCACGTGTTTGAAGCAGTAACATTATATTTCTCAAATGTGTTTGCACTTTATAAAAGAGGAAAGCATTCATTTAGTGCTCCTTCAAATTCACTTTTTAAGTATCTTTCATGTACATACAGTACCTTGGAACCTGCATGCCCTGCAGACTCAAAAGTCCCCCCCAATCGGCTTGCTAAACAAAAAAAAAAAAAATTGGAGGAAGGGAAAAAAGGAGAAAAAAGAAAGAAGTGAGGGGACAAAGAAAAAAGAAAGAAAAATATTGATAAGGAAGGACAAACAAAGGCTGATGCTTCATGGCTGTCGCAAGGGGGGGGGGGGGGGGGGGGTGCAAATCTTAAAAAGAAAAAAAAAAAAAAAAAAAAGGGAAAATGATTGAAGGCTGACCTGCTTGACCAATAAATAATGACCTTCTTGGTGGCCGAAAGTCAAAAAATTGTACCCCCCTCGCATGTTATTGTTCGGATGTCCAGCGTGACGTGACAAATTTTTTAATGTACATGTACTCGTACCTTTTGCTCGCCCAGTTTGACGGGAATTTTTTTTTTTTATTATAATCATTTGTTTTGGTGATATTTATGACTGGAATAATGTCGCATATATATTGTAGAAAAAACAATAAAAACAAAAAGGTTAAAAAAACAACTTAGAAGTACCTATAAGAAATTAATTTGGATGTACCGGGCTGATTAGGGTTAAGTGAAATGATATACATGTTATTGCCAATAGAGGAGACTAAATCTGATCTTATAGTAGAGTACATTGTACATGTACCTTAAGGGCAAAAGTGGCAAAATGTTTTATTCACGCCGGACAAAAGCATGAAATTTTCACCAAAGCATCTTTATAATATGCTCTTCAAATCTAGTCTTGGCTAAAAAAAAAAATAAATCAAAATTAACGGTAAGGGTGGGAATCAATGAATTATGCTAATTTATGCCAATTTATAATGCAAGAAAACAGACTTTTTGATATAAATCAATGAATAATGATCAAGGAGAGCATGAAATTTCACCAAAGCATTATAATACAGGGCAAGTCCAAGATAATGTCCCCTGAAAAGACAAAATTTCATCTTTGTCTTATGAAGGAGTTTTTGGTAGGATATGAAAGCCCAAATGTCAAACCTCGGAATTTCATTAAGAAAAATTTGTTAATATGCAAATTTATGCAAATTTGGGGCATCTAATTTGCATAATTGGTAAACAGAGCGTTACGTATGGGACATTTATAAAAATTCATAGAAAATCAAAACAAAATTGGTGAGATTCAATCATGGGTGGGACATGGACCCCTTATCATTCAAATTTTTTTTGTGAAAAAAAAATCGGTGAAATCTAATTAAATATGCAAATTAGCTCGTGTCCAAGCATGAAATGTCCCATACGTAACAAATTGAAGACATTTTGTTAAGTTATTTCCCAGAATACAACACTTGAATTGTTGCAACTCTGGGAAGTTCTAATTTATTCAGTGGGACAGTATAATACCATTTTAAGCTTTGAAAATTTAATTAACTTTTTAAGTTATTGTTAATTAAAATATTGTTAAGTATGGGAAAATGTGTTACGTATGGGACATTTGTACACAATGTCAATGGGGAAGTTTGTGTACAAAGTGAATGTAGAAAAAAAAAATTAAGAGTGCTCCAAAAAGTGATTTATTCACATTTTCTGGAGTTTATAAAGTTTGCTTTTCCATGATACTTGGCCCATGAAAAGAATTAAACCAAAAAATTTGGCAATAATCAAGAAATATGGAAAAATAAAAAACAATAGAATACATAAGAAATTCACAAAACAATGAAAAACATAAGAATGAATAGTGGGAATTGTCAATTTCTTTTTTTAATAAAATCCTATTGAATATGTTTCAATACAACATTTTAAAAGAAAAGAATTCTTCTGCTATTTCCATATTTGAAAACAATTTGATTTTAGAAATTATGGATCAAATTGTGTGCATTCTCTATGGGGACAAATTGTCCCATACGTAACTGTCCCATACGTAACACGTCCTCTCCGACTTTAACAAAGGCTTACAAAAAAAGTGACAATCATTATGACTCCAAACTTTACAGAAGTAAAGTAGAGGGTTGGACCTTTAATCACAACAAACTTCAATGCATCAGTGGAAATACTTTCAGAGAGTTTTGGAGTTGAAATTTTTCCTTAAAAAACTTGAATTCCTCTGGTCCCATACGTAACGCACTACATTTCATGCTATTGCATGAAAGGTCAAAGGTCATATGTCGTCATCTCCCATCAGTGTGTTACTCTCTTGGATACCTATCATGAGGATGAGAAAAAATAGTGCCCTTAACCTTCAAAAAGATTTTATAGAGGGTAAAAGGCTCTAAAATATCCCATACGTAACATGCGCGTTATCTTGGACTTGCCCTACATTATTCTTTATTCTATTACGTATTTCAAGGAAAAAAATGTGTTATGAAAAATATACTGATAGTAAGAGGATTGTTATGCTAATTTCATGCTAATTTTATGCAAATTTATGCATAGAATCAGACTTTTCCATGTTAATCGCTCAATAGTCGATGAGGATGGCTAAGTTTTGGTGTAAATGCTCTCAAATTGTACAAATGCATTAAATTTGCACAAAAGCATCTTTATAATACTTTTCAAATCAAGTTTCTGCTCAAAATAAAAAAAAAATTCAACTGGAAATGGTGAAAATCAATGCTGTACAGTGTAAATGATTTTCACACTGGATTTTTTTATAAGGATAATTGTCCAATATCCTAATTAGTGTTCTTGAATTAGTGATTTACAACAGAAAAATCTTATTTCTTGCGTAAATTAGCATAAATTAACAGAAATTACTCTTTTTCACCATTTTCCCATTGAAATTTCTTTTGGAGCCAAGAGTAAAATTAAAAGGTATGTTATTATGCAGCTTTGGTGAAAATTTCATGTTTTTGTCCAGCGTGTAAACATTTTTCCCCAAAGATACTCTACTATTATCGTCAAATACACAAGTGACATCACAAACTCCAAAAATTAAGTTATTCATATTAAACCTCATTGTCCTTTGATACATTTGTAGGTTTTCTTAAAACCCTCGTTTTTTTTCTGACTTTTTTTTCATCATCTAATTGCAGGGTGAACTTCTCATTAAATAGAGATTGATCACCATTTATTGTTCAGGTGCATATTGTAGGTACATGTACCTAAGAAGTAAAGAATCAACCTAAATTTGATAGCAATACATGTACATGTATGCCAATTACATGTACATGTACATTTGATCTCTTTTCCATCTTGATGCTTAAAATCTGGTAAAAAGAGCCTGATCAGTTTAAGAGTGAGAATCTTGAACTCTGTCCGTGACTTTAAAAAAAAAAAAATGAAAAATTCTGTAGCATTATCCATGGTAAGCAGATTTTGCCATCATTTGGCAAAACAATCAGTAGTTTCACATTCACTATCCAGTATCGGCATTACTTTACGTTTCTGCTGTACATGTAGTAGAAATCCATTAGTAACCTGGGCCCGTATTCCATAAACTATACTTCAATTTTTCTTAAGTCTAAGATTTTGTCCAGGAAAAAAAAATTCTTAGCCTTTATACCAAATGCACTTTGAGGTCAGAAACCATCAAGCAAAAGTCTGAACTTTATTAATATCGTCATTTTTAATTTTTGTGGTCTCAAATGAGCTTGCCATATAATCAACATTAAAGTTAAGCCACTAGGTAGTAGGCTTAAAGTTAGGATAGAATTCTCATTTTTTATGTGCGATATGAAGGTACAATTCCATTTAAGACTTTTGACTTGGCAAAAATCTAAAGAATTTATGCTTCACTGCCAAAAATAGGCTCGGACAGAACTCTTAGTAAGGCGTATTTATGAAATACGCATTTTAAAGATAAGCAAAAATATTTTAATTTCATGTTTTCATGGAATACGGGCCCTGCACTATAAGACAGGAAAAAAATTCAATATTTCTCATAAATAAATTTTTCACAGGCCATCAAACAAATTTGGAAAATGTTTGTATGTGACAAAATGATCAGGCTCTAAACCTTTCTTGTCTAGTTTGTTCCTCTGATGTCACTAAAAGTGGATTTAATGCCTTTCAGAATTAATCTCTTCATCAGGAGAAGAGATTGCCTCATGCATTATTCCTTTTTCTTGTCTCCAGAAGTTTCATCCACCCAGCCTTTTTTTAATAAGATCATTAGTCTCTTCAATCAATTGGTGGTTTTACACCCACTCCATCCCATAATATGTACAGTCTGTGTTAAAAAAAAAAATGGTACATTCGGGGAAAAAATAAATTAGGTATGAAATCTTTGCAAATGCTACATGTATGTGTATCAGATTAAAGCCAATATATTTTTCTTGCTGATACAATTTACATACGTAGTTTGCTTTTGTAGAACAAAAGTTATGCTGATTTTTGTGTGAAGACAAAGATTTAACTCTGCACAAACCTATTGTTCTATTAGGTCAATTTCGGCAGCTTATATGTTCGAAACCTACACAAAGGCATGGCAAGGTGTGCGCAAAATGGATTTGTAATTATTCTAGAAAACAAATCATATCTCAAGATCTACTGCACCAAATGAGATGAAAAAAAAAAATGCAAAAGAAGGCTCATTTTCCTTGCTTAATGAAAATACCAAGTTTTACCAAATGGTTACTAATCTTCATACAATAAATTTTTTTTTTCTCAACTGTACCATTTTATTTGACACAGACTGTATAGTTTATACATGTAGTTTCACTTTCAGGGATAGGGAGCCACTTGCACAGCCAAAACTTAGCACAATGCAACCCAAGTTTTTTATTATCCCATGAAATGCTGAAGGTTTTTTTGTTGTTGAGGTTTTCAGGATTTCTACTGTCCATAGTCCAAAAATATTCAAGAAAACTTATTATTTACTATATTAAGTCATACATGTATATTGAAGTTTTATTTTGAAACAGTTTTAACAATTATTTTCATAAATTATGAAGACATTTTGGTCTTTTGAAGATGGAAGGTTATCAATAAAAAAAAATCCTAAATATTTCTGAAAAATATGATATTTTCAAATTATTAATATGATTTTTAATATTCACACATAATAAGTTACAAAATGTATCTCAGTTTATGATTTAAATTTGTAGAATAACATCATATAGGAAACTTAAAATGAAATGTCTATAATGGCTTTATAATAGTTTTTTAAATATTTGCATCATAAGCAATGAATGCCATTTTTTTTCTAGGGTACACTGTTTATGAGCAAAGCAAACAGTATAGATACAAACTATGGTTGTTCATGTTTAAATTCTGTCTTTGAAAGTACATGTTTGAAAGTACATGTACACTAGACATTGAAATAGGCGGAGACATAAAATACAAATTATTCTGCAGACTTGCTTCCAGTATTAATCTAATAAAGTGCCTACAAACTGGTAACAGTACATGTACATTTGTACTTTTAGTCTTGGTTATTACCCCATCCTTTCCCCACAACTAGTGCACTGCTAATGCTATCATTCCTTTATATCTTTCAATTCACTTATACATAATTCATTACCCATTCTTTTTGTTTTGTTACAAATGTAGGTGAGAATTAGTGAATTCTAAAAAGGTACAAGCCTGTATGTGTGCACGCAGGCCAGCCAATGTACCATTAGGTGCTGCTTTGTCAGAACGAAGTTGTGAAATATCTTTCTTCAAGATAGATCAGGGAAAGTGGCCTGAAGTCAGCTGAAGTAAAAAGTAAGTTCACCCTATTTCAGATATCAATAATTTTTTAACCAGAAAGAATTGAAAAAATCTAATTATATGTCCGTGTAAGTAATTTTATTAGCTACCATGTGACCGATTTTTAAGAAGAATCATCATGTCATGCTTCAGTGAGTAATGGTTGAATGCAAAAATGTCATTTTTTAAAGTTAACAAGGCGATTATCACAACACTGAATAAATGATTTCGGAACAATATCAAAAAAAAATTAGCATCATTCTTGTCAAAAAAAAAAAGTGCCACATAAGTGAGTTCATGGTCAAATTGCACGGTTGAGTGGACACACAGTTAAAGTTGCAAAAATTGCAGTTTTTGCATATTTTATGTGGTATATTCGATCAAATATGATGGAATTCCTGTTTTGGAAGCGTATTTTGACTTTCGCTATAAACAATTCAAGGTTGAATGAACACATAAAACAACAGTAGATACATGTACATGTAGGCCATTTTTAAATTATAATAAGGTATTTCAGTAATTTTATGCACTAGAAATCATCTCAATTACATATTTGTGGGTTATGTTTATAATCTTTGGACACGTGTCAATGATCCTATGGCACTTATTCAAAAATTCATGCTTCAGTGAGCATGTGAGACGAGAAAAGCTATTTTGTCATGTATGGACTAAAATTTAAATTTTTGCTTTGATTAAAACAGCACAATTGTTTTCGGGGAGTACCTCGGAATTCATTTTCACAAAAATCCCGATGTTTCACGCCTCAGTGGGCACAAGATACAAGAAAATCATGCAAATGAGAAGAAAGTTTAGTGCTCCGTCACGGTTCAGCGAATCACCGGATAAGCAATTTGAATGGAGGTCATGTTTAGTTGATCATCATCTTAAGCTGTGTGTCAAGTTTCATGGAATCTCGAAGTTAAATGGACAAAAATTAACAATGAAAATATGCCAAATTTTACTTTTTGTTAAACCTCTGTACACAAAGTCATGGGAGGAGGCATTCATTATATAGACAAATGGGAAATTCAGCCTAAATTAATTGATGATTATTGTTCATTCTACCAATTGAGTTAATCCATGAAACTTGACACACAGCTTGAGATGGTCACCACCTATTGTGATATCGATTCAAATGGCATATTTGGTAATTAACTGAACCGTGACGGAGCACTAAACTTTCTTCTCATTTGCATGATTTTCGTGTATCTTGTGCCCACTGAGGCGTGAACCATCAGGATTTTTGTGAAAATGAATTTCGAGGTACATGTAGGGGACACCGGAGACAATTGTAACACAGGGCAATTGTAACAGGGGGTCCCATCCCTAGCAGAAACACGCTACAAACTTAAAATTTGTACAGAGTATGCGCATTTCATCGCTCCATATGCTGTTTGAGTGTTAGCAGATTTAACGGTTCATGGAACT
Organism: Paracentrotus lividus; assembly: GCA_940671915.1. Lineage (NCBI taxonomy): Eukaryota > Metazoa > Echinodermata > Echinoidea > Camarodonta > Echinidae > Paracentrotus > Paracentrotus lividus. The sequence continues at coordinate 8,674,890 of CALNVZ010003426.1, forward strand.
TTCTACAGCAGAAAAATTGTTTTTTGAGCAAGAAAGTAATATTTCACATTACCCATGGTTTTTTTTCTGGACAAATATGTGAATGAGCTATGGCTGTATATATTTAGACATTATATTCGTAGGCCATATTTTGCTAACGTTTCAACAATGAATACCTAAGCTAAGATAGAAAAAAAATCTCTCCAAATACGGTCACCTCTGTCAGGGGCAATTGTAACAAGCTGTTACAATTGCCCCTAAGGGACTGTTCTGTTTCTGTTAAAGTAACTCCTGTAGGAACTCGGTAAAGCAGCGTTCTGCTGCATTAACACCAAGCCAATAATCAGGGGCCATAGAGCGTTTTTTAAAGTGGAGGGGCTGAGCGTAAGTGTGGGGGGGGGGCCTGAACAGGCTAAAAATCACAAATGTATGGTCATTTTTCCGTTTTTGTACACGTTTACTGACAAAAGTGGGGGAGGGGGGGGGGGGGGGCTGAAGCCCCAAGCCCGGCTCCGCGGCCCCTGCCATTACAATTGCTCCGGAATTCGTTTGCTTCCTGTTAGCATAATAAAACATAATCAGAAACCTCTGAACCATGGAGCTAGCCAGATTAGACACAATTATTCTTTCCAGGAGTGCATTATGGACAAACAAATGCACATGGCACTATTGTTTGCGCATAATGCGCCCCCGTAAAGCACTGTTGTAAAATATTGTGTCTTATCTGGCTATATCTCTGCCACTGTAATACTCATCATGCTTTGCTAACAATCCTAATTAGTCATACTCCTAAAATAAAGCTATTTGATCGTTTATTTTTTTATTTTATGGCAAGATGGTTCGTTCAAGGAAACGCAAAACACAACGGGGTGAGAATTTGCACTTGTTAGAAGAAGCTTCGCGGGCTGTACTGGACCAGGGCAAATCTGTCAGGAAAGTTGCAAATAGTTTTGACCTTTGCCATGTTACACTAAATCGATATTGCAATGCTATGAAGAAACAAGTAGGAGACAATGCTAAGAAGAAACAAGCAGGAGACACTCTTCCTGAATATGGTTTCAACCCTCACACTCGTGTATTCTCCAGAGGCCAGGAAGCCATACTTACTAAATATCTTCTAGAGGCTGCTGAACTGTACTACGGACTGACGCCTTTCGAGGTCAGAAGGCTTGCATACCAGTGTGCGGTAGAGCATGAGGTGAAATTTCCTGAAAAGTGGAAGGACACTAGCATGGCAGGACCTGGTTGGTTCACTTATTTTCAGGAAGCGTAATCCAACTCTGTCGATAAGGAAGCCACAAGTTGCAAGTTGGCCCGAGCAGCAGCATTCAACCGAACAACCGTAAATGGGTTCTTTGACAATCTTGAAAACGTGATGAATCAACACAAAATTTGCCCCACAAGACATCTACAATGTAGATGAAACTGGGGTAACAACCGTGCAACCCCAGACCACATCCTAGCCCGAAAGGGAAAAACAAGTGGAACAAGGTACATCGGTGACGTTTGCCATCGCCATTAATGCAATAGGAAACAGCGTCCCACCCATATTCATCTTTTCCAGGAAAAACTTTGAGCAGCATTTCATAGGTGATGGCCCACCAGGTTGCATAGGCACTGCAAATGGCACAGGTTGGATGCAAGAAGGGGACTTTGTGGTGTTTCTTCAGCACTTTGTGAAGCATGTTAAGCCAGCAAAGAACAACCAGTTCTCCTACTGTTGGACAACCATGACTCTCATCTATCTATAAAGGCACTAAACTTTTGCAAAGAGTCTGGCATTGTGCTCCTATCATTCCCCCCACATACATCACACAAACTGCAGCCTTTAGATAGGGGAGTGCATGTCCCTTTGAAGAAAGCGTCAATACTGCTTTGGACTCTTGGATGTTAACTCACCCTGGTCAGACAATGCCGTATGTGATGTTCCAGGAATCGTCCGGCAATCCTTGTTATTGGCTGTTACACCAATGAATATTACCACAGGATTTTCATGTTCAGGAATCGTACCTTTCAATAGAGACATCTTTGATGAACTGGACTTTGCACCATCACAGGTCACAGACCGTTCGATCCCAAGGCAGCAGCAAGTACGTCAGCTGCACCCGATGCCAGTAGACCAGCACCATCATCAGCAAGTACATCGGCTGCACCAGATGCTGTAGACCAGCACCATCAGCAACAAGTACATCAGCTGCACCAGATGCCAGTACAGTAGACCAGCACCATCCAGCAGCAAGTTTTTCAGCTGCACCAGATGCCAGTAGACCAGCACCATCAGCAGCAGTTACATCAGCTGCACCAGATGCCGGTAGCACCACGCACATGCAGTTGCAAGTACATTATCTGCATCAGATGACAGTAGACCAGCACCATCAGCAGCAATTACATCAGCTGCACCAGATGCCAGTGAACCAGCACACGCAGTAGCAAGTAAGCGCACGGATACAGGAAAACAAGTGCCAGGTGAATCTACATCAATGAAATTTACCCCTGAATGTGTGAGGCCATTTCCAAGAGCTCCGGCACGCAAAGCATCAAACAGAGGTGGACGTAAAAGAAGAAAAAGCGACACTTGCAGATTCACCCGTAAAGAATGCACTTGTAGAAGAGAAACTAGCTGCAAGGCAAAAGAAAAAGAGAGGCAAGTCTTTAAAGATAACCAAGAAGACTTCACCTGCATCCATAAGAACAAGTAAGCCACCTATGCCGTCTAGGACAAAGGAACGAGAATATAAATCATCTTCTTGTAAGGAGGATGATCTAACGAACATCTGTTTAGTATGTTCGGAGCATTACAAAAACAGTATACCACATGAAAAATGGGTTAGATGTGTGCCCTGCAAGTACTGGGCACATGAACAGTGTACTCCGGGCAATCGCCCCTACATAAGCCACACTTGTGATCCGACATGTCCGAATAGACTTGGGGATAAGAAAACAGAAACAGTAGCCTTGTTATCGAGAATTGCATAACGTTGAATGTATCTGTCAATCATTTATTTTATTTACAAGGAAAAAGTAGCCTTATTTATAAGCTCAGACATGAGAATTAAATTACTTTGAACATATCTGTCCAATACGTTTTGTTGAAAAGGCAAAGAAATATTGATTTTGTCAGAAAAAAGTGCCTTTAGATTGTTTATCATTTGTTTCATTGTAATCAGAGCCTCCAGTATTTTTTCATGTTTTCTTTCTTCATAATTTATATCATTTTACTAGAAAAAAAGGTTGAAAATATATGAAGAAAGTGAACACTGTAATAGGTTCATTTAATTTCAAAATTGTAAATAGGAGTAGACTTGGAAATAAAGAAAAACAGCAAAGAGTAGTCTCGTCAATAAGCTCAAGTATTTGAACTTTATAACTTTGAATGTATTGTCATAATGCTTTACAAAGACAATTTAAGTAACCTCATCTATAAGCTTAGGCATGAGAGAATTAAATAACTTTGAACATATCTGTCCAATACGTTTTGTTGAAAAGGCAAAGAAATATTGATTTTGTCTGAAAAAGTGCAGTTAGTTTGTTTATCTTGTTTCATTGTAATCAGAGCCTCCAGTATTGTTTCCGTTTTTTTTCTTCTTCATAGATAGGAAGAAAGTGAACATTGTGTAATAGGTTCATTTAATGCCAAAATTGTAAATAGGAGTAGACTTGGAAATAAAGAAAAACAGCAAAGAGTAGCCTCGTCGATAAGCTCAAGTATTTGAACTTCATAACTTTGAATGTATTGTCAATTATAATGCTTTACAAAGACAAAAGTAACCATATCTATAAAAGCTCAGACATGAGAATTAAATAACTGTATGTACAATGTATCTGTCCAATACGTTTTGTTGAAAAGGCAAAGAAATATTGATTTTGTCATAAAAAAAGTGCCTTTAGTTTGTTTATCATTTGTTTCATTGTAATCAGAACCTCCAGTACTTTTCTTGTTTTTTTTTTTTTTGCTTCATAATTTATCATTTTATTAGAAAAGAAAAGGTTTAAAATATGAAGAAAGTGAACATTGTACAAAATGTATTACATGTACATGTAGGTTCATTTAGTGCCAAAATTGTAAATAGGAGTAGACTTGGAAATAAGAAAAACAGCAAAGAGTAGCCTCGTTGATAAGCTCAATCATGTGAACTTCATAACTTTGAATGTACATGTATTGTCAATTATAATACTTTACAAAGACAAAAGGTAACCATATCTATATTAAGCTCAGACATGAGAATTAAATAACTTTGAACATATCTGTCCAATACGTTTTGTTAGAAAGGCAAAGAAATATTGATTTTGTCTGAAAAGTGCAGTTAGTTTGTTTATCATTTGTTTCATTGTAATCAGAGCCTCAAGTTTTTTATTCTTTAAAAAAAAAAATAATTTGTATCACTTTACTAGAGAACTTCAGAACTTCATAATTTTGAATGTATACATGTAGTCAATTATAGTGCTTTGTTTACAAGGACAAAAGGTAACCTTATCTGTGAGCTTAAACATGAGAATTAAATAACTGTGAATATATAATTTGATGATTTGATTTGATTTGTTGAGTGTGCATGGTATAAAACATAAAAGAAACACTGACAGGATAGCCCATGAAATCCAAAAAGGCTTATTTACAATAGGGTCCTATAAAATGAAAAAGAGATTACGGACCCCCCCCCCCCCTGATTTATTCTTTCTTATTAAAAAAACACACACTTTAAAAGAGAGGAAGGGAGGGAAAGGGAGAGGCGGAGAGAGAGAGAGAGAGAGAGAGGGGAAGGGCAGAGATGGGAAAGTAAAAAGGTAAAGAGGGAGTGAAAGAAGAAAAAAGAAAGACAGAAAGAAAGATTTCAAGAGGAGAAGGAGAGATGGAAGCCCCCATAAAAAATTAAAATATATTTTCAATATGATACCTGAAAATATATGTCCAATACGTTTTGTTAAAGTCCCCGACCGGACCGAAAAATGAAAACCCAAATTACATAGCTAAAAATGAAAGCTTACATGTATAACATACAATGTAATACAACAATTCTCAATTTAAGCGTTTTTATTGTCCATCTAGAAAGTATTTCATTAAAAAGATGATTGAACCTCAACTAGGCCATCACTCCTAAATACTCGAAAAAATACCCCTATTTTAATGGCGCAGCTTATGACGTCATCACCCGCACCATTAAAATAGGGGTTACTGTTCAAGTATTTGGGAGGGATGGCCTGGTTGAGGTTCGATCATCTCTTTATGAATATACTGTTAATTAAAATTGAATTTTATTTTTGTGTATCTTTAACGATATGCCTACTTAGCTTTCAGTTGATAAGGTTAAAGAAATATTGATTTAGCCAGAAAAAAAAGTGGCGTAAATTTTGAAGATTGATTTGACAAAAAAGCTGTCATTTTTACTTCTCAGAAATGTATCACTTTATTTGGAAAAGAATGTATTTAAAAGTAAAAAGGCGTAATATAAAGTGTTATACCACAGTTGTCAGTTTAAAGATATATTGGGTAGGTACAAAGTAGATAAAGAACCAAAATATAAATTGATGAAGGTTCTATACAAATGTAGTTCAAGTTAAAAGGTGAAGCAACAACAACCTAAAAAAAAAAAACGTTCGTAACTTTTGCCCCATAGCCTATCATGCATATAACAAGTGATAATATGAGTCAAGCATTGTCATGTTTCATTATAATTAGTTTATGTGGTTAATGAGGTTTAAGCTTTGTATCTTTTTAAAGAAAAGGCGCTATATAAATGATTAGTATTATTATTATCTGTCAAGCGCATACATGTAGCTTTGATAAAGAAAAACAAAATGTAACAATTTTATGTGTTACAACTGCCCCATATGTCTGTTACAATTGCCCCTGCACATGGGGCAATTGTAACACTCGACCTCTTGTTTTGAAATCGTAATGGCTTCAAAATAACTTGTTGTACAATGTACTTAACCCAAGCCTATTCATACATGTATGTTAAGCTAAGATATGCATATTTCATTTTATTGAGTTTTAAGCAACTACATGTATTTAGCTTGTTGTACTTAACCCAAGCCTATTCATATGTTAAGCTAAGATATGCATATTTCATTTTATTTAGTTTTAAGCAAGTATTTAGCTTTAAAGGACTCATCCGGGCTGGAGATTGCATTATAAGAAAAATAAAGTAAAATCGAGAATGCACAACACTGAAAATTTCATCAAAATCGGATAAGAAATAGTAAAGTTATGAATTTTCTTAGGTTTTGAATTTTTTAGGAAACAGTTCTTCAAATTGGCAAACTGATGATGTCTCAGTCCCCCTACTTTCTTTGTATTTTATTGTATGAAATACCAATTATCAAGATTTTCTGCCCCAAGGACATAAAAACACGGATTAATCCTTGTGGAATGTTCAAGGTCACAAGTGCTTTTACTTATTTCAGTATGAGGGACAGATTTTCTGTATACGCAATATATGAAAAAATGAGATAAATAGGATTTCATATAATAAAATACACAAGAAGTAGGCGGACTGTGACATCATCAGTTTGCTCATTTGAATATTCAAATATTCAAATGAGACAATGAGACAATTGCCAAGAACTGTTTTACAAAAAAAAATCAAGACCTAAAAAATGAATAACTTTGTTATTTTTCATCCGATTTTGATGAAATTTTCTGTGTTGTGCTTGATGAATTTTACTTAATTTTACAAAACTTTTTCATTTCAGCCCGGACTCCTCCTTTAAGTTGATAGGTCAAATTTGGAAAAAAAAAGTGTTACAATTGCACCTACTCCCCAAAACAATCGTGCTGTTTAATCAAAGTGGAAATCAAATTTTAGGCCATACATGACAAAATAGGTTTTTCAGTCTCAAGTGCTCATTGAAGCATGAATTTTTAAACAATTACCATAGGATCATTGACACATGTCCAAAGGTTCTGAACATAACTCAAAAAATGTTATTGAGATGATTTTTAGTGCCTAAAAATGACTACAATACCTGCTCATTATTAAAAAATGGCCTATTTTCGGTTGTTTCATGTGTTCATTCAACCGTGAATTGTTACCAAAAGTCTAAATGCACCAATATACCATGTAACAAAAATTGCAGATTTTCCAATTTAACCCATAGCTCACTCAACTTTGAAATTTGACCAGTTTTGATAATCGGCTCGTGAACTTAAAAAATGACATATATGCATTTAATATTACCCACTGAAGCATGACATGATTCTCCCTAAAAATTGGTCACATGGTAGCTAATAGAATTATCTACACGGACATATAATAAGATTTTTTCAATTCTGTCTGATTCTAAAATTATTGATATATATCTGAAATAGGGGGAACTTAAATTTCTTGTTGTGTTGTGTTGTGTTTATATCAGACCGAAGTTGAGTTTTATGACTTTAATAAATGTAATACTTAAAACTGCAGCACGATATATGGTGCACTGTAACTAACAAGCACATGGTTTTATTAATGTTACTGGTGGCGCATGTCCTTTATGTAGGATTGAGGAACTCGAGCTTCGGGCTAATTATGGGCCACTCAGTTTAGTGAGCTACATGTACATGTATTTTGGAAATAAGCCCAAGATTATGTTATGCTACATACATTTAGTATGCAAGGGTGATATTCCTCTGATTTAAATCGGAATTCCAATTTTTTTTTTTTCCAATTTTTTTTTCCCAGTTATGCACAAAATTGCACAATTTAATTCCCAAAATGCAAAAAGTCCCTACCGTGTAAGCGGGGACACCCCACTCCCACAACCTTCCCGACTCGGTCGCTTCGCTCCCTCGCTTAAGTACCGGTATGTCTATTTTTTTTTGTCAAGAGTGAATATGTCTAATTTTTTTTCTTCAAGAGTGAATATCACCCCTGAGTATGCTAATTTTAATAGAGAAAAAACCTGATATTCTCTGGTCTGGCTAATTCATGGAATCAGAACCGGCATGTTATTTCAAAACTTTGTTGTAGTGAAGCATGCCCCGAGCACCTAAAGGTGAGAAACAGAAAACATGTACATACATGTGCATAAGCAAAAATGCGAATGTAGGTTGCAGTCATAAACTTTGTTCTAGTGAAGCATGCCCCTAGGCTAGCACCTAAAGGTGAGGAACAGAAAACATGTACGTACATGTACATGTTCATAAGCACAAATGCGAATGTAGGTTGCAATCATAAACGTACGTTTATGACTTGGTTGCAAGCCATTTTTATTACTTTGTTTTTCGACAAAGAAGGATACATTAAAAGGTACAAATCTTTTGTCATTTTTTTATCAGGCTTTTTGTGATATCATCATTATTTTTTAATTTATTTTTCAAAGAGAAAAAGTCTGTGAATCTCAAATCAGCACAAATTATAAAAATCTAATCTGAAGAAAATATTTGCTTGAACAAAGACATTTTGCTTATTATGGAGGACACTAATCATGAAACAAAAAAAATCTTCTGTGGCTCATCTTTTTCTTTTCTTTTTTTTCCTGATCTGTTTCTATCTTTCTTTTTCTTCATCCCTCTCACTTTTTTTCTCTCTCTTTCATTCTCTCTATTTCTTTGTGCATTTATTAGGCCTACACTAATGGACTTTCGTGTTATTCAGAAATTGTTGTTTCTTGTATTTTTTATTTTCAGTCAGAATTGACCATTTGAGATATCAAAATGAGACACAAGTCACCAAGCAAACTCAGCAAAGGGAAGAAAATCAGCAAGATAAAGCATTTTGGGGAAAAAATATCTGTTGATTTTCTGAATCTTTAATCTTACATGTGTGCTATGTTAAAAAGGGAATATTTAAAAGGATGGGGGGAAAGTGTCTTTACCACTTGACTGCTGTACGGTGCTCATTACGTCAACCCCTCATTTGCAAGCAGACAGCAGTTCGCGAGCTGAGCTGCTGTATTGGAACCCCTGTTTAAAAAATCCTTGTTTGAAGATCCAAGATATTTCACTTCCAAGCACTATCGACCCTGCATGGCCAGGTAATCCCTGTTATCTAACTTTTCAACTCTGCAGGCTAGCCTGAACGTTGAGCCAGGGTTAAACAACAGCGGTGATATTACTTAAAGAGTAGCTCTGCCTGTAGTTGGCCCTTCGGAATGAAATGATTGTATTTGATATTTTTCAAGTTTTCAGAGGCATAATAAATTCAGAAATCCAATGTTAATTCATTTTCAATTTCGAACGAAGAAAATCGACCTCCGAATATTAAGTATGAGAATAAAAATATAAATACAAATGTATCTTTAAACACATCCAAATTGTTTTAACCAATATTGCCACCGCGTGTGGTCCCCTGCTGTGATCTTGGGTGACCTCTGGTCATATTCAAGTGACATTTGGAATGATAGAAGGGCGCATATCTTTGCACTTGTAGGTTATGAATGGATCAGGACTACCATATTATGCATAATGTAGGAGTAGCATGTACCATTAGGCCTACCAGTTGAATTTTAATTTTACAATTGTTCCTGGTAATTATTATTAAAAACAGTGCGTGAGTGATGACAAAAAAAAAAAGACGTAGGTTTCTGACCATTATTGGTTACGGTTGGATTTGTGCCCAAGTAGATCTCTAAAGGTACCATATGTGCTGGTATATGTACATGAATAGTGTACATTGTACCTCTCTGACATTTATTTTCCTTTATCAATCATTCCCTCTCTGTGGAAAATGGTCCACCTCTATGCGTCGTGAGTGACACAACATCCAAAACGTGAATGAATGACCAGTGCCTTAAATGCAAAAATTCGAGTAAATAACGAGATCGAAATTACTTGTGTGTACATGCCTTGTTAGAGTAGTCCATGATAACTACTTTAAGTAAAAAAAAAAAATCAGAAAAAAAGTGACTAAATATAAGAATAAGAGGCATTTAAAGTACCATAGTCCCATATGTGAAAATTCCTGTTTGATCAATTATTGAGTGTAAGAAAGCTGGATCACATAATGTTTGAACTTAAATAATTGGTTGTATTCTAAAGAAGCCTTTGTGTTGATTTCAGATCCTAATTTGCATTTTCAAAGGCACAGCGCCACATTAAAAATTCTGCTAAATGTCCCTCTTAGTTTGAATATGGCCCTCTGTTGGGACGAGGGGTAAGGAACAGATGTTTAGATACTTAAATAGCTTGCTTTGGTGAATTAAGGTTTGTCACACTTGGAAAAAAACTAATAGAGTTGCAAGTAGGGGTCTATTGTCCTTAAACAGACTTTTTGTCAGGTTATTTCACAGTACGGGTATATGACCAGCTGGTGCTTCAAAACAGACAAAGCACAGACAAAAAATTTAGCATATTAACTTCTGTTTTATGAAAGCAAATTATACAGAACAAAGTGCATCAGCAAAAAACTCTTTGGCTTTATTTTGGTACCACATACACACATTATTCAAAATTATCCATACAGAGGGTTTTAGAGGCCCAATACAAGTGTTATTTTGTTGATGCACTTCATAAACTTGACCTACTTTACAAAGTTCGTTGAACTCGCCCAATATCGTGGCTCGCTGCCCAATATTGATAATATTGGGCTGCAAGAGGGGGAATCCCCAAAGTTGAAAGTGAGATAACCAGAGAGATTAATATCTGTGTTTTGTTTTTGGAGGGAGAACAAGTAATTTTCTTTAGGGGTCAGGAGCCTTTTTTGTTGTGAGGGGGGGGGGGCTGTTTTTTTTTTTTATCGGGGGTCAATTCTTTTTTCTTTTTTTCAGAATCAAACAAATTGAGGGGCATTTTTGTTTTTTGGTGGGGGCGGATTTTTTCGGGCGCATTTTTTTATTTTTTCCCCTCAATCAAACAAAATTTGGGGCATTTTTGGGGGGCAATTTTTTGGGGGGTGGCATCTTTTTTTTTTTTTTTTTTATGGGGCCCAATTTGTTTTTCTCCAGAATCACAAAAAAAAATTAAAAAATTGGGGCATTTATTTTTGTGGGCCCCCCCCCCAAAAAAAAAAAAGATGGGGCATTTTTTTTTGGGGGGGGCAGATTTTTTTTGAGGGCATTTTTTATTTATTTTTTTTTTTTTTGTAAATGCAGAATAATAACCCAGAGAAAAATTTATTATCATAAAAAATGGGCGAGGGGGGGGGGCCTATTCGTAAAATCCTCTGTATAGATAATAATGATAATATTAGATGCCCAATTTTCGGTCGATACAAGGATATATTGAACTCGTTTTTCAAAATATTGGAGTCGTCTTCGACTCGTCCAATATTTGTGCAAAGCTCGTCCAATATTCCTTGTATCAACCTCAAGGCCATCCAATATTCTATAATATTTCACACCTAAATTATTTTTCCCCCGACTGTAGGCCTACCATTTTTTTTGACACAGACTGTATAATATGTTTCACAAAACATAACCATAGAAGAAGAGGCTTAGTTACATGTATGATCTAATGAGGAGAAAAATATGTTTTGGGTACCTTTTTTGTACATTATATCAGAGAGTTGATCATTAATGATATTGACTGGCCTTGAGGGAGATACCGCAGATATTTCCCAAACAAGTCTCATATTGCCTCGAGTCGAAGATGAGGGCACTAAGGGTCTTGTGAGGGAAATATAGGAGGTATCTCCTGAAGGTAAAGCCAGTCAATATTATTATTATTACCTCAATTGTTATCCTCAATTAGCCACATTTTAAAGAGAATAAAATGAGTTTGCTCGATTTAACCTTGGTATTTGTCGTGGGATGTTTTTCTTTTCTTTGTTTCTTTAGCATTCTGAGTTGAACCATTGTGACGTAGTTATTCAGGCGCGTAATTTTTTTTTTTTACGTGATGCTAAACCATTGTGATGCAATAATGCTTCTGTGCGTATCCATTGTCTTACTCTTTGTACCTTAACGCGCATCATCTTCTTACAAAGTTTTCGCGTAAGACCCCCGACCAGACAAAATATGGATATTACGGACCGGCAATTTGTACACAAACCCGATAGGGAATCGCGGAGAAGGGATGTATGAATATTATGGCCCGCTGTCGTACAACAGCCATTGTGACGTTTTTTTTTATTATTCCAAATCAAAAATAGGCAGACAAAATAGGCGCTTATATCTTGTCTCCAAAACGCCTCATACAGGTAATAAGGTACGATATCACATGCTAGCTTGCATTTTCAATATGAGGATCTTTATAGCATTAGGCCTAAATTGTATATACATGTAGTGGTCTTACATGTACATTCAAATGCTCTTGACTTCTTTGTTCATTTAAAAAAAAAACTTTTATTGAACTAATTTACATGCAGGCGGCAGCTTTTGTGTTGATATACATGTACATGTCTTGTATGGTTTCATCAACCAATCACTACATGGACATGAGTACTTGTACATTATGTATGCATTGCATGTTAAGGGTATCTCGATTGTAATTGTACAAATTATTCAAACAGAAGAGGACACTTTGATAAAATGTATGTGACAACGTGTGACGATGAATGCTTAATCTACATTGTTAAGGTTGAAAAAAGGTCATAAACCACAGTTTGAATGTATATTAACTTACAGCGTACATATATTTAAAGAGTCAGCATGCCAAGTGTGAGAGCTGTATATTACAACAATGTACATATCAACAATATTCTTTTGTTGCACTACGTATATGTTGGGCCATCCCTCCATGTGTGATATGGCATTATCAATTGGCAAAAAAGAGGAATTCTAGACCACTGTAAACATTGATCTATCTCATTCCAATTATCTAATCTACAGATTAGCTAATCCTGATCCCTCAAGATGCCATCGGGTGCGTGCATCCACTGGTATCGGCACGGCCTCCGTCTCCATGACAACCCGGCTCTTCTGGAGGGTATGACCCTTGGAACAGAGTTCTATCCAATCTTCATCTTTGATAACGAGGTCGCAGGTTGGTTCATCAGTCTTGGTTCAAAGCTATTTTAGAAATACCGTCCTAAAAAAGAAAGTTTGACCTGTATATGTAAAAGAACAAAATTTGTCTCTCACTTTAAATTGGCATCAGTGCAGTAACTGAAGAAAAATTGACTTCGAAAAAAATTTGACTTACATAATGAGAAGAGGACTTGAAAAGATCCTCGACTTGGGTAATTACATGTATTCAACTTTATATAAATGCAAGTTGCAAAATGCAAGTTAGGGTAGCAAATGAAACTTGCTGAAACTCATTTTTAGTCAATTATTTTTGCATTTTATTGGTATCAAAATGGATTGTTGAGGTTAAGATTTAAAATTGGTATCAGTTTGATGTTTTGTTCTATGAAAATCACGCATTTACGAGGGTGCGCAGACATAGGCACTGCGCAGACTTAAGCACTCTTACCATACATGTAGGGCTCCCGTACTTGTATTTCTTAGCGGGATAGGATTGTGATGGGTTTAATCACCTACATGTTTATGAAGGAGAAGTCTACCCTCAAATTTAATTGGCTCTAAAAAAGAAGGAAAAAATATGTATGTACATAAATATTATTTAAAGATATTTTATTTGGTAGGGTGGCTCTTCGTAGATGTGTCTTTTTTCGTCGGGTGCCTCTGACATTTCATGAAGGCCCTATTGCAAATATTTCATTTTGTCTTCTACCTACAGTGTCCCCAAAAATTATTTGTACACTTTGAAAAAATGAACTTAAACAAATCGCTGTTGGTTTGAAATTTCAATTACTATTTATATCAAAAGGTAAGTAATGTTACTATCACCTAAACCCAAAATCTGAAACGTTCCGTCAGTCTGGGAAGTTCTGGGCCGCCATTTGCAATTTTCATGGCCCAAAAATTATTTGTACACTTCAGAAGATGGTTTTTTAAAGGAGTGTTTAAAATTTTTGGGGGCCTTCTTTGGCTGCCAGGGCAGTCATCAACCTCCTTGGCATACTGTCGACCAATTTAGCACTCATTTCACGGCCAATACTATTCCAAGTTCGCTGGAGCGTGTCCTGGAGCTGCTGGAGGATTTGATGGTGAGTCTTGAGGGCGCTGTCGCTTCAGATGACCTCTCATGTGCTAAATGGGGATTAAATTTTGGATCTGAGGTGCCTCTTCTAGCTTCTTAACAAGTTTCTGCAAAAATAATTATTTAATATGATTCGCTGCATGATTGGGGTCCTTGTCATGTTGGAACACAACTTGAAGACCAATCAGCCTTACGCAAGTGGGAGCCTCTAAGAGGCAAAAATAGTTTTATGAACATCAGTTTTCATGATGATCATGATGATATTGATTGACAGACAGTATGCAATGAAATATTGCAAATTGTGACCAAAGAAAATTGCATCCAAGGCCCCAGAGGCTGAGGAATGACTGGGTGCCCTCAAGAGTGTCTGCACCAGGCTAAATGGATATGACTAGAAGTGGAATAATTGGCAAGAAAGAAGCCAAATGTAAGGGACAGTAACAAAGAAGCGTCATGCTTTTGCAAATCAACATGTGAACAAGCCTGTGGAGTTCTAGAACTCTGTTCTAAGACCTAATTAGTGCAAAACTGACTGGATATGATGCACAGGACCATGTGTGTCTTGTAGGAAGCTTTCAGTCAGTCATGCTTGGAGCCAACAGTGAAGCACAGAGGAGGATGTTTCATGATTTGGAGTTGTATGGCAGCCAGTAGAGTTGGAGAGATAAATTTCATAACATGGCATCATGAATGCTGAAGCCATGAGGATATTCTTGCCCCTCAGACTGGCTCAGATGCTCCCATCTGCGTCAAGTCTGAATGGTCGTCAATTTACGGTCCAACATAACAATGACCCCAAGTACACAGCAAACCATATTAAAGCAATATTGCAACAGAAACATGTTAAGCTGCAAGAAAGAGCACCTCAAAGCCCAGATTTAATCCCCATTTAGCACATGAGAGGTGATCTGAAGCGACAGCGCCCTCAAGACTGACCATCCAACATCCAGCAGCTCCAGGACACGGTCCAGCGAACTTGGAATGGTATTGGCTGTGAAATGAGTGCTAAATTGGTCGACAGTATGCCAAGGAGGTTGATGCCTGTCCTGTAAGGCAAAGAAGACCCCCCAAAATTTTAAACACTCCTTTAAAAACTCATATTCTGAAGTGTACAAATAATTTTTGGGCCATGAAAATTGCAAATGGTGGCCTAGAACTTCCGAGACTGACGGAACATTTGCGATTAAGTGTTTAGGTTATAGCAATATTACCTACTGTTTGATATAGATAGTAATTAAAAATTCAAACCAACATCGATTTATTTAATTACATTTTTTCAAAGTGTACAAATAATTTTTGGGGACACTGTATAAAATAGATATGAGGACCTCTCATGTAGATATTTTGTCTCCCAGTTCTAGGTACACGGCACTCTGGTTTCAATAGATCATCACGGACATCATTTTGTTGTCTTCTTCTAGGTACATTAGGACCACTCTTTCAGTAGATCCTTATGAATATTATTTTGTCTTCAACTTCTAGTTACAAGTATCAATAGATCATCATCATTATTATGTCTTCTGCTTGTAGGTACGAGGACCTCTGGGTACAACCGATGGCGTTTCCTTCATGATTGTCTTCAGGACTTGGATGATCAGCTGAAGGAAGCAGGTGGAAGACTCTATGTCTTTCATGGTGATCCGTGCCTTGTCTTCAAAGAAATGTTCATTGTGAGTTCCATTATGTATGAGTGGTTAAGGGTAAAATCTACTTTGGAATTTAATCTAACAAAAGTAGGAAATTAAATAAAAATACTGTTGGTCGAGTGATAAAACCAAAAATGTTTAAATATTCTGGAGAGCACAAAAATATGGCAGCCAACACACTATAACCAATGGGATTTGTTGCGATATACTATTCGCTATACTTCATACTACTAGCGGATAACATAGCTACATTTGTATATCGAATATGAGATATGTTGGACTATTTAGTGGTTCTTTTACGAGTACGATTAGGCTGGCAATGATGAGGTCTTCACAAAGATGTTTACGATTACGACATGTTTATTCTCAACCTGAAGCTAGAATACTATTTACATCTGATATTCGATATAGCTATGGTATCCTCTAGTAGTATGAAGTATAGCGAATAGTATATCGCAACAGGATTGCCTTTCCTTTGACACACTGTGGTGGCTTCATTTTGGGTGTAAGAGAGCTGAGATTTGGACAGGAAGCCACTTGACTGATTACCTGGAGATAAACACAACAATGTAGATTTCAGCAAAATTTGATATGCACATACATGTACAAGGTTTCGTCACCCCACCGATGATAGGTGAGGGTGCTATCTCACTTCACGGAGACGTCTCCATGACAGAATAGAAATTTTGTATCCTTGATGGATAAATAGTATTAGAGACGTCTCCGAGACGTCTCCTGAATTTCGGAGATGGATTTTTTTTCATAGATTGTCGCGGAGATGTCTCGGAGACGTCTCTAATACTATTTATCCGTCACAGAAACGAAATTTCTATTCTGTCGCAGAGACGTCTCCGCGAAGTGAGATAGCACCCTGAAGGTTTGGAAAAAATCCACCAAAGGATAACAAATTGATGAATATGTAAAATTCTGATTTTGTGATGGCTAGAGAGCACATGTGAAGTTGTTAGGTGCTATATGTATGGATAAATTTGCATGCCGCATTTAGCACCGCATCTGTGTATCCTTGCGCCACTCCTAATTAGATCTAAGGATACTCTGAGCATCCATCTGAGGGAGCATTTTTATATTGACTCCAAATTTTATATGAAATAATGCATCAAATGTTTATTGGCACCATAGAATACTGGTTACAAGGGAAACTGATGTCATTACTGTTTTGTGATGCAGTGCTCTCTCTTGTTGAGTTTAATACAAGTATTCATTTATTGTGGAAAAGCTTGAAATACCAAATTAGAATGAATACAAACACTTAGATAACTAGTATTTGAGATCGCTTTTGGAAAATTTTGAAGTATTATAGCTGAGAGAATCCGTTTTGGGCCCCTGGTAGCAAAAAGTTAATATCATACATTCCCCAGATTATCAACTTCTGTTATGTTATAAGTTTGATGTGGTATGCTCAAGTGACAATCACCAGATTGAATGTTGCTCTGTATCCCTAGGATTCCATGCCAGGATACAGGACAAAGATTTTTTGAGAGCTTAAAATTGATTACATTTTATTCCTCAAATTGGCAACAGCAATATTTCTGTTTTAATGCTACATGCTTCTAATTGAATGTGATGTCTTTGAAACCAACACACACGGTTAGGAACTTCAAAAAAAAAAAATTTAATTGCCAAATTTGATCAAAAACGGTGTTCATCAACTTCCCAATTTGTTGCCAATTTAGGGATTTTAAAGATTATTCTCATTAATTAAATTCCTGTCATCAAATGCAGTATGGTCATGCAACAACAATAGGCACAATGTATGCAGAATTTTTTTTCTCTTTCTACTGATATACCTGGTGAATTCTTTAGAGCTCTGAAACAAAAGTTGTTGACCAAAACCACAAAATGTGGGACAATGGTGCGAATAGGCTAATAGTTATAGTTCCTTAACAGCTGCATGTTGTACATGGATAAAAGCAAAATTATTTAGACTTAAAAAACTCAGAAAGTTCTGCATTCTTGTCCTATACAGGAGGGGTACTTAAAAAAAAGAAGTTTTGATTATAATTGTGATTTTGTTGTTGCAGGAATGGGGTGTCCGTTACTTGACCTTTGAGAGTGACCCTGAGCCAATCTGGACGGAGCGAGATTTAAAGGTCAAGGCACTTTGCAAGGAGATGAATGTGGAATGCATCGAGAGAGTCTCTCACACGCTATGGAACCCAGAGATGTGAGTTTTATTTAGTGGGAAAGATGACCAGAATTATCCTTTCAAATCATTTTCATGTTATTTAGGTAGAATCTTATAGAAGAATGGTCCACTTTAAAGATTAATTTTCAAATCCCCTATTACTGTAGTCATACATTGTAATATGACAAAACAGTTGAAATATTTTTGTGTGTATTCCCATACATGCATTTCTTTGTGCAGTGTTACACTTAAAGAATTTTATAAACCTTACCACATACAACCATTCTAAGGAACATTGTAATAAACATTTCCCAATCATTTTGTGACTGTTTGTTATACAATTGCATGTCATGACCCGAACTTCAATTTAACTTTAATCAGCATTCTGATATAAGTTACCGGTAGCTCTTTTTGTGGTGCATTTTGTTACTGAAAGAAACATTAATTATGTACTTTGGAAAATACATGTACAGAATAAAATGATATATACCAGACCTGTGATATACCGTGCACATACATGTAGCGAGGTCCAACTGTAACTGAATATTACAATTTAGTAATAGATGACTTGTCAGGTGATTGCAAACTAAAAATTGTTTTACAATATATATGGATTGGTATTAAAGTTATTCCATAATTTCATTATTTACAACTCTTCTTTGTGTGTTTACGTAACTTATACGTACTAGATATAAAACATTTTACTGGGAGGGTGTTACATTTCCTTTTTAAATCAATATACATGTACATGTATAAATGAATAAGACAAGACTTTCAAGATGAAATCTGTATTCCATTGGTAACTGACACCAACATCTTCAAGTAATTTGGCAGGAAAGCATTACCTTGTCCTTCTCTCTTGCAGTATCATTGAGAAGAATGGAGGCACGCCACCAATAACTTACTCCATGTTCATGGAGTGTGTAACTGAGATTGGACTCCCGCCTCGCCCCATGCCTGCCCATCCTCAACAAAGTCACTTCAAGATTCCTCCCGACTTTGAAGAGCGCTTGCCTCCCGAAAAGATGGGTGAGTTGGAT
Source organism: Paracentrotus lividus (assembly GCA_940671915.1). Classification (NCBI taxonomy): domain Eukaryota; kingdom Metazoa; phylum Echinodermata; class Echinoidea; order Camarodonta; family Echinidae; genus Paracentrotus; species Paracentrotus lividus. The sequence goes on from CALNVZ010003426.1 coordinate 8,693,601, forward strand.
TGGTGATGATGATGATACGTGTAGTAGCGAGCTTTCGCAATTCAATCACGGAATCACTCTGACCGTTGTCCTCCTTGTCTTCTGTTTCGCACATTCAAGAACGAGCAGTTTGCGTGACGTAAATGTAACAAAGGCTACTGATGACATTACCCTCAAGTGGGTAATATATGCACAGGCACGTATAGCAGGTCACCGACAAAAGCGCTGATTGGCTGATCTACTTCTTACCGTTGCCAAAATCTGGAACGTTGAATAGTACTGAAAATCGTTGGTGATTGAAGCACGGACTCACATTCGCAAATATGCCCATGCGCAGGATCAAATCTTGATTGTCCTTTGTCTTTGAGTGGGTCCGTGATTGATTTGCGAAAGCTCACTAGTGTCTGTGATATTGACAGAGAATTGGTGCCGGTATTAGTAAGAAAAATAGCATGTTGCGAGAAGAGAATTATCTGACTGGTGTGGCCCATGACTGAATGAGTTTCAGAAGAGATGTCTAGTCATGAGTGGGCCGGTTCGAAGATAAAAATGCCATTTGGTCTAAACCCACTTTGACTTTGAATTCTATTTTGCCTACAATCAATTTTGTCTAATTGCGTTTTATATTGGCACTTTGCCTACCGGTAGTTACCATTTTGTCTAATTCCCATTTTGTCGAATGTTCATTTCATCTAATGTCCACTTGATCTAACACCACAACAAACTAGTAATTGACTATAAATATTCGTTTTGGGTTTAGACCAAATTGCAATAAGACAATTTGGCTATGAGACGAATTGATTCTAAGTGAGAATTAGACCAAGTGTATATTAGAACAATGAGAACTTTTACCAAATTGTTAGTAGACCAAATGAGTATGTGGTTTTAGACAAACAGTGAATTAGACAAACTGCTGTTAGACCAAGTGGCTATAAACTAGTTTGAAGGACATTCGCATAGATTGAATATGGATTGCAAGGGATCGCAGAGTCAATCAAACTAGCTAACAGATGGAAAGAACACATGCAAGATTCAGATAAGATTGTCTGATTGCAAGTTGTGCAATGTCAAGGCTGAAATCTGCCTAATGATCTCCTCCTGCGTAACGATCTCCTCCTAATCAATTTTAGACCAATCATGAGCTAGTCTGTTCGTATGGTGTACTGTGGCCTTACAATACCGGTATGTAAGAGTTTTGTCTCTAAGGCGCCTTCTGAAGTTCTCCATTCTAAAGGTGTCTTTTGTTCCAAAAGCCGATTTATCGTCTTTTGAATAGAATCCCGAAATCTTAATACGGCTTAAAAACGAATGAACATGTTAAAAGCTGAAAGCCGAATGTTTCCTGAAACTGACGCCTTTTAATTGGAGAAGACGCCTAAGCAGACATGACATTGATGGTCGTGTTGCTATTCCAAACATATTTTGGGTTTTGTGTATAATGATGATATTGGAAATAAGAAGGAAAAGCATTTTTTTTTCTGAGTTAGATACAATGTATCATTAATACATGTGGATCTTATTCCTAATTTACATGAGCCTGGTCATAATACTTTAGTAAATTACAAGTGTTAAATATTATTGGAAAGATAGGAATCTTTACTTCAAAAAAACACATTGACACCAAAAATATGAATAATGTCACCGTACATGTATTAAAAATTAGTTGTTGTTATGAAATGGTGGGTCACAAATATTGTCATAATAAGATTATAATCATTATTACCCCCTCAATGTGTTCAGGAGTGAACATGGAGTGTAAGGAACAGGAGAGGAAGATATGGAAGGGAGGCGAGACACGCGCCCTTGAACTTTTCAAAGTCAGAATCCTGCATGAAGAAGAGGTAAGCATGAAATAAAAGAAATATCCTTTTAACCCTTTAGCACCTAGAGACTGCGTGAAAAGTGTCAGTTTACCCACAAGTGGAAAGGGTTATGCTGTGTTTTAATCAGGTATTTTTCAATAAGAATTGCTCTTAAAACATACTTTTTTGTGCAGAATCGAACAGAATACATCCAATGGGTGATCCACAACAAGTATTGGCATGTTTCATCACATATTTTTTATACTATCTTGACTATAGCGTGCTTAAGACCGGAGCGATATGGGGCGGTTTAGTGAGTAAGCTGAGGGGCAGTCTTGGGCGGTTTAGGTGCTAAAGGGTAAATGTAATTAATGTGATTTTACCCTCTTGAGAGTACTCAATGCACATTATAGTATTATTACCAGCTTAGCTACATGTAGACTACACCGATAGGGCGCACTAAGGATTCAAGGAATCCCTTTCTACCGGTAGGCCTACCCCATTAAATATACCTGTGTGAGTGTGGCATGTGTAGATTAATGTGTATAAATGTAAGAACACTTGTGAATTAGCTGCGCCAGCATTTGATTTTTGTGGGTCAACTAATTGTACTTGTATTGTAGTCATAAAATGTATGTATCATAAGGGACTTTTACTATCTTCCATAAATATGCTGAATCTGTCAACCTTAATTTGTACCAGAGAGACCTGGGGCGGAATCTGAAAATGTCTAACTGATGTCTTATCTTTTGTCTTATCTCTGAGAGATTAGACACCCTTAAGATTGTCCTGAATCAGTATTCTGAAGACTGTCTTTTCTCTGTCTTATCTCTGAAAGTACCCGCCCATATTTTCTCAGACAAACCAATTAAAATCACTCTAGACTCTTAGTACTTGTTTAAGCCCTCTTAACCAATAGGAAGGCCCAAAGACATGCAGGGGTGTGTCCAAAACACTGTAAATCGCAATGCGTGACTGCGCATTTTAATGCGGTTATTTACGCAAAGTTAGAGAAAAAGACAGAAAGAAACTCAGAAGAATCTTTGGAAGAGAAAAAAGAGAGTGAAATCACAGAGGAAAATGGCAGTCAACATGGAGGCTTAACTTCTGGCCAGTATAAAAAATTTTGTTGAAAATTGTCACATACGATAAGTAGACCTAATGGAATGTAATCTAAAAAAATTTTGTTGTTTGCTTACAGTAAAGTGGTAATTGAACCTGGGCATCATGGTACTAAAACTGTGTAAAAGATAAGACAAAAGATAAGACAGCTAGACCCTATCATATCTTTTCCTCCGGTTTCGCGTAAAAGTTGGCTTTCGCGCGTTTATTAAACAGCGCATTTCTTGTGTGCGCCAACAATTATTTATGACAAAAAGATAAGACAGCTCCCAGATACTGATTTGTCTTATCTCTGAGATTAGATAAATACCGAGATAAGACACTCCCCAGAATTCGCCCCAGGCTTTCAAATCTCTCAAATTGGATTACCTGTAGTTTGATATGACCTGTACATGTAGAGATTCTTAATTTGGATCTATTTACATCACATTGTACAGGCGTTCAAGGGAGGATACTGCCTGCCAAACCAGTATATGCCTGATCTGATGGGCACGCCTAAGAGCTTAAGTGCCTATCTTCGCTTTGGATGCCTCTCTGTGAGAAAGTTCTACTGGAAGATCCATGATACATACTCAGAGGTAAAGACTCTCTCTCTCCTTCTCATTTTAACCCATTGAATACTGAATTCTCTCTCTCCCATAGGCCTATTACAAGTATAACTGGGTGGTGTTTTACCAATTCCTATGTACAACTGGTGATTCAATCAAAAGTTTGTCAAGCGATAATGCTCACTATCAACTCTCTGCTTTTCAAATATAAACAGACTCTGATCATACCAGCCACATCTTTCAGATGGTGGTGTAGAATGTCTGTCCCAAACGTAAATACTGTATAAGTGTTTTTTTTTCGCGTACAGATATTTTTGCGGTTAGCGGGGCTCCCGACATTTTCACGCGATGTTAAATTCGCGGTCGGCAAAATCTTGAATTAAAAGTAACTAGAACTAATCCATGTTTTCCTATCTAAAAAACGAGGCATTATATTTATAAAAAGACAGTAAAATGGAATAAAGACATGCCGTGCCATGTCTTGACTTGTTTAAT
>CALNVZ010003426.1:8697571-8709374 GCA_940671915.1 Paracentrotus lividus
GCACAAAAAAAAAAAGAAGGAATTCTAGACCATGTAAACATCGATCTCAATAATATTATCTAATCTCAGATTAGCTTTCATAGATCCCTGAATGAAGTGCATGTACCAGCATCAGGTGCGTGCAATACCACTGTATCGGCACGGCTCCGCTTCATCCCATCGCACAACCGGCTCTTCGCTGGAGGCATGACGCCCTTAGGTACCAGATTTCTTAATCCAATCTTCACTTCCTTCGATAGACTGAGGTCGCAGCGGTATCGCATGGCGCTTTCATTCGAGTCCTTGGGCTTTCTCAGACAGTCTTATTTTCGAATATATCCGTCCTAAACCGGTCATTAAAAGAAAGTTTTAGATCCTGCTGTATATGTAAAGAACAAAATTGTGTCTCTCACTTCATGCTCACATACTCCGGCATTCAATGCCGTCACCTCCGCAAGAAAAAAAATAGTGATTGAATCTGCTTCGAAAGTAAATAAAACATGAACTCTACATATAGAAAGAGGATTTGAAAAAGTTCCATCGTTGCCCGTTTACTTGACCATTACAAGTTATTTCAAACTTATATCAAAGCAAGTTGCAAAATGGCAATGTTCGGGGTAGCAGCATGAAAACTTTGCTTGAAACTCATTCTGTTAGTCAATATGTTTTGCTTTTTTGGTATCAAATTGGATCACTGCAGCTTTCGAGTTCAACCTAGTGCATTGATCTTTTTCGTAAGTTATTTTCCGCTGTAAATTTTAAAATTGGAATTTATCAGTTTGATGTTTTGTTCTATGAAAAATCACGCATTACGAGGCTGTCGGCAGAGCCACTCACTTCAGATCCATCTTAAGGCGCAGACTTTATCACTCTTACCATACATGCCTGAGCCAGTGGACAGGCTCCTACGTGACTTGTATTTCTTAGCAGGATAGGATTCGTGATGGGGTTTAATCACCTACATGTTTCATGAAGGGAGAAGTCTACCATCTAAAGTTTAACTTGGCTCCTAAAAAAGAAGGATATTTAAAAATATGTACATGTATGTACATAAATATTATTATAATAGATATTGTTATTTTGCGTAGGGTGGCCTCTTCGTAGATGTGTCCTTTTTTTTCGTTCGGGTAGCTTACTCTCGCATCATTCATGAAGGCCCTATTGCAATATTCATTTGTCTTCTACCTATTAAATATATTGAGACCTCTCATGTAGTATTTTCTCGTCTCCCTAGTTCTAGGTATCACGGCACTTGCGCCTCCACCTCGCTCATCACAGACATCATTTTGTTGGATTTTTAGTAGAACCACTCTTTCAGTAGATCCTTATGAATATTATTTTGTCTTTCAAACTTTCTAGTTACAAGAATCTTATAGATCATCTTCATTATTATGTCTTCTGCTTTGTAGGTACGAGGACCTCCTGGGTACAACCGGATGGCAGTTTCCTTCTGACTGTCTTCAGGACTTGCACTGATCAGGTTGAATGGAGCAGGTGGAGACTCTATGATCTTTCATGGTGATCCAGTGCCTTGTCTTTCAAAGAAATGTTCATTGTGGAGTTCGATAGTATTGAGTGGTTAAGGGGTAAATCTACTTTGGATTTAATTTTGGCTCTAACAAAAAAGTAAGAAATTAAAGAAATTCTTATTGTTGGTGAGTGAGAAGACAAAAAACGTGGCGGCAACCACACTGTAACCAATGGGATGACTTTCCTTTGACACACTGTGGTGGCTCATTTTTTGGGTGTATGAGAGCTGGATTTTAGGACTGGACATCACTTGAATGATTACCTGGAGTAAAACACACAAAAAAAATTTTTTCACCAAAAATTTTGAAAAAAACAAGGTCATTATACACGTCAACAATGATATTAATGGAGTTTTTGAAAAAAAACAAAGGATATCTTTTGATGAAACTTTTTTTTAATTGCTTTCTCATTATGCTCTTTCCTTATAATATTGATTCTTCCTAAAATTTATTTAGACTTAAAAACTTTAGTAAGTTCAGCTATTTCTCCATATACAGGAGGGGTACCTTATATCCATAACTCAGCATAGTGAGCTCTTTCATAGTAAACTATATCACAGCGCTTACGTTTAATATTTATAACCGGTCAATTAGATTCATTGGATTCTTTAGTTCATACTAAAAAAAAATTTTGATTAGAATGTTGATTTTAGTTGTTGCAGGAATGAGGTGTACGTTACTTGACCTTGAGAGTGACCCTGAGCCAATCTGGACGGAGCGAGATTTGAACGCGTCAAGGCCCCTTTGCAAAAGGATGAATGTTCGGAATGCATCGAAAGAGTCTCTCACACGTATGGAACCCAGAGATGTGAGTTTTATTTAGTGGAAAGATGACCAGAATTGTTTTAAAGGGATGCAGTAACATTGAATGTATTCAAATGCGTCTTTTATTGGATTTAGCTCATTTTGCCAACATGATTATGGAACACATTGGTCAGTTGGTTACTTAAATTGCAGTCTACTTGCTTGCTAACTTTCGAGATATCTACGATTGTATACTAAATTTTCAAATCGGTTCCTTGACGCTTTAGAAAAACCGCGTGCTTTCAACGCACGTGGTTTACTGCATTTCCTGCTGTCAAGTCCCTTTGCCTACCGGGCGACTAGCTTGCAACGGAGCGTATAAATTAATCCATGCGCAGCACGTATCCTTGCCGGTTTTGAAATTTCACTGTTTTAAATAGTAAATGACTTGCATTTGATCTGAAACTTAGCAGTAGTTTTTTTTAGTCAAGAGCGCATAGATTCTATTCATTTCGATCTCTTTTAACTTGTTTTTGGAGTTACTAGATCCTTTAGCTTTAAATCATTATTCATGTTTATTTAGTAGAATCTTTTATGGGGAATGGTCCACTTTAAAGATTAATTTTCAAATCCCTAATACATGCATAATCTGTAATATGAACAAAACAGTTGGAAGTATTTTTGTGTGTTTCCCATACATGCATTTTCTTTGTGGCAGTGTTACACTTAAATGAATTTTTATAAAACCTTACCCATTACAACCATCTAAGAAACATTTAATAAACATTTCAAATCATTTTTGTGATGTTTTGTTATACAATTGGCATGACATGACCGAACTTCAATTTATTCTTAAACGCATTCTGAATATAATTACCTGGTTAGCTCTTTTTTGTGGAGCATTTTGTTAACTAAAGAAATTTAATTCTGTACTTTGGAAACACTGTACAGAATAAAACGTATATATTACCAAGACTGTGATTACCGTGCCGTACATGTACTGAGGTCCAACTGTAACTGAAAATTACAATTTAGAAAGATGATTGTCAGCTTTGATTGCAAAATAAAAATTGTTTTACAATATATATGGATTGGTATTTTAAAAGTTATTCCATAATCATACTTTACAACTCTTCTTGGTGTTTACCGTAACTTATACGTTAATAGATATAAAACATTTTTACTTGGGAGGGGTGTTACATTTTCTTTTTAAATCAATATACATTGCTGTATAAATGAATAAGACAAGACTTTCAAGATGAAATCTCTATTCTTTGTACATTTTTTTTTTTAAATGACCCAACATCTTTCAGTAATTTGGCAGGAAAATTACCTTGTCCTTTCTCTCTTGCAGTATCATTGAGAGAATGGAGGCACGCCACCAATAACTTATCCATGTTCATGGAGTGTGTAACAGATTGGATCCCGCCTACGCCCCATGCCTGACCCCATCCTCAACAAAGTCACCTTCAAGATTTCCTCCGACTATTGAAGAACGCTTTGCCCTCCCCAGCCTGAATAGATGTGTAAGTGGATTATGGTAAGGTGATGATGATACGTGTAGAAAAAAAAAAAAAAACTAGCGAGCCTTTCGCAATTCAATCACGAGAATCACTCTGACCGTTGTCCTAATTGTCTTCTGTTTCGCAACATTCAAGAACATAGTGGTTTGCGTGACAGTAATTAACAAGGCTACTTGATGACATTACCTCAAGTGGGGGTAGGTAATATATTTGCACAGGCGGCGCTTATGCAGAGTTCACCGACAAAAGCGCTCTGATTGGCTGATTCTACTTTTCTTACCCGTGCCAAAATCTGGAACGTGAAATAAGTTACTGAAAATCGTTGGTGGATTGAAGCACGGATACATTCGCAAATATGACGATGCGCAGACAAATCTTGACGTCCTTTGTCTTTGATGGGTCCGTGATTGATTTGCGAAATCTCACTTAGTGTCTGTGATATTGACAGAAAAATGGTGCCGGTATTAGTTAGAAAAATAGCATGTTGCGGAGAGAATTATCTGCTGAATGGCCGCATTCACAAGGTGGTTTCTGGCCAAACCACGGATCCGCGGATTTGTGTATATTCATGTAATAATTACGCTTATTGTGTAGCGCGTAATTGAAAAAGGTCCAATATGATGGCGATTTTGTCATTTTGAGAGATGCTATTTGTTGACATAATGAGCCCACGGTTTGATTAATAAGTCACTATTGAGTCAAAGGTTTATTTAAAATTTAATTTGATAACAGCAGCAAACCATTAGCGACAGCGTAAATTTAGCTCTGTGACAAATCGCGCATTCATATTGGACCTTTCTCACAGTACGCGCTAAATTAAGCCGTATTTAGTACAAGAAATAATCACATGTCGGAAGGAATTTGCCAGACACTGTGTGGCATGATTCGGCAATGTTTCAGAAGAGATGGTCACAGCTCTTGCTAGTCATGAGTGGGTGGTTCGAAGATAAAAATGCCATTTGTGGTTCTAAACCCACTTTGACTTTGAATTCTATTTTGCCTACAATCACTTTTGTCTAATTGCGTTTATATTGGGCACTTTGCCTACCGGAGTTACCATTTTGTTAATTCCCATTTGTCGAATGTTCATTTCATCTAATGTCCACTTGATCTAACACCACAACAAACTAGTAATTGACTAAATATTCGTTTGGTTTAGACCAAATTGCAATAAGACAATTGGTATGAGACGAATTGATTCTAAGTGAGAATTAGACCAAGTGTATTATTAGAACAATGAGAACTTTTACCAAATTGTTAGTAGACAATGGTTAGTCTATGTGGTTTTAGACAAACAGTGAATTAGACAAACTGCTGTTAGACCAAGTGGCTATAACTAGTTTGAAGGACATTCTCATAGATGAATATGGGATTGCAAGGATCACAGAGTCAATCAAAACTTATCTGCTAGTTAACAGATGGAAAGAAGAACAGATTCAGAAATGCGCAAGTTGTGCAATGTCAAGGCTGAAATCTGCCTAATGATCTCCTCCTATCAGTTTTAGACCAATCATGAGCTAATCCGTTCGCATTGTGTGCAGTTGGCCTTACATTATGTAAATTGGATTAAGAGTTTTGTTCTCTAAGGCGCCTTCTCCATTCAAAGGTGTCAGTTTTCTGCGTCTTTTGTCCAAAAAGCCGATTTATCGTTCTTGAATAGAATCCCGAAATCTTAATACGGCTTAAACAGAATGAAACATTGTTAAAAGCTGAAAGCCGAATGTTCCCCAAAAAGCGCGGGAACTGACGCCATTTTGAGTGGAGAAGACGCCTAAGCAACATGACATTGATGGTCATGTTGCTATTACAAACATATTTTGGGTTTTGTGTATAATGATGATATTGGAAATAAGAAGGAAAAGCATATTTTTTTTTCTTGAGTTAGATACAATGTATCATTAATACATGTGGATCTTATTCCTAATTTACATGAGCCTGGTCATAAATACTTTGTAAATTACAAGTGTTAAATATTATTGGAAAGATAGAATCTTTACTTCAAAAAAACACATTGACACCAAAATATGAATCATGTCACTACATGTAAAAATTAGTTGTTGTTATGAGATGGTGGGTCACAAATATTGTCATAATCGATTATAATCATTATTACCCCTCAATGTTCAGGCGTAAATGGAGTTGAAGGAACAGGAGAGGAGATATGGAGGAGGCGAGACACGCGCCCTTGAACTTTTCAAAGTCAGAATCCTGCATGAAGAAGAGGTAAGCATAAATTAAAGAAATATCCTTTTAACCCTTTAGCACCTAGAGACTGCGTGAAAAGGTGTCAGTTTACCCACAAGTGGAAAGGGTTATTGCTGTGTTTTAATCAGGTATTTTTCAAAAGAATTGCTTTTAAAACATACTTTTTTGTGCAGAATCGAACAGAATAAATCAATGGGTGATCCACAACAAGTATTGGCTGTTTCATCACATATTTTTTATACTATCTTGACTATAGCGTGCTTTAAGACCGGGGCGATATGGGGCGGTTAGTGAGTAAGCTGAGGGGCAGTCTTTGGGCAGTTAGGTGCTAAAGGGTAAATGTAATTAATGTGATTTTACCCTCTTGAGAGTTACTCAATGCACATTTTAGTTATTACCAGCTTAGCTACATGTAGACTACACCGATAGGGCGCACTAAGGATTCAAGGAATCCCTTTCTACCGGTTAGGCCTACCCATTTACATCACCTGGTGTGAGTGTGGCATGTGGTAGATTAATGTTATAAATGTTAAGAAACACTTGTGAATTAGCTGCGCCAGCATTTGATTTTGTGGTGTCAACTAATCTGACTTGTATTGTAGTCAATAAAATGTATGTATCATAAGGGACTTTTACTATCTTCCATAAATATGCTGAATCTGTCAACCTTAATTTGTACCAGAGAGACCTGGGGCGGAATCTGATAAAGTGTCTTAACTGATGTCTTATCTTTTGTTTTATCTCTGAGAATAAGACACCCTTAAGATTGTCCTGAATCAGTATTCTGAAGACTGTCTTTTCTCTGTCTTATCTCTGAAAGTACCCGCCCATATTTTCTCAGACAAACCAATTAAAATCACTCTAGACTCTTAGTTACTTGTTTAAGCCCTCTTAACCAATAGGAAGGCCCAAAGACATGCAGGGGTGTGTCAAAACACTGTAAATCGCAATGCGTGACTGCGCATTTTAATGCGGTTATTTACGCAAAGTAAGAAAAGACAGAAAAGAACTCAGAAGAATCTTTGGAAGAGAAAAAAAGAGAGTGAAATCACAGAGGAAAATGGCAGTCAACATGGAGGCTTAACTTCTGGCCAGTATAAACAAATTTTGTTGAAAATTGTCACATACGATAAGTAGACCTAATGGAAATGTAATCTAAAAAAATTTGTTGTTTGCTTACAGTAAAGTGGTAATTGAACCTGGGCATCATGGTACTAAAACTGTGTAAAAGATAAGACAAAAGATAAGACAGCTAGACCCTATCATATCTTTTCCTCCGGTTTCGCGTAAAAGTTGGCTTTCGCGCGTTTATTAAACAGCGCATTTCTGTGTGCGCCAACAATTATTTATGACAAAAAGATAAGACAGCTCCCAGATACTGATTTGTCTTATCTCTGAGATTAGATAAATACCGAGATAAGACACTCCCCAGAATTCCGCCCCAGGCTTTCAAATCCTCTCAAATTGGATTCCTGTAGTTTGATATGACTGTACATGTAGAGATTCTTAATTTGGATCTATTTACATCACATTGTACAGGCTTCAAGGAGGATACTGCCTGCCAAACCAGTATATGCCTGATCTGATGGGACACCTAAGAGCTTGAGTGCCTATCTTCGCTTTGGATGCCTCTCTGTGAGAAAGTTCTACTGGAAGATCCATGATACATCTCAGAGGTAAAGACTCTCTCTCCTTCTCATTTTAACCATTGAATACTGAATTCTCTCTCTCCCTAGGCCTATTACAAGTATAACTGGGTGGTGTTTTACCAATTCCTATGTACAACTGGTGATTCAATCAAAAGTTGTCAAGCGATAATGCTCACTATCAACTCTCTGCTTTCAAATATAAACAGACTCTGATCATACCAGCCACATCTTTAGATGGTGGTGTAGAATGTCTGTCCCAAACGTAAATACTGTATAAGTGTTTTTTTTTCGCGTACAGATATTTTTGCGGTTAGGGGGCTCCAACATTTTCACGCGATGTTAAATTCGCGGTTGGCAAAATCTTGAATTAAAAGTAACTAGAACTAATCCATTTTTCCTATCTAAAAACGAGGCATTATTTTATAAAAAGACAGTAAAATGGAAATAAAGACATGCCGTGCCATGTCTTGACTTGTTTTATTCTACATTCCAGTCATCCACGCATCGCGCTGTATCGTTGTGTGACTATTAGCGCTGCATAGCGAGCGCATGCATGGAGTTCAAAACGTGAATAAATTCGCGGTCGCATCCCATCCGCGAAATTCGCGAAAATAAACCCTCGCGTAAGAAACCACTTATACAGTTATGTGAATTAGTATACATATTATGTAAGTCAAAACCCAATCAACCAACCAACCTTATGTGGCATGAGTGGCAGTCACCCCCTAAACTTGGAATAGTGAAAGTTTGTGTAGCGAGGCCACATTCATATGTGTATTGCATTTCCTCATATACACCGATGTGTTGCGCGCATGTGATAGAGCGTCCGTCTCATAATGGGGAGTCGTGGGTTCGTTCCCTGGCCGCGTCATACCTAAAGAACGTTAAAATATGGTAGGTTGTTGCTTCCCTGTTTGGCTTCAACAAGAGGGGGATAGAGCAACATCCTTCTGGCGCTGCTCAGCGGCTGCCGGTCACACAAGAAAAAGTGGCAGAACAAATATCCCGTATCTTTGTTTCGGACAATGAAATTTGGAGCATATGATGTACCATTAGGGTTAGTTTTAGGCCCACCCCTTTTTCAGTACAGAGGGACTATAACACGTCCACATTCTCTCTTCCAGCTGAAGAACGGGGGTATCGCATCCCATCTGACAGCCAGGTGTTCTGGAGGGAATACTTCTTACATGTCTGTGGCAACATCACTTCAAAAGATGAAGGAGATCTATCTGCCTGAACATTGAGTGGAAGAAAGATGATGAAAAACTTGAGGCATGGACAGAGGTAAGTTATGGAGGGAGGAGGGATGGGTGGGGGGGGGGTTACCAGAAGAGAGGGGATATTTCATATACATGTCTGTCTGGACTACACTTTAAACAAGATGAAGGAAACCTATCTGCATCAACATTGAGTGGAAGAAAGAGGATGAAAAACTTGAGGCTATGGACAGATTAGAAGTTAAGTTCTGGGGTGGGGGGGGAGGAGGGGTGGGGGCTGGAACAGAGGGAGGGTAAATAGTGAAGGAATATTCTCTACCCTGTGTGTCGGAACATTGGCTTCACCAAGATGAAGAATGTTGGTGTTTTAATTTTTAAGGTGCTGTCATGACCCATCTGAAAATTGAGTGCAAAAAAGATTTGTAGAGGAGGATCTGTCGTAACTTTGAAAAGGATCTAACAGTAGAAAAGTAACAAATAAATCACATCATGCTACAATAATATTACATGTACTTGGTGCCACTTGCCTCAGGGGGTGTTTCACAAGAGTATTAAGTAGACTTAAAATCGCCCTTAACTGTTATTTTTTTGTGCGCTATATTACACACTCACCTCATTGGTGAGGGCATGCTTTATTTAGGTGATGGGCGCCCATTGTGAAAAATCTATCAATTAAAATGCGCATTATAAGACAAAATGCGCGTAGAAGTTATTAAAGTGCGACTTTAAGTCTACTTAACTCTTTGTGAACACCCCCTGGTCTTATTTTCTAGATGTTAGGATCAGGGTTGCAATTATAGGTTTTATGTTACATGTACATTGTAGGTTTGGGTTTAGATCTATATTTTCATGCTTGATCAGGGCTGAAGTAACTTTACTATTCTCCATTTACCGGGGAGCAATTTTCACATTAGGAAAAGACCTTGGCATTTCACACGAAGCCACTGACTGTTTTCACTTTAATACAGTACATTGGTTACAGTTTACCATACGGTTAGTCCTGAAAGGACTTTTAGAAGTAGAGGAAATGGGAGTTGCTGAAGGTTGAAATGGAAGGCGAGACTAGAGAGTAGAAAACTAGAATTGTATGGTATTGTAAAGATTACATTGTTATGTTATGTTATTGTCGAGTCTAGTTGTCGTTCATGTTATCACTTGACTGCGAGCTGGGGATGCAAAGCTTGTGAGTTTTTTTTTCCTGCCAGCGGCACTTTATGCCCTTTGCAAGGCATTTTTTATCTACATTTACTTCACTCCACCCAGCGTGTGATGGGTAACCGGAGGATAAAGTCCATGAAGCGCTGTAAAATGTTATGGCAGCTGGAATTTAATCCTATAAATGGGGTGTAATGATACTGTAAAGCACTTTGAGATAATATGGGAAATACGATTTATAAATATTATATCGATGTAATTTATCAGGTCGACGGGTTATCCATTTGGATCGATTGCATGATGATTACAGGTCAAGATACTGAGGGTTGGATTCTCAGGTGGAAGGCACGCTACGGCTTGTTTCCTGACCAGAGGAGATCTCTGGATCAGCTGGGAAGATGGATTGAAGGTAAGTTCACTATCAAGATATACTTTGTTGATGTCCATGGAGAGGTGGAGTGGTGAAGTGGATAAGTCGGCAGACTGACGATCATTAAAGGAGAATTGTCCATTTGTAGATAGTTGGCTTACTGTGGATGCAGAAAAATCAAATAAGCACATTAGTGAAGATTTGGTGAAAATCGGATAAATGATATTAAAAGTTATGAGTATTTGAATATTGAGATCTCTATAAATGGCATAGGAAATCTCCCATTGGCAACGCGGTCAACATTTGTGATGTCACAAGGGGAGAACTCCCCATATGGTGTGCACAAAAACTATTCAAAATGTCCCTTTATTTTCATTCTAATGATAGAACAGCTCTTCTTTTCATGATATATTATGACTTTCATATATTTACAAGTCATCCCATAAAAAGATGTTTTATTCGGCCTTTAGAATCAAGAAAAAGAGGATTTTAGTACAATGTGTACAATAGATATGGGAAAGATCTCCCTGCATTACATCACACATCATGGTCGCGTTGCCAATTGGAGGATCTCCATATCATAAGTGATCTCAAAATCTAAAAATTCATATCTCTCTTATTCATTGCTTGAATTTTTCTGAATTTTTCAAATATGTTTTGGGGGTTTGTCTCCATTCACTGAAGCTAAATTTCTCTGAGGGGATAATTCCCCTTTAAGTATGCAGTTTGAATCCTGTCCATCCCACTAATGTCCTTTGGCAAGACATCAAATTTGCCACACTGTACCCAAGTGATGTTAATGGGTACCAAGTAGGAATTTATTCCTGGAAATGCTAGAGTAACTTATGGTAGCCATGCTAATGCCGGTGTAATGATGCATGTATGGTACTCCAGGAGTGTCAAAACTGACAGACATGGCATGTTACAAATGGCCAATAATATTATTATTATTGATATTTTTGATGAATGATAATGTCCGCCTAATAATCAGGTTGTCGGGGTTCTATCCCCGGCCGCGTCATACTGAGAGATGGGAGTTGCTGCTAACCTATTTGGCTTTCAATGTAAAGGGGATAGAGCAACATCAATCTGGTGCTTCTCAGTGGCTGCTGGACCCACGATCAATTAGGCAAAAAGAATTTTCATTTCCTTTTGTTTTGAACAATTAATTTGGAGCTTGGAGCTTTAATAGATTTATGGTTTCCACTCTCCTATCAGGACAACTACCCCCTCCCCCTCCCCAAAATAGGTTTAGCAAACTTTAGGGCTAGGTCTCAAGTTAGGAGGTAGATTTTTGTCTTGGATATTTGTCCGTGGGGTGGGGGTGGGGGGCGTTTATTGCCCAGTGACTAGTTGTCTTAGAACCGCCTAATGACCCGTCTGAAAGCAATGTAATCCAACATTTATTTAAAGTTCCTTCTTGAATCTGTGC
>CALNVZ010003426.1:8711282-8724605 GCA_940671915.1 Paracentrotus lividus
CGTATTGTAGTGTTTCAGTCACTTGACTATAATCTAGCATTCCGAGACATACTGATCATGTTCACGCACACTGTCTTCTGCAAAGTTGTGCTTTTTCATATGTTTTGATGTAGTGGTTCAATGCCAGATCACTAGTCCAAGACAGTTTATCACCATCACATACACTGTTTTCTGCACAGTTGTGTTTGTTCATCAGCCGTGGTGTAGTGGTCCAGTGCCAAATCACTATAGTCCAAGACAGTGGGATCACCGTCACGCACACTGCTTTCTGCAAATTTGTGTTTGTTTATCTGTCATGGTGTGGTGATCCAATGCCTGATCTGAGTAAAAAAAGAACAATCACTGTCACACTACTTGTTTATGCACTGTTGTGTTTGTTCATCAGGCGTATTTTAGTGGTCCAGTTCCAGATCTAGCCGGGGACAGTCACAGCCCCTGGTCACACAAACTTGTTTATGCACAGTTGTGTTTGTTCATCAGTCGTATTGTAGTGGTCCAGTGCCAGATCTAGCCGGGGACACAACAGTGACGGCCCCTGGTGTCACGAACTTGTTTATGTACAGTTGCGTTTTTGTTCATCAGTCGTATTGTAGTGGTCCAATGCCATATTATTAGCCCCGAGATAGAGGGATCACGGAAAATCACAATGTGTTTTGCACAGTAATGTTTTTTTTTTTTTTTTTTTTGTTGTTGTGTAATGTAGTGGTCATTTTCCGCCCAGGTGTGTAAATGGATCCCAAATATGCAGGAGTGCGGCTCCCAATTTTTTGGTGATTTGATGATGAACAGAGTTTCAGGTTAAGGGTGCAGTCCAGCCCTGTTACAATGAGGTGCCTGGGCCCAGACCAATTACCGTGTGATATTGAAACTTCGCCCCAAGAAAAACAGTACACACTCAAGTTTGTATAATAAAGTTGAAATTGGGCGCAGAACAATTGTCTCGTAAAAACGGATCTCATTTTATAGGTGCTCATTATAACAGGAATTGACTGTAATCAGTCTACAGTCTAGTTCGCTTTTGTTTGTAAAGAATCCAATTATTTATTCTTGGAATGATCAGAAAAAAGGGATTGCCATCCTTTGTTGATGTGAAAGTAGCATTAACGTGCAAGGGCTGTAGACGGTAAATATGCAAATATTGAAGAAAGTACATGTATTCAACAGTAAGAAAGAATTCCAAAGAAATGTTGTATGTAAATTACACAATATTTGTAGTTAATTTGGTTCTGTAGTGGTTTTGTATTTCCTTTTTGAACAAAAGCCAATGTATCTTATTTAGCACCCCCCCCCCCTGTTGAAAGTCCCGCAACAGTGGAAACTCGTCATAAAGTGGTCCTTGGGACCATAGGAATTACTTTGTTATATCAGGAATCTCTTTATATCAGGGTTAAAAAAAAAAGAAAACAAAAAGAATATAAAGAGCTGGAATCACCAAATTCCCTTGTCAGGAATCTTGTTGTATCAGATCTCTTTGTAACGAGCTTCCACTGAATTGCCTGTTTTGCAGGTATTTAACAATCTCTATATTTCTTGGTCACCCAGGGTCTGAAGGCTGATACTATCTGTGTATGTGTGTGGTTTTTTATATGGAAGTATTGATGTGTGTATGTCATGTTCTGTTCAGGCGATAATTGAAAAATGTGCACTTAGTCTCGCCTGGAAATGTATCATATATTTGTTATATGCATCTCAGTATCTAAAAGTACTTTGAGGGTACTGCGCAGTGTTGGTAAAAGTTGAGTGGGTTGTGCGTTGCGTCTCAGAAAAAAAAAGTCGACAGAACGTTGAGAGCCTCATTTGAAAATTGTATAGCTTCGGTGACCTTTATATTTATTTCATATTATAGAGTAACTCATATTCTATCCAGTAACTCGGGAAGGCTCACCTCAAACAAGGAATGAATGTTGAGAATTAATGCCTGGGTTGCTTCTGCTAAAATTTGTTACAAAGTTATTTTGACAGAAGTTTTTAAACACTCAAGTGCTCAGTCATCCATGACAACACAGTAAGTTTGATATTACTGTAATATGAGTGTCATGAAATAAATAATCATGACACATACATGTAAGTTATATAATTTTAATATGAGGCTCTCAAATTTGGGTTTACTTTCATGTGATATGCACAGTGCATGTACAAAGAGGTTAGAACATGACCCTTTAAGAGTTTACCCTAGAATATGTGCCCAATCATGAAAAAATTAAATAATTAATGTTGATATTTAGGATTTACCTGTTACTGAGTACCCCACATTTGAAACCAAATAATTTGATGTTATTTCAAATTTTCTTGACGATGAATGTCTCTGAGAGATGTGATAAGGGAGTTTTGGGGTAATAGAAAGTTATTTAAGTTCATTTCATATTAATAGCAGTCTCAAAATATTTTCCATGTATATATGATGACAATTTTTAAAAATTTGTGGTAGATTATCTTAATGCACTTAGGAAAATACAAACTGCATCTAATCTATTACCTTGATTATTTTTTAGACCGGTGGTAATACATATAGTTGGGTCAATTTAAACTTGCAAACTTTCAAAAGTTCAAAATTTATTGTGAGATAGGAATAGAATTTTAGAAACGCTTAATGAATGAGATCTAAAATAAAAAAAATGTCATTATATGTGAATAGGAAGTCTCAAAAATCACATATACGGGGCCCCAAACTTAATGGCCCGAATTCACAAAGGTGGTTCTGCCAAAACCCACGATCCGCGGATTTGTGAATATTCATGTAATAATTACGCTTAATTTTAGCCGCGTACTGTGAGAAAGGTCCAATATGAAATGCGCGATTTTTGTCACAGAGCTCTAAATTTACGCTTGTCGCTATGGTTTTGCTGGCTGTTTATTCAAATTAATTTAAATAAACCGTTGACATCAACAGTGGAACCTCATTAATTTAAAACAGTGGGCTCATTATGTCAAAACCATAGCAACTGGCGTATATCTTCGTGCGCAAATGACAAAATCGGGCATTTCAATTGGACCTTTTTCAATGTACGCGCTAAAATTAAGCGTAATTATTACATGAATATTCACAAATCCGCGGATCCGTGGTTTTGGCAGAAAACACACCTTTGTGAATTCGGCCAATGAGCTCTATTTTATTTTTGATATGTAATGGCTTTACAGGCATTAATACGAAGAATATTTACATTATATTGAATGGCTCAGAATGGAACACCACAGACATTCCACAAGTTACATGTGTAGGGCCAATATTGCATGAATCAAAGAGTGGAATATGTGTCCCATAAAGTAAAGCCATTTAATATGATTATTATCATCCTTTATGATCATAATTCAGAAAACAACAGACAAAATAATTATATTTTTTTTACTTTTTAGCATAGTTTGACAAAAAGTGTGTGCTGTAAAATACCCTAATCATATAATTCACAATGAAACTGCGTGCATAATATACCCACTGCGCATTAGACTGTGCATTGAATATGGCAAGAGATTGCACAGCAATTGTCTGTACTGGACATTGAATCTTGAAACTATATATATTTTCATTAATGAATAAAAAGGCTTTTTTTCAGGCAGTTCATTATGAATATTTTTGAGCTACAATTGCCAAAAAAAAAAAAATGATTTCTCAAAAGTTTAAGTTAATATGTTATTTAATACTCAAGTTTTTATGAATGGGTAATTATTATGAATTGTAAATACTGTGAAAGTCGGAATGAAAATAAGAATATTTTATATTATTCATCTTGTATTTTGTAACGAAGAAATACATAAAAGAAAAATGTGCATCATAAACGAATTTATTTTTCAGACCTGACACCAGAAGTTCTCATTTCAATGAAATAGAGATCTACTAATAGATCACTGTAAATTCTGAACAATTTACGCAAACATATAAGTTGCTGCCAACATTTTGTAAATATGAGTGTCGATCTATAAACATATTCAATCCCTAACAACTTAACAATGGGTAGCTTTAATTATTCCTTAACCTGTTGTTTACCAAACGTAGTAATGCAATTATAAATTATTATTTTTTGTTCATACTGGAAAGAATTAAGTGAATTTACCATAAAAGTATTAATTTTGTGATGCCATTAGCTGAGAAAACAGATGTTGGGAAAGTGAAGAGCCCTTTTTTTTTTGGGGGGGGGGGGGGAGTGCTATTCGGGGTCCACAAGAATATAACATATGGCCATTGTCTATGTTTAACTGTATTTTAAATTGTTCAGTGTTCTTGTAATGGTAATTTTTAATGATTTTTGTATCGTCATAATGATCACCAGTATTGTTGATATTAAAAGATTTGTGCAATCAATTTGTATATTAATGTTCTATTAATTGATGCATTAAGTTTACACTAAGTTTTAGTTTTTGCTTAGGGGGCCGTCACACTGAGGTCGTTCTATAACGTTCTTGCCCGTTTTTGCCCGTTTAAAAAAAAAAATGCTGAACGGGCTTTGGTCGGGTTGGAACTTATAACTTTGAAAAATAATTTCTTGAATACGATGCTAGGCAGTTCATAAATAGTTCTCGTTACGTCAATTCCGTCTTTATCGCGTCCGGAATACGTTGTTATCCAGTTCAGAACGAGTAAACTGCTCGTTCACTCTATACCGTTCGTAGCACGTCCAAACGGTCACTAAAAGTGCCTATGCGCAGCATGATAAAAGTTAGGTACCACGTTCGTAGTACGTCCTTCTCGTTCAGAGTAAGTCCTACCCGTTTCAGGAACGTTGTCACTTCGTTTAATTTTAGAACTTGAAGCCAGTACGATATTTTTGAACATGTTCAAAAAAATCGGAATGCCTTTCCGTTCTCTCCATTCGGGCCCGTTCGCCAAGTTCGTAAACAGATTGTAAACGGTCTGTACTAGATTCTAAAAGGTCTGCACTACGTTCAGTCCGTGTGTAAACAGATTGAGCCCGTTCACCAAGAACTACCTAGAACGCAGTGAGAACTAGCTCAGTGTGACGGGAATTATGACATGCCGTTCTGTTTAAAAATTGAAACGTATGTTCGTAGTACGTCCTTCTCGTTCAGAGTAAGTCCTACCCGTTTAAGGAACGTTGTCACTACGTTTAATTTTAGAACTTGAATAATTAATATACAATACTCGTTTGTATGACGTCCTAGCACATCTTTAGAACGATTTAAGTACGGCAATTTCGTTTGTAGTACGTCCATCTCGTTTCAGGTACGTTGCCACCCCGTTAAATTTTAGGACGAGATG
Source organism: Paracentrotus lividus (assembly GCA_940671915.1). Taxonomy (NCBI): domain Eukaryota; kingdom Metazoa; phylum Echinodermata; class Echinoidea; order Camarodonta; family Echinidae; genus Paracentrotus; species Paracentrotus lividus. The sequence continues at coordinate 8,716,495 of CALNVZ010003426.1, forward strand.
GGCGCCCGATTTTTTTGAACACTTTTTTGGAAATTCGACCGAGCTAGTTCATGAAGTTCGCAAACAGATCGTAAGAAGTATTTACTACGTCCACTCAGTTTACACACAGACTTTGCCCGTTCGGCAAAATTTGCAAGGACGTAGTAGGAACGAGCTCAGTGTGACGGGGGTATTAAGAAATAGGGCTCGAACTTTATCACTATATTAGAGCTCATCATGACAACATGTAATGATCAAATTGAAAAAGTTATTTTCTGCATATAAAATAGCTGGAGGTATATAAATATGAAATGTTACATCTTTGGGTTGCATTTTGCTTTATATGCAAGACAATGTTATATATGTTGTATTTTTTTTAATTTGTAGGCCTATATTTGTGTCATTGGTTTGATCATATTTTCCCTATTGAAATACATGGGATTTTCTTACTTATTGAATGAAAAGAGAATTCCTATGCCTTTATTTTCAATTAAAATATGACTGTTTACTATACGTGTAAAAACTATACAATTTATCGGAATGTGAAATATGATTATAATGTTTGTTTGTTTCTCGATTTTCAAAATATAGATTAAAAATATATTTAATTTCAGTTCAATGTTAAATGTACATGCTATGATTTTGCTGGTCAATGCATTCCAAGTATGTGTAAATACCAACAAAAGAATTGAGGGATAATGCCCAACCTGCTGTTAGTATAGAATTGTATAATTATATCCATGTACCCTCACTGGTCATAACAAGGCAGAATAAAAGAAATTTTGTTAGTTGGAAATCCCCATAACAGTTTGAGAATATTTGCTTTGAAATACTAGAAAGATTCATACTACCACTAGCATCCTTCGGCAAGGTGTCAACCTGCAAATTTGCCGTACTTGACCCAAGTGAGGTGAATGGGTACCGGTAGGAAGCAATTCCTTGAATGCTGTGAGCACCTTTCGGGGTAGCCTAGCTAATAATAATTATTATACTTGCTTATATAGCGGCTAACACTTACTAAGCCGGGTAATAATTAGTTAACACTATAAGCGCTTAGAAACACCAAGGTGGATAAATGTATTAAGCGCTATATAAATGTAACTATTATTATTATTATTTTTATTTATGCCTACCATTTAAAATTATTTAAAATACCAGTTTTCATCAGCATATTGATCAGTTACTGTTAGGCCCTGAAAACACATTGTCTACTATTATTCAAGGACCATACCAAAGTTATATCGTGCCTGGAATTGTGATGCATAGATGATATTTATAATGCTTATTGATATAAATATAAAACTGCACTGAATACATTTGTATAAACTTTTCTTGGTTCTGTATGATTTATAAGGCTAGATTTATTCTGGGATTGGTAAAGAGAGATACAGAAGCTGGGAATAAAGAAATCAAGCAAAGAACAGAAAGAGAGAGATAGAGAGAAAGAAAAGGAGTGAGAGAGGGGGGCAGAGAGGAGAGTGAGAGAGAGAGAGAGAGAGAGAGAGAGAGAGAGAGAAAGACGGAGCGAAAGAGGAGAGAGAGAGAGAGAGAGGGAGAGACAGAGCGAGAGAGGAGAGGCAGATGGAGAGAAAGAGATACTATATAGAGACAATGGATGCAGAGATGAGAGAGAAAATGAAAGTGCACATAAGAAAGAGAGTAAGAGATACTATATAGAGACAATTGAAGCAGGGATGAGAGATAAAATAAAGTGAACATAAGAAAGAGAGAGAGAAAGAAAGGGGATGAATAAAAAGAGAATGAGGGTGTGATGAATAGATTCTCGAAAGAGTATTGGGGGGGGGGGCGCCAAATATCTTTTTTTTTGTTGTTGTTTTTGTTGTTGTTTTTTGTATGTATATTATATAGAGAGAGAAAGAGATACTTTTTCCAGTAGCAAGTAAATCGTGGTGACGTCATCACAATCTTCGCTGAGAATATGCTAAGACCGGAAAAAGTCTTAGAATTTTAAAGACCTTTTCTCCTCTGAGACACAGGAGGAGACATCGCGGCAGCTAACCTCAACATTTTACCACACCCCAGTCACATTTTAAACCTCAAACTCCTATGTGCCTCTGATCTGAGGAGTATCAAAATTCATTTTAACAGAACCTACAACTATTGATTGCATTTGTGTGTAATTATATGTGCACGAAATATAATGAATAAGTATGACAGCGCCAACTCTCTGAATCTCCAAACAATATATTGGGTCAAAGGTACTCTGGGAAAACCCGCAGCTATTTTTGGCGTGTATTGTTAGTTTTTGTACAATGAAATCCGCCATTTTTCATAATTTTGTGCACATACTGTGAATATGCCATGACACGGCTTGGTCTTCATAACTAGTATAGTTCCGTTGTCGATGATCTGTTTGAATTGACTTACCTAGATTGAGATACACTGGATATATTAACAGTTTGCCTGCATAATGCCCACAAGAAGCAGGTTATGGTGAAATAAAGAGACTAGATCTATTCAATGTTCAACATGTTCAACATTCTACTGATGAATCGGAGATTTTTCACCACGGATTACCACCAACGAAATGAAGAAGGAACTATTTGACAATATCTATAGTTTGCAGTTCGCTCTTAGACTACAATGTATACGTAAACCAACAGATTAACGAACTTGACGAAATTAAAGAATAAACTTGCGTTCTATTTGTCAGGTGCCACATTAATATTCTTTCAAGTCCAATTTTAAGAATATATTCAACGAATGACACAAATGCCTATGCTGCTAAAAGTAGATTTATAAAGGGACATTTAGAGCAGTGACGGACTAATTTCCTAAGCGATTCAGACCTTACATCATGGCCGAGAAGCAGGAAACAGAAAAAGACTCTCTACAGAAAGTGACGTGTCCATTATGTCTTGATATCTTTGACGATCCAACCCTCCTGACTTCTTGCGGACATACCTTCTGTCGGAAATGTCTCACGAAATACGATTTATCCCACCAGGACCTTGATCACATGGTCTGTCCTCTCTGTAGGAAGATCACGAAGTTGACTGCGAACCGCGTCGATGATCTTGACACCGATGTGACGGTCAACGAACTCGTAGACGACTACCATGTCAAATGCGGAGGAGCTAATGCGATCCTCGAGACGTTGCAGAAGTGCACTGTCTGCGAACTCCAGAATGTTGCGATCTCCTTCTGTAACAATTGTAATACGTTTATGTGTGATGTGTGCCATGTTGGCCACCAACAACTAAAACTGTTCTTCAAAGGCCATGAGATCATATCAATTCAAGATGTTATGGAAGGGAAAGGCAACATTGGTCGCTACTCTGAGAAGTGTTCAGTCCATAAACAGGAGAACAAAGATATGTTCTGCGAGGATTGTAAGGTGCATGTCTGTTTGAAGTGTGTGATCATCGGTCATCGTGATCATAAGATCAAATCACATGAGGACTTTGAGAGAGAGTTACAGATTAAGGTGAGTAATCTTACAATAGGGTTTCATATAACTTTTATCTTTATTTAGCAAGAAGGATAATTATAGCGATCTAACATAGTAGAGTAATATCATAAAAATGTCCTACAATGAAGAAACTACTCATTATTAATTGTAAGACAACTTCAGTCATGTAAAACGCACCAAATAAGAATAAATGCAGAATTCATCTATAGCCACAAACGTATTCTTAATGAACCTTATATTAAATATTTTGCTTCGACCTTTTTATTTCATCAAGCATTTGGTGTAGTAATGTCTCCTTAATGCATCTTCAAACCAATAATAATGAAATGTGTAAAGGTGCATTGGTATAAGAATGTTATAAGATAACGGCAGCAATACTTATCTTTATCGCTGTTTTTGCTTTGTTATTTTTATATTTGTTATTTATAATGTAAAATGAAAGTAAATAAAAAATCAAGAACATTCCATAAAAATAATTCATGTAACACAAAAAGTAAGAAGATTGTTTTTAACAATGTGGTCAGGATGTGATATTCAATGTGATTACATGTGGCTGACATTTAATATAATTTTAGTCTCTGTAATGTAAAAATAAATAAAATTAATTTCGTACATCAGTCAGACCGGAGGAAGCAAAAATGCCGGGGAAAAAACAAACAAACAAAAACAGAGTCGATTACAGTGTGTTTCTAAACTGTGGAACCACAGGTGACGATCCAACGATCAGTTGCATTCACGGGCAATGTTAAGATTTTTTTTAATTCGGGTCTTCAGGGTCGGTTTGGGGTCGGTCATCGCCTGTGTGACTACGTATTTACCCAATTACATTACAGCATGTAAGTTTAATTTTGTTTCAATTTTCAGGTGTTTACCCCGATACGGGGTAGTTTAGTTACAAAAAAATGTCTTCTTTATTGCTGTGTTAATTCGTATTTTCATGTTTTCAGTTTAGTGTGCCTCAGGTTTTAGCCAACTTATGGCTAATACCGACGAAATGGGATTGTGTGTTACTTCATTTCAGATTATTGGCCCAAAATGTGATTTTGTAACGTCCCTCCCGGTTCTCCCCTACAGCGTGGCCCTCACTTTGGCTCCGATGAATGGACCCCCCTGCCGAATTGAATATAACATTTTCTTGCGATTCATGGGATATTTTATCTCATACAACTCTCTTGAGTCCTGCTCTAATAAGCATTACCCAATGTTTTGAGTTTCATAATGATCGATATTGCTATGACAGCGAACAGAGTGCAGTAACGAAGATTATTTGGAGATGAGAGCAACAACTTTTTTTTCAGCTTCGCTTCTTGATAATGTTTTCAGAATAGAGTTTGTAGGGGACTAGTTGTCATAAATTCAATTCAAATCTGGGATATGAGAAGCTATAGCCAACTCTAACTGATATGTTATGTTTTATTATAATCAATTTGAAAAAACAATCTCAGAGTTTCACTAAGAAGCCCATTCTGAATTGTATATATTTTCTTTAAAATGATATTAGAGGTTATTGACAAATATTGTTGTAAATAACATTGATATTTCATGTCTTACATCTTAAAACTGACGTGCGTAGACTGTTCGACGACCCCCCCCACCTCATAGGAATAATATAGGTGTCGTTGGGAGATAAACATACAATTTCACAGTTAAGTTGATTATAGAGAAACGGATTGGAGAGAGATAAAACATGGCTTCTTTGGGCACAGGCTCATGTTTTGACTTCGTGTAGCTTGAGGTTGTAAATTTACACCCCATTGATGCCGCTCCCCCCTCAAAAAAAAAGGCCTACCTAATGAGGTTTTGACAAATTGCGACCTGGATTGTCAAGCTAATTTATTATTTTATTCAATGATACACATTGTAATTGGTTGATGCAATGTTTGCATCGCACGAAACCTGCCATTCAGGCATTTCTATTCATTGATCACTAATCATCTACTACAAATGGATGTCAATCAAAAGACATAATATTCGCGATGAACATTTGCTATAAGTATAAACTCAGTGATAACACAAATGTATTCGAAAGTTATCATGACTTTTGTGATTCTCTTTTATATACACGCAAGTCGGTATGAAATAGTTTATATCCAATGGAACTATCACTTCTATCACTTGAAAAACGACTCAGGTTTTTGAAGATATAACGGCCAACACATCAACCGATGTGTGCTCTAAGCATTAAAATGATTAATGAAAAGCGTGGTTTTTTACCGTTCATTACAATTTTTGCCCGATTTGTGTATACTCGAAATGGAAAAGGCGTAAAGCCCGTTTCGCTACATATTCTGTAGCAAATTTGCATAAAAAGATGTAAATTAAAGGCCTATTCATGTTAATCTTTCCAGTCCTCGGTTTCAAATATTTGACGTACTTCGAATTTGGACTCTGTCCATTACTTCTTATTTCCTGATTGTAAAGAAATACGCACATAACCTCGCGCTTAATCTAAATTAATTTAAAATGATTGATTTGGAATTTCAATCATGACTATATTAGGCGCTCTACTATGTTGTACTGGATTAGAAACATGCTACGCTAGGCATTCTACTTCACAATTAATAATTGCGGTTGTTTGTATTCTCATTAAAGTAAAAACATTTAACATAAAAACATTGAGCATAAAATCATATATTTATATATTTGTAGAATGATCACAATGATTAAGGCTATGGTTAAAACGGAATGGGTTTAAATGTGTAGTGATATACAGTCCTCGTAAAATATGTATGTTAAAAAATAAGCGGGTCGGTTGTTAAACTGTACACGTAGGCATTGATGGTTTTAAACATTATAGTTTATATTCAATAACGCTTGTTGATCAGTGGATGGATATATACATTGTACCATTGATGAAACTACAACTTTCTGTCACAGGCAAAAAGCGAGCATGTCTGGAGAGATGAACTAGGTACACCTACCAATTATTTTTCTAGTGTCAGCTTAGGTGCCATTTGAAACTCAACTCTCTCCTTGAGGTTCCAAGACCAATCGATTGATTAGAGAATCTGATCACCCTTCACCGACTTGCGATCAATACTTCGCTTACATACACCCTGCCTGCTCATCCACAGCAGCATACAGTGTATTGCTTGCTTGTAAGGCTTCCCAGCTTCCCATCCCTGTCATAGACCGTACAATTTTGATTCCAGTTACAAGAACTTGTGGACGATCAAACCGACGTGGTTGCAGGATGCTGTGTGTGATGTTGTGCTTTGTGGAGATGGTGTAGTTGAGTGTGGATCCTGATGGGTCGTAGATGAGACGTGTTCTGCACGGTTGGGCTTATTGAGGATTTCATCTGATGGACTTCGTCTTAATTTGGGCCTATATCATTGTTCAGTACTTTTGATGGTTTTACTTCCTGGTCCACTTGAAGATAAATGTTGCTTCCAGCCATTCCCGTTGAGATGCGTATGTCATCTCGTTGAAACACGAGTCCATACAGTTTCGCATTGCTTGATACATTTAGCATACTGGTTCTTTGACCACTTGATCAATGACATTATTCCATTTTACATTGCATTACCCGAATACCTACCTGCCTCTTTCAGGTATTATCATTCCGCTCTTGTTCTGGCGTAATCACACTGTTGAATCACTTCTAAGACAGGATACTGCTTTTTCTGAATGTTACCGGTAGGGTCAAATACGGATTATCGATGCAGATGAATCTCTTCTTCTGTGCTTCCCTGTTCATGATGCAGCAGAAGTTCGTGATCAGTGCCTCTTTCAGCATGCCATCCAGTCCTCGACAAAGCAACGTGCTCGAGCAGACAGGGACCTGTCTCTCCTCAAGACGTCCTTAGTCTATTGATTAGCCACCAAGCGTCATCGAACTGTAAATGCTTCTTGATTCCTTTTGTCGGTCTTTGATATTTCGAGAGCTTGAGCCGTCTTTCTCATCGAAACTGCCGTTCTAAGGGCATCGATTTGCTCGACGAGTATACGTGGTTTTCTATCCCAGTGCCCTTGCTTGGTACGTGCTTGGCTGCATCGGCCGTAGTTTCTGACCTGGCCTGTTTTAGTACTTCACGACGTTAGTGTCTCCACATTCTGAATGTCTTCTCCAGTTTCTGATTTCTTGGTTGTACATCGTTGGATTGGATCATTACCTTTGAAAGCATACAACAAATTGCTAACTGATGATTACCCTGTTCATTAATCATAGTAAATTTTAGTTTGAGTTACACTTAATGACGGGTTTTATATAGTATATGTATATTATCGTTCGGCTTGGAGCCAGAGGGGCTAATTCCAGTCAGGGATGTTCCGTTTGGAGCCAGAAGGGCGCTATACCATTGACTTTGTCAGTAATTAATAGGCCTTTGGCCCCAGACAGACGATTTTATTTATGTTGAAGTCTGTTTTTGTTATCCATCAAAAAGAAAAAGCGCTATTGAACACACTTTGCCCCTCCCTTCTGACGCTTTCTGAGTAGGTCTATACCCTGCCGGAGAAATACAGTGTCCCAGTGTGAACACAATTCAACACATATGATACAGTTGCGTGCAATCACTAGGTCTGGACACATGTTACACACTTTGCTACAGTTTTTCACTCACAGTCGTGTCCAATTTGCCGATGTTTCCACGTTCCGAGTCAATTGACCTCTAAATTGGCCTCCACACAGTCGATTGCGACGCAAGGTTCTGGAGTCCTTTAAAATTGACGACTGTGTGAATTTGATTATTGTTCC
>CALNVZ010003426.1:8724705-8735502 GCA_940671915.1 Paracentrotus lividus
TTATGCAAATTAGGCAAATGAGCTTAGGGGGCCCATATTACCTGCATGTACCCTATTACACGAATCATTTTTATGGAATTTTGTTGATTGGTAATTTGATTGATAATCATTTACTTTCATTTTATATTATGAATAACTTACAACAAATAACGAATAAAAAACAAACAAAACAAAGCAAAAACAGCGATAAAGATAAGTATTGATGCCGTTGTCTTAAAACATTCTTATACCAATGCACCTTCACACATTTCATTATTATTGGTTTGAAGATGCATTAAGGAGACATTACCACGCCGAATGCATGAATTGATGAAATAAAAAGGCCGAAGCAAAATATTTAATATAAGGTTCATTAAGAATACGTTTGTGGCTATAGATTGAATTCTGCATTTATTCTTATTTGGTGCGTTTTACATGACTGAAGTTGTGTTACAATTAATAATGAGTAGCTTCTTCATTGTAGGACAAAGTTATTATAATACGTTTTTTATGATATTATTCTACTATGTTAGATCTATATATCCTTCTTGCAGAATAAAGATAAAGGTTATATGAAACCCTATTGTAAGTTTACTCCCTTATCTGTAACTCTCTCTCCAAAAGTTCCTCATGTTGATTGATTCTTATGATCACGATGACCGATGATCACACACTTCAAAACAGACATGCACTTACAATCCTCGCAGGAACATATCTTTTGCTTCCTGTTTATGATTGACACTTCTCAGAGTAGCGACCCATGTTGCCTTTCCCTTCCATAACATCTTGAATGGATATGATCTCATGGCCTTTGAAGAACAGTTTTAGTTGTTGGTGGCCAACATGGCACACATCACACATAAACAGTATTACAATTGTTACAGAAGGAGATCGCCAACATTCTGGATTCGCAACAGTGCACTTCTGCAATCGTCTCGAGGATCGCATTAGTCCTCCGCATTTGACATGGAGTCGTCTAACGATTTCGTTGACCGGTCACATCGGTGTCAAGATCATCGACCGCGGTTCGCAGTCAACTTCGTGACTTTCCTACAGAGAGGACAGGACCATGTGATTCAAAGGTCCTTGGTGGGATAAATCGTATTTCGTGAGACATTCCGACAGAAGGGTATGTCCGCAAGAAGTCAGCGAGGTTGGGATCGTCAAAGTATCAGACACTAATGGAACACCGTCAGGTTCTGTAGAGAGTCTTTCTGTTTCCTGCTTCTCCGGCCATGATGTAAGGTCTGAATCGGTTAGGGAAATTAGTCCGTCACTGCTTCTAAATTCCCTTTTATAAATCACTTTTAGCAGCATAGCATTTTGTGTCATTCGTTGAATTATTCTTAAAATTGGACTTGAAAGAATATTTAATAAATGCACCTGACAAATAGAACGCAAGTTTATTCTTTAATTTCGTCAAGTCGATTAATCTGTTGGTACGTTACATTGTAGTCTAAAGCGAACTGCAAAACTATAGATAGTCAAATAGTTCCTTCTTCATTCGTTGGTGGTATATCCGTTGGTGAAAATCTCCGATTTTCATCAGTAGAATGTTGAACATGTGAACATTGAATAGATCTAGTCTCTTTATTTTCACCATAACCTGCTTCTTGTGGGCCATTATGCAGGCAAACTGTTATATATCCAGTGTATCTCGATCTAGGTAAGTCAATTCAAACGATTCATCGACAACGGAACTATACTAGTTATGAAGACCAAAGCCGTGTCATGGCATATTTCACGTATGTGCACAAAAATTATGAAAAATTGGCGATTTCATGGTACAAAAACTAAACAATACACGCCCAAAATAGCTGCGGGTTTTCCCAGAGTACCTTTGACCAATATTGTGTGGGATTCAGAGAGGTTGGCGCTGTCTATACTTATTCATTATATTTTGTGCCACATATTATTGACACAAATACAATCAATAGTGTATTTCATAGATAGGTTCTGTTACATTTATTTCGATACTCCTCAGATCAGGGGCGCAGAGAATTTGAGGTTTTAAAATGTGGAAGGAGTGTGGCAAAATATTGGAGGTTAGCCGCTGCGACGTCTTTTTGAGTCTCCGAGGCAGTAATAGCGGGAAGTCTTTTAAAAATTCAAAGACTTTTCAGGTCGGCATAGTTCTCAGCGAGATTGTGGAGACTCACCTAGATTTACTTGCTTACTGGTAAAGGTATTATCTTTCTTCTCTCTCTCTCTCTCTCTCTATATATATATATATATTATGCATATATATATATTATATATATATATATATATATATATATATATATATATATATATATATATATAATAATATATATATATATATAAACACATAACAACACAGCAAACAACAACTAACAATCATTTTGGGCGCCCCCAAAAAAAAAAAAAAAAAAAAATAATATAAATAAATAATCAAAAATATTTTGAGGATCTATCTATCACACCCTGTTATTTTCTTTTTTATCATGCATCCCTTTTTCTTTCCTCTCTCTCTCTCTCGTCTCATGTTCACTTTCATTTTCTCCTCTCCACCCTGCTTCAATTGTCTTTGTATAGTATATCTTACTCTCCATCTGTCTCTCCTCTCTCGCTCCGTCTCTCTCTTTCTCTTTGTCTCTCCTCTCTCGCTCCTTCTCGTCTCTCTTTCTCTCTCTCTCTCTCTCTGCTCCTCTCCTCTCTGTCCGCCCTCTCTGTTTCTTTCTTTGGCTTATTTCTCTATTTCCCAGGCTCTGTATCTCTCTTTACCACCCAGAATAAATCTAGCCTTATAAATCATATAGAACCAAGAAAAGTTGATACAAATGTATTCAGTGCAGTGTTATATTTATATCAATAAGCATTATAAATATCATCTATGCATCACAATTCCAGGCACGATATAACTTTGGTATGATCCCTAAATAATAGTAGGCGTATAGTGCTTTCAGGGCCTAACAGTAACTGATCAATATGCTGATGAAAACTGTCTAATAAAATGGTAGGCATAAATAGAAAAAATAATAATAATAGTTACTTTATATAGCGCTTAGATACATTTATCACCTTGGTGTTTCTAAGCGCTTATAGTGTTAACTAATTATTACCCGGCTTAGTAAGTGTTAGCCGCTATATAAGGCAAGTATAATAATTATTATTAGCTAGGCTACCCCGAAAGGTGCTCACAGCATTCAAGGAATTTGCTTCCTTACGGTACCCATTCACCTCACTTGGTCAAGTACGGGCAAATTTGCAGGTTGACACTTGCCGAAGGATGCTAGTGGTAGTATGAATCTTTCTAGTATTTCAAAGCAAATATTCTCAAACTGTTATGGGATTTCCAACTAACAAATTTCTTTATTCTGCTTGTTATGACCAGTGAGGGTACATGGATATAATATACAATTCTATACCAACAGCAGGTTGGGCATTATCCCTCATTCTTTATGTTGGTATTTACACATACTTGGAATGCATTGACCAGCAAATCATAGCATGTACATTTAACTAAATAAATATATTTTTAATCTATTTTTGAAAATCGAGAAACAAACAAACATTTAAACATATTTCACATTCCGATAAATTGTATAGTTTTTGCACGTATAGTAAACAGTCATATTTTAATTGAAAATAAAGCATAGGAATTCTCTTTTCATTCAATAAGTGAGAAAATCCCATGTATTTCAATAGGAAAATATGATCAAACCAATGAACAAATATAGGCCTACAAATTAGCAAAATACACCATATATAACATTGTCTGCATATAAAGCAAAATGCAACCCAAAGATGTAACATTTCATATTTATATACCTCCAGCTATTTATATGCAGAAAATAACTTTTTCAATTTGATCATTACATGTTGTCATGATGAGCTCTAATATAGTGAGAAAGTTCGAGCCCTATTCTTAAGCAAAACTAAAACTTAGTGTAAACTTAATGCAACATTAATAGAACATTAATATACAAATTGATTGCACAAATCTTTTAATATCAACAATACTGGTGATCATTATGACGATACAAAAATCATTTAAAAATTACCATTACAAGAACACTGAACAATTTAAATACAGTTAACATAGACAATGGCTATATGTTATATACTTGTTGGACCCCGAATAGCACTCTCCCCCCCCCCCCAAAAAAGGCTCTTCACTTTCCCAACCTCTGTTTTCTCAGCTAATGTCATCACAAAATTAATACTTTTATGGTAAATTCACTTAATTCTTTCCAGTACAAACAAAAAAAAAATCTATAATTGCATTACTACGTTTTGTAAACAACAGGTTAAGGAATAATTAAAGCTACCCATTGTTAAGTTGTTAGGGATTGAATATGTTCATAGATCGACACTCATATTTACAAAATGTTGGCAGCAACCTATATGGATGAGTAAATTGTTCAGAATTTACAGTGATCTATTTGTAGATCTCTAATTCATTGAAATGGGAACTCCAGGTGAGCATTTCATCAAAGGATTTGTCGGACATTTTATCCGACAAAGTGTTATAAGCTACTGAAATGCTTGCATCTGATTGGCTGAGAGCAAATTTGTCGGATAGAATGTCCGACAAGTCCTTTGATGAAATGCCCCCTGGTGTCAGGTCTGAAAAAATAAATTCGTTTATTATGCACATTTTTCTTTTATGTATTTCTTTGTTACAAAATATAAGATGAATAATATAAAATATTCTTATTTTCATTGCGACTTTCACAGTATTTACAATTCATAATAATTACCCATTAATAAAAATTTGAGTATTGAATAACATATTATCTTAAAATTTTAAGAAATCATTGTTTTGGGGCAATTGTAGCTCAAAAATATTCATTATTAACTGCCTGAAAAATAGCTTTTTTATTCATTTATGAAAATATCTATAGTGTCTAGATCAATGTCCAATACACACAATTGCTGTGCAATCTCTTGCCATATTCAATGCGCAGTCTAATGCGCAGTGGGTATATTACGCACGCAGTTTCATTGTGAATTATATGATTAGGGTATTCTACAGCAAACACTTTGTTGTCAAACTGTGCTAAAAAGTCAAATAATATAATTTATTTGTCTGTTGTTTTCTGAATTAGGATCATAAAAGATGTTAATAATCATATTAAATGGATTTTCTTCATGGGATAACAGAATATTCCACTCTTTGATTCGTGCAATATTGGCCCTACATGTAACTTGTGGAATGTCTCTTCTGTCCCATTCGGAACCATTCTAATGTAAATATTCTTCTTATCAATGCCTGTAAAACGAATTTAGTTGGGGGCCCCGATTTATGATATGAGACGTTTCTATCACATACATTGTATATTGCATATTTTTATATTTTAGATCTCATTCATTAAGCGTTCTAAGATTCTATCCTATCTCACAATAAATTTGAACTTTGAAAGTTCGCAAGTGTAGATTGACCCAAACTTCATGTATACCCCAGGTCTAAAACATAATCAAGGTAATAGATTAGATGCAGTTGTATTTTCCTAAGTGCATTAAGATAATCTACCATCAAATATAAAAAATGTCATACAACATACATGAAAATATTTTGAGATGTATTAATATGAAATGAACTTAAATAACTTCTATAACCCAAAAACTCCCTTATCACATCTCAAGAGACATTCATCGTCAAGAAAATTTGAAATAACATCAAATTATTTCGTTTCAAATGTGGGTACTCAGTAACAGGTAAATCCCCAATATCAACATTAATTATTTAATTTCATGATTGGGCAAATATTCTAGGGTAAACTCTTAAAGGGTCATGTTCTAACCTATTTGTACATGCATTGCGCATCCCAAATTTGAAAGCCTCGTATTAAATTTTATAACTTATGTGTCATTATCATTTATTTCATGACACTCATATTATACAGTGATATCAAACTTACTGTGTTGTCATGGATGACTGAGCATTTGAGTGTTTAAAAACTTCTGTCAAAATAACTTTGTAACAACTTTTAGCAGAAGCAACCCAGGCATTAATTCTCATCATTCATTCCTTGTTTGAGGTAAGCCTTCCCGAGTCACTGAATAGAATATGAGTTACTCTATAACATGAAATAAATATAAAGGTCACCGAAGCTATACAGTTTTCAAATGAGGCTCTCAATGTTTTGTTGACTTTTTTCTGAGACGCAATGTACAGCCCACTAAACTTTTACCAACTTGCGCAGTACCCTCAAAGTACTTTTAGATACTGAGATGCATATAACAAATATATGATACATTTCCTGGTGAGACTAATTGCAAATATCTCAATTATCGCCTCAACAGAACATGACAAACACACACCAATACTTACATATAAAAAACCACACACATACACAGATAGTATCAGCCTTCAGACCCTGGGTGACCAAGAAATATAAAGATTGTTATATACCTGCAAAACAGGCAATTCAGTGGAAACTCATTACAAAGAGGTCTGATAAAATAAGATTCCTAACAAGGGAATTTGGTGTTTCCAGCTCTTTATATGGTCGATTCCAGCGAAAAGTGTACACGGCGAAAAAGTTGAGTCCAAATTTAGAACATCTTTGATGATTTTGTCCTTTGACCCACTAAAAGTCAACATATCAACCTATCCGTGTGATAAATTGCCACGCTTAATCTCCCAAATTGACTTTGTGGCAGAGGGGTAAAATAAAACGTATTTTTTTGCATGTTACCTACGAATACACGTACCCTAATGTGATACAGTCAGAATTTTGCCTCTTATATACATTTTCCTTCCAAATATGTCATTCCATTCCATCAATAAGATTCTAACAATAGTTAAAATCTGTAAGAGCAGGGCTTGTGCTCCTAATTTCCTTGTATTTGCCATATCTCATTAAAGTTATAGTTTTAAGACAATCTGTTTGAAAAACATGGGGTTGTGTCAGTTTGCATTGTTTAATCTGCTCGACGCTAATTAAGATATATCATATCTCACTGAAAGAAAAGAGAATGACTCCTCATTAAAACCCTAAAAAAATTGGAATCCGCCCATTACTTTTGTTTTTAGAAGAGGTAGAAACATATGTATTCGTAGGTAACAGCTAATGTATTCGTAGGTAACATAGGTATAACTGGCTTACATGTATATTTTAAACTATTTGTTTGGATCCAATTGATATAATAATCGTGTAGGGGTATCAAACTAATTGTTTCTTGTGAAAAATATCTTTCTCAGCCAATATATGGGAACATACTACCAAGTATTGGGGAAACACTAACTTTTAACCAAAAACGTCAATATTTGTCCTGTTTATCTTATGTTAATATCTTTTAATCAAGATTATTGGTACTAATAAGTGTAAGGTATTTTTCTCAACATTGTGCTTGATAACAAGCATGCGCGTATTCTGGGGGGGGGGCTTTACGGGCCCGGGCCCCCCGGGGGCGCGCAGGGGGGCGCCGAAAAGAGGAAGAAAAAAGGAGAAAAAGGAAAGAAAAAAAGGAGAAAAAAAAGAGAAACGGAAAAAGGGGGAAAAGAGGAAGGGGAAAAGGGGGAAAAGAGGGAAGGAGAAAAAAAGAAAAAAAGAGAGAGAAGGAGAGAGAGAGAGAGAGAGGGAGGGAAAAAAGAGAGGGGGAAGGGGCGCCCTAAAAAAATGGGGGGGGGCGCCAAATCGACAGTAAACAAGGGCGCCAAATTGACCTCAAAACTTAGGGCACACAATCGACCTTAAAATTAGGGGGGCGCCAAATCAACCTTAAATTTAAGGGGCGCCAAATCGACAGTAAACTAAGGGGCGCCAAATTGACCTTAAACTTACAGGGGCGCCAAAATCGACAGTAAAACTAAGAGGTGCCAAATTGACCTTAAACTAAGCGGCGCCAAATCGACCTTAAATTTAGGGGCGCCAAATCGACAGTAATCTAGGAGGGCGCCAAATTGACCTCAAACTTATAGGGGTGCCAACTCGACCTTAAATTTAGGGGGCGCCAAATCGTCATTAAACTACGGGGAGCCAAATTGAGCTTAAACGTGGGGCGCCAAATTGACCCGAAAATTAGATGGGGGCCGCCAAATTGACCTGAAGCTGAGGGGGCGCCTAATTGATATTAACTTAGGGCGGCCGAAATCGACCTTAAACTAAGTAAGGGCGCCAAATTGAAAAAGGGGGAGGGGAAGGGGGCGCCCTTAAAAAAAATTAGGGGGCGCCAAATCGAGAGTAAACTAAGCAACGCCAATAAACTTAGGGGTGCCGAATGGATCTTAAACTAAGGGACGCCAAATTGAGATTGAACATACGGGTGCCAAATTGACCTTCAACATAGGTGGGACGCCAAATCGACCTTAAACTTAGCGGTTCTAAATCGACCTTAAATTTAGGGGGGCGCCAAATCAAACTTAAGATTAGAGGGGCGCCAAAATGAGCTTAACGTGGGGGCGCCAAATTGACCTGAAACTTAAATGGGGGCGCCAAATCGACCTTAAACTTAAGGGCGCTAAAACGACCCTAGATTTAGGAGGGGCGCAAAGTCGACCTTAAACCCAGGGGCGCAAAATCGACCTTAAATTTAGGGGGCGCCAAATCGAACTTAAACCTAGAGGGGGGCCAAAATGATCTTAAACGTAAGGGCGCCAAATTTAGATCAAATGTAGGGGCACAAAAATGATTTGAAACTTAAGGGGTGCTGAATTGACCCGAGACTTAAGGGCGCTGATTTAACCTGAAGTTAAGGGGGTGCCAAATCGATCTTAAATTAAAGGACGCCAGATTGAGCTCAAATGTAGGGGCGCCGAATTGACCTGAGACTTAGGGGTGCCAAATTTATCTTAAATGATTTCAAGTTTATCGAAAAATTTCGGCTCGCGATTCGCGCTCGCATTATTTAATGAGATATGTATCTTCTTTAAAAGCATGGCATTAGAAAAAGCTTAAAAAGCACTGTTTTCAGGTTGATTTAATAAGATAATTATGTATCTTCCTTTTAAACTTAGCATAAAGACGCTTTAAAAATGATTTGTTTTCAGGTTGATATTTTATCAAAAATTTTCGGTATTTTCTTTATGAGCTTAGCACAAAAACGCTTAAAATTAAATGTTTTGAAGTTAATATATCAACAAAAATTCGGCTCGCGCTTCGCGCTCGCATTATTTATTGAGATATGTATCTTCTTTATAAGCATGGCATTAGAAAAAGCTTAAAAATTACTGTTTTCAGGTTAATATGACCCTTCCTTATAGAATTATCATAAAGACGCTTTAAAAATGCTTTGTTTTCAGGTTGATATTTTATCAAAAATTTTCGGCTCGCGCTATCTTCTTGAAAAGCATAGCACACACACACCAAATTTCAATGCAGTGTTTTAGGTTGATATATCTAAAATTGTCAGCTCGCACTTCGCGCTCACTTTGTTTAGTGAGATAATTTGTATCTCCCTTATAAACATAGCAATAAACATAGCATAAAAACGCTTAAAAATCCACTGTTTTCAGGTTGATATAATTTATTGTCACAAATTTTCGGCTCGCGCTTCGCGCTCGCATTGTTTAATGCGATAAGTATCTTCTTAAAAAGCTTAGCACAAAAAAAAAAAAAAACTTTCAATGCAGTGTTTTTAGGTTGATATATCTAAAATTTTCAGCCCGCGCTTCGCGCTCGCATGTTTAGTGAGATAATATGTATCTTCCTTTATAAACATAGCATAAAAACGCTTAAAAATCCACTGTTTTCAGGTTGATATAATTTGTTATCAAAAATTTTTGGCTCGCGCTTCGCACTCGCATTGTTTAATGGTATAAGTATTTTCTTTATGAGCTTCGCATAAAGAACGCTTAAAATTCAATGTTTTCAGGTTGATATAGCAAAAATTTTCGGCTCGCGCTTCGCGCTCGCATTATTGATTTAATACATTTGCTTGTTCATACAAAAAACAAGATTAAGTTAATTAAGTGTCTATAGGCCTATGCATTTGTAACATCCACCCCCCTGCGCTAAGCTTTCAAACCGCTGATCAAGGAATATTTGGGTGAAAAAATCCGCCCCCCCCCCCCCTATTGGCGAATGCTGGATCCGCCCCTGCGTTCATATGATATTCTGATGAAGAGCTAAACAAAATTGATACCCCTAATTGCTTAGAATTCTTTGCTTTCTAGTAGAGGGGAAAAAATCTGATCGCGCTTCGCGCTCGTATTTAGAAATATTCGTGTTTTCATCTGTAGCGGTAATACCTCATATACCTAGAAATTATTTTCCATGAACTCACCATTGGCAAGAATTTAAAACAAAAAAAAACAAAAAAACAAAAAACAAAAAACAAACTTAAATAAATTATTATTCAAAATCCTTCAACATACATTTAAGCCGTAGGCCTATGTTTGCCTGGCGGGGCGGGGGGGGGGGGGGGGGGGGGGGGGGGGGCGCCATATTTTGAAAAGTACACAGGGGCGCCAAATTCACGTCGGGCCCCCCGGGGTCCGAAATCCTGGATACGCGCCTGACAAGCATAAATACCGATTAAAATGATAAACGTCTAAACTAAAAGATTCACACATGAGAATAATTCATTGCGAATATTTATTAATAGCATCAGCCCCTAGCCAACAATAAAAAATGAATACGATATCTTCTGTCTAACATAAATACTTTAACATAATTCGAAAAAAAAAAAAAAGTTAAACAAATGTCTTTCGACGAACATTACATTATAGATGTAGAGCACTTTTTTTTAAAAAATGATTCATCAACTGGTATAGGCATTCTTTCCTCACGTTTATTCTGAAATCATATTTACATAAGCGTGAAACCATAAACGACAAATATTAGCTATATATCATTTTAAAATCTAAATGTTCATTATACCCTTCCTTTAACGAATAAAAAAAAATGT
>CALNVZ010003426.1:8747270-8760154 GCA_940671915.1 Paracentrotus lividus
GTTGTTGTTGGTTTTTAATGTATATACATAGAGATAAAAAGATTCTAGTAGCAAGTAAATCCAGGTGACGTCTTCCCAATCATCGCTGATGAGACTATGCTAAGACCGGAAAAAGTCTTAGAATTGTATAGACCTTTGTTTAATTTCCCGCTATCTCCTCTGACTGAGACACAGGAGACATAGCGGCAGCTAACCGCAACATTTTACCACACCCTATTCACATTTTAAACCTCAAACTTCTATGTGCCTCTGATCTGAGGAGTATCGAAATTCATTTTAACAGAACCTATATCTATGAAATACAACTATTGATTGTATTTGTGTGCACGAAATATAATGAATAAGTATGACAGCGCCAACTCTCTGAATCTCCACACAATATATTGGGTCAAAGGTACTCTGGGAAAACCAGCAGCTATTTTGGGCGTGTATTGTTACTTTTTGTACAATGAAATCCGCCATTTTTCATAATTTTGTGCACATACTGTGAATATGCCATGACACGGCTTGGTCTTCATTATTAGTATAGTTCCGTTGTTGATGATCTGTTTGAATTGACTTACCTAGATTGAGATACACTGGATATATTAACAGTTTGCCTGCATAATGTCCACTAGAAGCAGGTTATGGTGAAATAAAGAGACTAGATCTATTCAATGTTCAACATTCTACGGAATCGGAGATTTTAACCACGGATTACCACCAACGATCGAAATGAAGAAGGAACTATTTGACAATATCTATAGTTTGCAGTTCGCTCTTAGACTACAATGTATACGTAAATCAACAGATTAACGAACTTAACGAAATTAAAGAATAAACTTGCGCTCTATTTGTCAGGTGCCACATTAATATTATTCTTTCTAGTCCAATTTCAAGATTATATTGAACGAATGACACGTACGCCTATGCTGCTAAAAGTAGATTTATAAAGGGACATTTAGACCAGTGACGGACCTAATTTTCTAACCAATTCAGACCTTACATCATGGCCGAGAAGCTGGAAACAGAAAAAGACTCTTTACAGAACCTGACGTGTCCATTATGTCTTGATATCTTTGATGATCCAACGCTCCTGACATCTTGCGGACATACCTTCTGTCGGAAATGTCTCATGAAATATGATTTATTTCATCAGGACCTTGATCACATGGTTTGTCCTCTTTGTAGGAAGATCACGAAGTTGACTGCGAACAGCGTCGATGATCTCGACACCGATGTGACGGTCAACGAACTCGTAGACGACTATCATGTCAAATGCGGAGGAGCTAATGCGATCCTCGAGACGTTGCAGAAGTGCACTATCTGCGAACTCCAGAATGTTGCGATCTCCTTCTGTAACAATTGTAATACGTTTATGTGTGATGTGTGCCATGTTGGCCACCAACAACTAAAACTGTTCTTCAAAGGCCATGAGATCATATCCATTCAAGATGTTATGGAAGGGAAAGGCAACATTGGTCGCTACTCTGAGAAGTGTTCAATCCATAAACAGGAGAACAAAGATATGTTCTGCGAGGATTGTAAGGTGCATGTCTGTTTGAAGTGTGTGATCATCGGTCATCGTGATCATAATATCAAATCGCATGAGGACTTCGAGAAAGAGTTACAGGTTAAGATTAGTATCCTCCGTGAGACATTAGATTATTAATGATGCAGTAAAAAGTAATTTTCTGAGGGATTTGTTTGCTGTTGTTGTTGTTATTGGTTTTTTCCCTCTTGTTTGTGTTTTTGTTTTGGGTATACATTAATTTGTGTGGGCAAAAGAGTATCTTGAAGCAGAACTCGTGACGTGAGAGTTGCTAAACCCCCTCCCCCCCCCTCAAAAGAGAAACCATCCCATTTATTATACAGTAAGGCATTGGAGCAACATCTAGATTGTTTTTTTTTTTATTTTTTTATTTACTTTTATTTTGCTTGTGTGGCTCTTATTATAATGTGAGTTTTGGATGATAAGTGTGACATGATCGTTCGTTAATCTGGTTATTATTCTTATACTAGTATGAATATTAACTCATGTTGGTATCATTCATTTGTTGTGGCAATAGTAGACAAATAAAACTAATGAAAGACAAAAAATATCCATGCATAAATAGCATTACACCAAATAACACAAAAAAAAAACAAAACAAACAAAGACAAAAATCAAAAAAAATAAATAAATACAACAACAAGAAAAGCATAACAGTAAATAATAATTAATATTTCAAAAGAAAAAAGAATAGCTTAATAATAAATAAGTAAATTAATTAATATATAAAAGATTCACTTATAAACACGCAAAAGAAGCAAATAGGAGTGAGAGAAGAAAGATCTCAATCACCACAATAAAAAATGATGCTAAAGACAATACAGATAAAGAATCAACACCAAAAGAAGTCAAATGAGAACTGTTTTACAGAGCCTAATAATTACGTACTAGAAGCAATATATACGTCAGCAATATTAAACCCATATAATAAAAGGATGTAATAAGATTAATATAATATAATTATTATTATACATCAGCAAATTATATAAAAAATAAAAATAAGAGTAGAGGTAATAATTAAGCCGGAAAATAATCGCCCTTGTTTTGGATCAACAATAGTCCCTTATTTGTGTTTTACGTCCATTTATGGGTAATGTTTCCAGTCTGACGTCGAAAAGGGTCATAACTTTTGCTTCAATGCAATGAAATCGTTTAGGGTACTTATTGTCATCTTGAACGTCAAAAATGGGTTTCAAAATTTGTCTTCAATAACTAAATTGATGACCGTTTTGGGTTTCCCATTTTCAGGGTACGGGGACACGCATGGGTAGCACTTTTTTGTTTGAGTGACCCCCCGGGAAAAGAAAATTGTTCCTGTTCTTGTTTTTCGCTAGATGATGATTATTGATACAATAATGCAGTTTTCGGTAAAAGTCAAAAGGTAGAGTTTATTATTAGGTACCCCATACCGTTTTTAATAATTAGTAAGGATAATAGTTACGATGAATTTGGGCCCGGTCCTACGTTAAACTAATATTGTTTTATGTTCTTGCTAATCATCGAATGATTAGATTAATCCAAAGCAACAACGATTTTTTCCCCCCAAGGTCCATGATCTCATCCAACGATGTACATCCAAGAAATCAGAACTGGAGAAGAACATTCAGAATGTGGAGGCACAACGTCGTGAAGTACACACAGCCGTTCAGAAACTACGAGCAGATGTCAGCCAAGTGTACCGTACCAAGGCCAAGCAGCTTGAAGAAAACCAACGTATACTCGTCGAACAAATCGATGCTCTAGAGCGCAGTTTCGATGAGGACCTCAACTCTCTGAAATCAAACGACCGACAAAGAATCAAAAGCATTTACAGTTCGATGACGCTGGTGGCTAATGATAGACTAGGACGTCTTGAGATGGACAGTCTGTCTGCTCACACGTTGCTTTGTGAGGAGCTGGATGGCATGCTGAAGGAGGCTACTGATCACACTTCTGCTGCAGCCATTACAGAGAAAGCACATAAGAAGAGTTCCAGCCTGCAGATGATACCCGTCTTGACCTCTGCAAAATCTCGGTCCCAAATCATGTCTTAGAAGTGATTCAATGTGTGGATCTACGAGGAGAAATGTACGGCATGACTAAATACACTTATAGCAGTGTAGGTGTCGGATATTACAATGCCAATGGAATCAATGGGAATAGATATAATTGATTCAAATGGTAAGAAGCAGCAGTATGCTAATGTATCAAGCAATGCGTGCTGTTATGATCTCGTTTTTCAACGAGACATGACATTATGCATCTCAACGGGACGCACGGAAGCACATGTTTAATCTCCAAGTGGGATCAGGAAACCAACCGTTCAAGTGACTAGCAGTGACTATTGGCTCAAATTAAATAGAAGTCCAACAGATGAAATTCTCATAGCCAACGCTGCAGAACACGTCTACATCTACGACCCGACAGGATCCACACTCAGATACACCATCCCAACAAAGCACAACATCACACGCCAGGCATCTGCAACCACGTCGGGTTTGATCGTCACAAGTTCTTGTTGGAATAGCAATCCAAGCATTGTGACGGTCTATGACAGGGATCGGAATGCTGGGAAGCCTCTACAAGGTCCAAGCGATATCTGCCTGTATGCTGCTGTGGATGAGCAGGACAGGGTGTATGTAGCGAGTGTTGATCGTAAGTCTGGTAAGGTGGTGATCAGACTCTATGACATTGATGGTCTGAACCTCAAGGAGAGAGTTGAGTTCAATGCACTTAACCTGACACTCGGATGGTATTGGTGTTATCTGGTTCCAGACATGCTCGCTTTTGCTCGTGACAAAAAGTTGTATTTCATCAAGGTTACATTGTACATATCAATCACTTATCACAATCGTTATTGAATATAACTATAATGTTTTAACTATCAATGCCTAGCTGTTACTAGTTTTACAACCACCCGCTTATTTTTAACTATATTTAACATGTTATATCACTACACATGAATCGTTTTAACCATACCTTAATCATTTGTGATCAATTATACAATTAAATGTATATTTATTCAATGTTTTAGGTTAATGTTTTAGTTTAATGAGACATACGACAATGCGTTATTAATAATTGTGGAGTATTACTGACTATAGCATAATTCTTATCCAATACAAATAGATAGACGCTATATAGTCATGATTGAAATCGCAAATCAATCATTTTATATTGATTTAGATTATCGGGTTGTGTGCGTATTTTTTATAAGCCACGATACTGAATGAATATGACAGAGTCCAAATTCGAAGAAGGTCAATATTTTAAAACCTGAGACTGTAAATTAATAATGGGCGTCAAATTTACATCTTTTTAAGAATTTTGTTGCAAAATATTGTACGAACGGTTTACCTCTTCCTCATTTCAATATACACAGAATCAGGCAAGTGTAATAAAGGTAAAAACCACTTAGAAATAACATTTTAGTGCTAAACAGTATCGATTGATTTCTCCGTTATATTTTCAAACATGTTCGTCTTTTTTTAAATTAGGTGATGTTCCTGGATAACATTAAATACCGGACCGGCAGCCTGAATTGAAATGTACATGTATATAGAACTATCACAAAAAGTTTTGGATTTCAGTTATGATAATTTTCGAGTACATTTTAGTTATCACTGATGTTTATACCATTGCAATGTTCTTATCCATCTTTGAAATGACATCCATTTTTATAAGTAACATAATTCAGTAAACAGAATATTCCGATTTGTCCTGATATTCAGGTTTTCTGTGCATGCAAACATGACATCACCATTACAAAATTGTGGTATCATTGAAAGATGAATAATTAGCTTTGACAATCAATTCGTAATTTTGTAAAACTCAATAGGCAGGCCTTTTTTTAGGGTGGGGAGCGCTTGTCCATCAGCATCAATGGTGTAAATTTTAACCTTAGTAGATATTTTAAAAGTAAAACATCGACCACTATTGAACAAGAGCCGATGTTTTATTTCTCATTCAATGCTGTCTCTTCCTTAGGTCATACTTTAACTAAAAAGTTTTTATATTTATTTTATTATTTATCATCCCCACCCCTATTATTATTCCCTATCGAGGGGGGGGGGGGTGGTCTGTCGGAACAGTCTATCGCCTGTTCAATTTTAAGATGGAAATTACATGATCATCATGTTTGTTTTCACATATATCTTGTCATATAACCCTCCTTTTGATAGTTTTTAAAAAATATATACATTTTGGAACGGGTTTCAGTGAGCTGACATTGTTTTTCAAAATGATTATAATGAAAATAAAAAAATGTAAGTTAGAGTTGTAGCGGTGAGCTTCTATTTCATTTTGAATTGGTATTTATGCAAAATGTTCCTACAACTCTATTCTGAAAACATTATCAAGAAGCGGAGCTGAAAAAAATGTTGTTGCCCCCTCTTCCAAATAATCTTTCGTTACTCACTCTGTTCCCTGTCTAACAATACGATCATTCATGTAAACTCAAACATTGGTACATGTCTCATTCAGAGGCAGATCAAAGAAGGTGTATATGAGATATAATATATGCCCATGATATCTGACAAGAAAAGGTTATCAATTCGCCAGGGTGGGGTCCATTCATCGGCCAAAGTTTGGAGCCACGTGTAATTATTGCCGCAGCTTACTCGAGCAAAATGTATGGTATGATCATCTGAATCTAATTAACTGGTCACACATAAACAAAGGGTACAAATTTCTTCCCATTTTCACCATGTTAATAATTATTTTTCAATATCAAAAACTACAAACGATATAATCTAAATCTGTCATTAAATTCCTGTTTTGAGGTTGTGCGTGTGTGTGTTTATGTGCGTGTTTTTTTTCTTTTTTTTTTTTCTTATATCATGATATAAACTGATAGTACCATTCCTGGTAATAAATAATATATAAGTCCTCGTGTCAATGATAGCGCTCTTTATTTTAAGAAAATAAAATTTAATTAATAATGCTTGAAAAATGGGTTTGTTTTGAAAGGATTCGTGATTACTATAGAGTCTTTTTTTTCTAAATAACATAATGATTTGATAGGAAAGATATCTGGATATAGGACTAAAAAATATAGCGAGTGATCATCAGCTTAAAATGATTAATTTTTTTAGAATCATTTATTGTTTATCACCAAAATGATATATTTCTTACTTCAGGAAGGAATTAAAAACTCATTTCCTTTGAGGATCAAAAACGAATTGCCCACAATTCTTTTATTATAAGGAGCAGACCAAACTGCAATTGTGCTAGGAAATATGATGTATATATAACACTTACAATACTTCTAGTTTATATTGGGCATTATGACATTATGATGTTATTCAACTGTAATTCTGTACAAAATAAAGAAAATGGTCACAATCTTATGTCGGTTCTTTTTTAATTTGAGCTAGCATTCATTTGAGCTAGCATTCTTTTGGCCGCGTCATACCAAAAGACGTTAAAAAATGGTAGTTGCTGCTTCCCTGTTTGGCGTTCAACAAGAGGGGGATAGAGCAATGTCCTTCTGGCGCTGCTCAGCGGCTGCCGGGCCCACGAGAAAAGGGGCAAAATAAATATCCGTTTCGGACAATAAAATTTGGAGCATTTTCATTTTCATTTTCATTTTAGTTTTGTAAAGAAAGGTAGAAAGAGAGAGATTGAAATAAAAAGAAAGAGAGAGGAAGAGCGAGATAAAAAAGAGCGAGAGAGAGAGAGAGAGAGAGAGAGAGAGAGAGAAGGATAGAGTGAGATAAAAAACAAAAACAAAACAAAACAAAACAAATAAAACATGGCATGAGTGAGAGAGTAAACATGAGAAAGAGTGAGAAGGGTTTTATAATACAAAGAAATAAAGGTTGGGGCAGAGAACTTGGAAAGAAAGAGACCAAATTAAAAGGAAATTTTTAAAATTAATTTTTTTTTTCTTTTTAAGAATAATGGTGCAGAGAGACAGACCACCAATTCATTACAAACGTACATTATTTGTTTCTTTTTGCTTTGTGTGTGTGTTTCTTTTTGTTTGTTATTTGTTTATGCCCCCCTTTTTAAAGAAAGGGTAAAGAGAAGAGAATTGGAGATATAGAGACAAAGAGATAAAAGTGAAAGTGAAATAAAAAGAAGAATGCATTAAAAAGAAAACCGAATGAAAAGAAGTGTCATTGAGTAGAAACATGGTAGTGAAGAGTCATAAACAAAGAACCTGTTTTTTATGTAGGAAGAATGGGTACCGAGATTCAAGCTTTATTGGTCACGTGTTTAGCAACCTGAACCAATCAGG
Source organism: Paracentrotus lividus (assembly GCA_940671915.1). Classification (NCBI taxonomy): domain Eukaryota; kingdom Metazoa; phylum Echinodermata; class Echinoidea; order Camarodonta; family Echinidae; genus Paracentrotus; species Paracentrotus lividus. The sequence continues at coordinate 8,755,022 of CALNVZ010003426.1, forward strand.
ATGGAGCTTATTAATATGCGAGGCAGATTTCTGTGTAGCTCTGATCAGGAAAGTAAGCTGTATACATGAACGAAACATGGAACATGAAATGAAATGGATCCGGGTTATACAGTGCGTATAAAAAACGCAACAAGATTTAATTTCAAACTTGTGAAGATTGTGTTAGTTTTACACCAAAGTGAGTAGAAACACGTTAAAGCTATATATCTGCTCTAATTTCCAATAATATCTTATTTATTCATACAAGTTCAGGGATGGCTGAGTTATCATTCTTTTTGGACAATGGGAAAAGGTGAACTAGGGGCAAAGTTTTAGAAACGGCAAGAATTATGGCATCTTACTAGAAATTAACTCAACAAAATAGAATAATGAAATTGATAATTACAACGTACATTGTCTTCTTTAGGTTGTCTTTCTCTAAACATTACATCCCATGCCCCTCAAAATGGCCCCATTCCTTTCCACACAGAGATTAGATTTCTCCATCTTACGCACAACCCTGTGGATCATTGGGGCCTGGTGGCTTCAAACTCATCAATGATTCTTTGTCGGAGAGTTGCAATGTCAGGTGGAGGGGTAATAAACACTTTGCCCTCGAGATAACCCCAAATGCGGAGATCGAGGTGGCCACTCCACATCATGATACAAGCTAGCAATCACTCGATGTCCAAAAACCTCAGCCAATCTGTTTCTTACTGCGACTAGTCAATGGGCTGGTGAACCATCCTGTGTCCACTCCGCAGTCAAATTTTTGACTATGTTAAAGCTCAGATGCAGTTAATTTGTTATGTTATTTCATGTAATATTTTCTCAGATTATGCATGTATGTTTATGATTTGAATGAACAATAAAGAATACTAAAAAAAAAAATAATAATAATAATAATGCTTCTAGAAGTATGTCTGTGACCAGAATACGCTAATACAGTAAATCCAAACCCAATTTCGTTACAGTATTTTTATTCATATTTCTTTAGCATATATTTTAATATGTACATGTTTTCAAAATCTATATATAATTGCGAATTTTTCCAGGTGGAATCTGTCCTCGGGGTAATTATCAAGTTTCTATTTTCCAATGACATTGGAAGAGGGTAATTGTCCAGGAGGTAACAGGGGCCGCGGAGCGTTATTGAAAGAGGAGTGGCTGAGCCGCAGTGGGGGGGGGGGGGGGGTGGGGGGGGTGGCGGGGCTGAACAGGTTAAAAATCACAAATGTATGGTCAGTTTTCCGTTTTTGTACACGTTTGCTGACGAAAACGAAAGTGGGGGGGGGGGGATGTGGGCTGCAGCCCCGCCCAGGCTCCGCGTGTCGCGCACCCAAATGATAACACATCCCAAATGATAACATTTTACCTGTCTACTGAAAAAATGTACTTCCTGTGCGCGCGCGGGCGGGCGTGTACTAGTATATATAGCTATAGTATACTACTCTACATGCAATTCTTCAGAGCATTCTTTATTTACGTTTGCAAAAACTTTTTCATCAAACTTCAAGCCAATTCCATCATTTTGAAGTGGGAAATTGAGAAAGATTGGCTTTCATTCAGAGATGTCCGTACGACACATTTTGGGTGACAGTATACGCCACAATATTCTTAAAAAATTATCCTCTATTTATTGATGGATGTTTTTTTTTTTTTTTTTTTTGCAAACATATTTCATATATTTCTTCTTTGGTAGCTGAATATCATTTGAGCTGAGTTTCTATCAAAATTTCCCTGTGTAACTCACAAACTTTTGAGCACAAACTTAAGGTTTCCAAAACAGTCACTTTTTCTGCGTCCGTACGACATATTACTATTTTTAATCTCCATTCTATAGGATGTGTATTCAAGTCAAATAGGTCTTGGTTATTTTAAAATTCTGATAGACTTGAGGATGGCCATCATTCACTGGAATATTTTTTTGCTTTCTTGTCGAAAAAACTGTCAAATGTTATCTAAATGTCCGTACAACACGTATGGAATCGCCCTCTACTAATTCGATTGCTTTTGACGGGGATTTTTTATTTGAAGGCTTTCAATACCAAAGCGAAAGGAACCAAGTTGGAATTTGAATCATGAATTTGAGGCTGTAGATATATTTTGGAATTTGAATGAACTGATTATTAAATGGAGTAACGAATCCCGAAACTGACTGGGAAATCCTATACTACAAAAGAAATATTTAGACTTCTCGAAAGTCACGTGGACAATTTCTATGTCCCTTTTTTTTCTTCACGTTTTTTTAACCCAAAATTTTTTCGCTAGGCCGCTAGCGACCTCGCACAAGATAGGGCATACCAAGCAATAATTATGTATAAAACAACTCACCTTTTCTGCTGGAGGCAACTATAATTGAGAGTGCTCTCAGAAGCATATAGGCTATAGAGGGGCTTCGGTTACATCCTCTAGACGTAGTTTTTAATGCCCTTTCTCGCGCTTATAATTTCAAAAGTCATTTAAAACAAGTAAATCTATTTGGAATCGGTATTTTAACACTATCATAGGGGAAATATTTCACACTTTGCTTTAAGTGTGTATTAAATCTATAAATGTTGCATTAACTTCTAGTCGATAATCGAAAGAATTGCTGTAGTTGTGCAGCCAGGTGGAGTGTGCATGGGGTGGGCCTGAGTGCCTGCAGCCCACAAATAAATGTTGCATAAACTTCTAGTCGAAAATCGAAAGAATTGCTGTCGTTGTGCAGCCAGGGTGGAGTGTGGGGGGTGGGCCTGAGTGCCTGCAGCCCACAAATCTTCGCAGCAAAAAATGGTCCTCCTGTAATTTATTATAGCGCCCCTATATATAATTATCAGAATTTACCTAACCCAAACTTCGATTCGGTAAGTAATTCATAATTAGGGTATATTAGTTTTGTAGGGCACGATTAAACTCAATTTGTATAGTTCGAAATTAATAATAATGGAAATTAGCTCAAAATTTTGCGCTCGCAATACTTAAAGAACGAATAAATAAAAAAAACAAAACAAAAAAAAAAAAACAAAGCCATAAAGATTCTGAACATAATAGGCCTACCAGTAGATTAAAATACATTTTTTTATAACCAGTCCGGTCCTATCCATAAAATTGGATAACCATGACATTAATCTAAGGTGCCTCCATTTCGAAAATATTGCCCTTTTCCATTGTGACTCAGTTAACGATCTTTTAAAGGAAAAGCACCCTCGAATTTATTTGGTTTTAAAAAGACGGAGAAGAAAATATAGTAAATAAAGATATCAGTGAAGCGTTTAAAGAAAATTCGATTTTCAATTTGTTGACGTCAATAATTGTGAGCCTCTCTATCATATGTTGAGTGATGAAATTTTGTATATTGGCATGTGGTATGACCCCCTCCCCGCCTGTATTATGGAGGAGTGAGGCCCCCCCCCAAAAAAAAAAGAAAAAAGAAAAAGCGCTTAATATGGCCGTTTTACATAGTTCCAGTGAGCTAGGTAAGGCTAGGTAAAAATGTTACCATTTCGGATGTTGCTATTTGAAATAAAGTCATGTTTGTGTTTCCGGGTGGCAAAACGAGCGAGATGTATAAGAGACTGCATCTATAATAACCAAAGTTGTGGATTTATTTTCAATACTTTAATTATCTTCAAGACTGTGGTAGTGGTGGGGGGGGGGGGGGAGTAGGCACCCTATGATATATTTTATTGGTATGTAAGGTCCTTTTTTGTTGGGGGTGGGGGAGGGGGGGGGGGTAGGTGTTAAAAATATTATGCATTCGGCCGTCATTAAGTTTGAAACACATTATAGGAGGGGTAGGGCCAGGTCGCTCGATCGATAGGCCCGGAAGAATTGCAGCAAAAAAAATTAAAAAAAATAAAAACAATAAGGTTTGCTGTTTTTCCAAACTTGCGGGGATGCCTACACCCTCCACTCCTTTTGGATCCGCGCCTGGAATTGAATTGAATTTATTTATTTATGGTGGTGGTGGGGGGGGGGGACCCTATGTAATATTTTTTTTTTGGTATGTAAGGTCCCTTTTTTGTGGGGAGGGGTCGTCCCGGAAGATGGTGTATATCACGGGTCCTTTTACTTTTTAATTCATTCACATTTTCTTCTCCGACCTCATCTAACTAGCGGAGACCGGGGATGGACGTTACAAAATTCACATTTTTGGCCAGATAATTCTAATGAAAGTAATCAAACACTCCATTTTTGGGTCTGTAGTTAGCCTATTATCGATTATGTTGGATAAAACATGAGGCACATAAAACTTGAAAACATGTAAACACTAATTAAATACAGCTTAATTAATGAAGACGTTTTTTTTGTAACAACCTACCCCGGAATACGGGGTTAGTTGTTACACCATACGGGGTAAAATGTTACTATTTGTAAAAATACGGGGTAATTTGTTACTTTGTAAAGCTCTTATACCATACTTTTGTTTCAACTTTCCAGTTTCTTGGTATCGTTAACAGTAGATCAAGTAGAGCTCTAGAATAGACTAAAGTAATAATAGAAATATTAAAATATTAACACCTGAAAATTGAAACAAAATTACTTTACATGTGTAATGTAATTGGGTAGATTGTTGCAACAATCGACATGGGGTAGGTTGTTGTAACAGCCTACCTCATGGGTGATTTTACACATAAAATTAACTGTAGCACAGCCATTATGCAGAATTACACGGCATGGCTCAGGGGTATATTAGTGACATACATGTACTATATTTACAATACCAGACTATCATCATGTGCCTTCAGTTGTAAGAACTATTACAAATTTTAATTTTGTCAAAAATTCACTTGGAACTGTAAAAAATGTTTTTGTGGATTTACTTTTTAATAAAACAATGGAGAAACCTCACGACCGGCAGTTCATCACAGCTATGTGTAGGCTGTATAGAGATGATGTTATTTAGCACGAACTCTCTTGTTCCAACTTAGCAACTAAGAACTGTAACAACTGACCCGTGTAACTTCCATCTCCGGTCTCCCCTACTATAGGCCTATACCTCGCTAAATATAAAGCTGTCATCGTTACGGTATACATTTTTTAATTACTTATTAACTGATATTGTGTCCTTATAAGGAAGGAGAAAGGTGTAATGCGTGTTTATATCATAAAATTTCCAATACATGGAAAACTCGGCCATTATTAAGCTTTTTGGGGGGCGGGGGGGGGGGG
>CALNVZ010003426.1:8779345-8805179 GCA_940671915.1 Paracentrotus lividus
CGTGGCGGAGGAGATGGGGGGGGCTTTTCTCGAAGGACTGTGGTTTAGTAGTTTTCTGAACCAGTCGTTTTTATGAAAATTATTCATTATAAATAAACAATTATTATAAATAGTTATTAATAGGAGAAATAGAGGAGAGCTTGCATTTTGTTGTTGCTATTGAAGTTCATAATTTTAGACCCCCCCCCCCAAGCGGCTAATATAGCGCCGATAGTGCGCTAGTCCGATATTCCAGCCCGCCGCGCTGCGCGTCCGGTACTCCGCAGGGGGGGCCGGGTGTTTACAAATTTGCCGACTAATCAAAGCGCCGCGTAATCTACATAAATATGTCATACGCGCGCATGTCGGCAATTATCATAGAAACGCGTTCTCTTTTGTTCTTAATCTTCAACATCAAAGCGCAACACACTTTCCCACGCGTATACTTAGAACTTGCATCTGATCTGCGGAAGAATAATTGTGTCTGCAATATAATCATTCTCATCATGGACTCCGAGAAGCAATGTTTTTCCCTACTCCCACTTCTCCATTCTTCGACGATTGTTTGGACTTTGTTTGGTCCCCTTCTATGTATTGCCAGATTGCACAAAAGACTTTGCATGAGACTGGAGTGGAGGGGGCGCGCCCCCGAGTCTACTCCGGTCATATTCGTCCATGATTTTTAATAACCGCTCGGTTATCAAAATATAAAAAAGGGGTCAAGTATGTGTGTCTGTGTCCAACTAAGCGTCCGTGCCTCACGGCTAAAAAATCAACAAAAATGCTACTTTTCTATTTAAGGCTGGTTTAATTGGACGGAGCTTCTAAACTTCTATGCAAATGTAAATTTATTCAGAATAGAAAACACGCTATTTCTCAATCTCTCTAGAATTATGAACTTCAAAATCAACAAAAATGCAGCTCTCCTCTATTTCTCCAATTATATTTGGGAAAGGCGCGATAGAAATATTGGGTATTATTATTATTATTATTATTATTATTATCATCTATTAATATTATATTATTATTTAATGAATAATTTTCATAAAAACGACTGGTTCAGAAAACTACTAAACACAGCCTTTCGAGAAAAGCCCCCCCCCCCCCCCCCCCCCCCCCGGTGTCCACGAAAGGGTGAGGCCATCCCCGCTCCACCCCCGCTCCGCGAACGCAGAAGATCGTTGCAAGCCAATTTTTTAGACTTAAAAAAACTCTGCAAAGTTCTGCATTCTTGTCCTATACAGGAGGGGTACTTAAAAAAAGAAGTTTTGATTATAATTGTGATTTTTGTTGTTGCAGGAATGGGGTGTCCGTTACTTGACCTTTGAGAGTGACCCTGAGCCAATCTGGACGGAGCGAGATTTGAAGGTCAAGGCACTTTGCAAGGAGATGAATGTGGAATGCATCGAGAGAGTCTCTCACACGCTATGGAACCCAGAGATGTGAGTTTTATTTAGTGGGAAAGATGACCAGAATTGTCCTTTCAAACGATTTTCATGTTATTTAGGTAGAATCTTATAGGAGAATGGTCCACTTTAAAGATTAATTTTCAAATCCCCTAATACACTGTAGTCATACATTGTAATATGACAAAACAGTTGAAGTATTTCTGTGTGTATTCCCATACATGCATTTCTTTGTGCAATGTTACACTTAAAGAATTTTATAAACCTTAACAAATACAACAATTCTCAGGAACATTGTAATAAACATTTCCCAATCATTTTGTGACTGTTTGTTTTACAATTGCATGTCATGACCTGAACTTCAATTTATCTTTAAACAGCATTCTGATATAAATTACTGGTAGCTCTTTTTGTGGTGCATTTTGTTACTGAAAGAAACATTAATTATGTACTTTGGAAAATACATGTACAGAATAAAATGATATTTACCAGACCTGTGATATACCGTGCACGTACATGTAGCGAGGTCAAACTGTAACTGAATGTTACAATTTAGTAATAGATGACTTGTCAGGTGATTGCAAACTAAAAATTGTTTTACAATATATATGGATTGGTATTAAAGTTATTCCATAATTTCATTATTTACAACTCTTCTTTGTGTGTTTACATAACTTATACGTAATAGATATAAAACATTTTACTGGGAGGGGTGTTACATTCTTTTTTGAATCAATATATGCATGTACATGTATAAATGAATAAGACAAGACTTTCAAGATGAAATCTCTATTCCATTGGTAACTGACACCAACATATTCAAGTAATTTGGCAGGAAAACATGACCTTGTCCTTGTCTCTTGCAGTATCATCGAGAAGAATGGAGGCACGCCACCAATAACTTACTCCATGTTCATGGAGTGTGTAACTGAGATTGGACTCCCACCTCGCCCCATGCCTGACCCCATCCTCAACAAAGTCACCTTCAAGATTCCTCCCGACTTTGAAGAGCGCTTTGCCCTCCCCAGCCTTGAAAAGATGGGTGAGTTGGATTGGTGATGATGATGATACGTGTAGTAGCGAGCTTTCGCAATTCAATCACGGAATCACTCTGACCGTTGTTGTCCTTGTCTTCTGTTTCGCACATTCAAGAACGAGCAGTTTGCGTGATGTAAATGTAACAAAGGCTACTGATGACATTACCCTCAAGTGGGTAATATTTGCACAGGCGCGTATAGCAGGTCACCGACAAAAGCGCTGATTGGCTGATCTACTTCTTACCGTTGCCAAAATCTGGAACGTGAAATAGTTACTGAAAATCGTTGGTGATTGAAGCACGGACTCACATTCGCAAAATATGCCCATGCGCAGATCAAATCTTGATCGTCCTTTGTCTTTGAGTGGGTCCGTGATTGATTTGCGAAAGCTCACTAGTGTCTGTGATATTGACAGAGAAATGGTGCCGGTATTAGTAAGAAAAATAGCATGTTGCGAGAAGAGAATTATCTGACTGGTGTGGCCCATGACTGAATGAGTTTCAGAAGAGATGTCACAGCTCTTGCTAGTCATGAGTGGGCTGGTTCGAAGATAAAAATGCCATTTGGTCTAAACCCACTTTGACTTTGAATTCTATATTGCCTACAATCACTTTTGTCTAATTGCGTTTAATTGGCACTTTGCCTACCGGTAGTTACCATTTTGTCTAATTCCCATTTTGTCGAATGTTCATTTCATCTAATGTCCACTTGATCTAACACCACTTGGTCACTTGCAGTATTAACAAACTAGTAATTGACTAAATATTGGTTTTGGGTTTAGACCAAATTGCAATAAGACAATTTGGCTATGAGACGAATTGATTCTAAGTGAGAATTAGACCAAGTGTATATTAGAACAATGAGAACTTTTACCAAATTGTTAGTAGACCAAATGAGTATGTGGTTTTAGACAAACAGTGAATTGGACAAACTGCTGTTAGACCAAGTCGCTATAAACTAGTTCGAAGGACATTCACATAGATTGAATATGGATTGCAAGGGATCGCAGAGTCAATGAAACTAGCTATTAACAGATGGAAAGAACACATGCAAGATTCAGAAAAGATTGTCTGATTGCAAGTTGTGCAATGTCAAGGCTGAAATCTGCCTAATGATCTCCTCCTGCGTAACGATCTCCTCCTAATCAGTTATAGACCAATCATGAGCTAGTCCGTTCGCATTGTGTGCTGTGGCCTTAGGCTACAATATGTAAATTGATAAGAGTTTTGTCTCTAAGGCGCCTTCTCCATTCTAAAGGTGTCAGTTTCCCACGTCTTTTGTTCCAAAAGCCGATTTATCGTCTTTTGAATAGACGTCCGAAATCTTAATACGGCTGAAACATGAATGAACATGTTAAAAGCTGAAAGCTGAAAGTTTCCCAGGAAGCCGCGGGAACTGATGCCTTTTGATTTGAGAAGACGCCTAAGCAGACATGACATTGATGGTCATGTTGCTATTCCAAACATATTTTGGGTTTTGTGGATAATGATGATATTGGAAATAAGAAGGAAAAGCATTTTTTTTTCTGAGTTAGATACAATGTATCATTAATACATGTGGATCTTATTCCTAATTTACATGAGCCTGGTCATAATACTTTGGTAAATTACAAGTGTTAAATATTATTGGAAAGATAGGAATCTTTACTTCAAAAAAACACATTGACACCAAAAATATGAATCATGTCACCATACATGTATTAAAAATTAGTTGTTGTTATGATATGGTGGGTCACAAATATTGTCATAATACGATTATAATCTTTATTACCCCTCAATGTGTTCAGGAGTAAACATGGAGTGTAAGGAACAGGAAAGGAAGATATGGAAGGGAGGCGAGACACGCGCCCTTGAACTTTTCAAAGTCAGAATCCTGCATGAAGAAGAGGTAAGCATGAAATAAAAGAAATATCCTTTTAAAGGGAAAGTTCACCCTGGGTTTGAATTGGTTTTACAAAATGTAGAAAAGTAAAAGAAACATATAAGTGAAGATTTGGAGAAAATAAAAAAAAAATAACGAAGTTATGAATATTGAAAGTTTTGATTTTGTGACGTCACATGCGAGCAGTTCTCCTACATGTATGTGTTACAATGTATGTAGTGTAAATTCCATAAAGTGTCACTTTTTCAGAAGCAAATTAATTATGTCACCTGTGCGGTCGATACATCATCAAACCTATGTTAATATACATGCCTCTATCAAATTGACCCATTCCTCTACCATGAACCATGAAAAAGGGATAAATTTATGGAATTTACATACACAACGCATGGGAGTGTTGCTCGCACGTGACGTCACAGAATCAAAACTTTAAATATTCATAACTTCGCTATATTTTGGTTGATTTTCTTCAAACTTTCATTCTTATTTTTCTTTTATTTTTCTGCATTTTTAAAAACCAATGAAATTCCAGGGTGAACTTCCCCTTCAATAATGTAATTGATGTGATTTTAACCTCTTGAGAGTACTCAATGAACATTATAGTATTATTACCGGCTTAGCTAGCTACAGGTAGGCTACAACGATAGGGCACACAGAGCATTCAAGGAATCCCTTCCTACCGGTAGGCCTACCCATTTACATGTACATCACCTGGGTCAAGTGTGGCATGTGTAGATTAATGTCTATAATAATAAATGTAAGAACACTTGTAAAGTAGCTGTGCCAGCATTTGATTTTTGTGGATGTAATCAACTAATTGTATACCCAGTTACTGTATGTCCGGACGGGTTGTGTGTCCGGACAGATGATTTTGACCAGCCATTCTTTTTGTAGTTTTTTTAAAACAAAATGTTAGAAAATATTCTACAGATCAAATACTGATAAGATAAGCATTATTCAACATATATTTATGGCTTAATCCTGAGACAAACAAGCAGGCTTTATTTTTGTTAAGTGTCCGGACAACCAACCCCCATCCTACTTGTATTGTAGTCATAAAATGTATGTATCATAAGTGACTTTTACTACCTTCCATAAATATGCTGTATCTGTCAGCCTTAATTTGTACCAGAGAGACCAGGGAGGCATTTCATCACAGGACTTGTCAGAAATTTTATCAGATAAATTTGCTTTCAGCCAATCATATGCAAGCATTTCAGTAGCTTATAACAGTTTGTCGAATATTAACGTCTGACAAGTCCTTTTATGAAACGCCCCACAGGCTTTCAAATCCTCTCAAATTGGATTACCTGTAGTTTGATACGAACTGTACATGTAGAGATTCTTAATTTGGATCTATTTACATCACATTGTACAGGCCTTCAAGGGAGGATACTGCTTACCAAACCAGTATATGCCTGATCTGATGGGCACACCTAAGAGCTTAAGTGCCTATCTTCGCTTTGGATGCCTCTCTGTGAGAAAGTTCTACTGGAAGATCCATGATACATACTCAGAGGTAAAGACTCTCTCTCCTTCTCATTTTAACCCATTGAATACTGAATTCTCTCTCTCCCATAGGCCTATTACAAGTATAACTGGGTGGTGTTTTACCAATTCCTATGTACAACTGGTGATTCAATCAAAAGTTTGTCAAGCGATAATGCTCACTATCAACTCTCTGCTTTTCAAATATAAACAGACTCTGATCGTACCAGCCACATCTTTCAGATGGTGGTGTAGAATGTCTGTCCCAAACGTAAATACTGTATAAGTGTTTTTTTTTCACGTACAGATATTTTCGCGGTTAGCGGGGCTCCCAACATTTTCACGCGATGTTAAATTCGCGGTCGGCAAAATCTTGAATTAAAAGTAACTAGAACTAATCCATCTTTCTATTCTAAAAAACGAGGCATTATATTTATAAAAAGACAGTTAAAATGGAAATAAAGACATGCCGTGCCATGTCTTGACTTGTTTATTCTACATACCAGTCATCCACGCATCGCGCTGTATCGTTGTAGTGTGACTATTAGCGCTGCCATAGCGAGCGCATGCATGGAGTTCAAAACGTGAATAAATTCGCGGTCGCATCCCGATCCGCGAAATTCGCCGAAATAAAACCCTCGCGTAAGAAACCACTTATACAGTAATGTGAATTAGTATACATATTATGTACAAGTCAAACCCAATCAACCAACCAACCTTATGTGGCTGAATGGCAGTCACCCCCTAACTTGAATAGTGAAAGTTTGTGTAGCGAGGCCACACTTCATATGTGATTGCATTCTCCTCATATACACCATGTGTTGGCGCAGTGAATAGAGCGTCCGTCTCAAATGGGGGAGGTCGTGGGGTTCGTCCCTGGCGCGCGTCAATACCTAAAGACGTCTTTAAAATATGGTAGTTGTTGCTTCCCTGTTGGCGTTCCAAACAAGAGGGGATAGAGCAACATCCTTCTGGCGCTGCTCAAGCGGGCTGCCGCGTTGTCAACAGAGAAAAGTGGCAGAACAAATATCCGGTCATCTTTTGTTTCGGACAATGAAATTTGGAGCATATGATGTACCATCTAGGGTTCAGTTTAGGCCCGCCCCTTTCAGTACAGAGGGACTATAACACCTCCACATTCTCTCTTAAACTTCCAGCTGAAGAACGAGTATCGCCATCCCATCTGACAGCCCAGGTTTCTGGAGGGAATACTCTATTACCATATGTCTGTCGGCAACATCCACTTCAACAAGATGAAGGAGAATCCTATCTGCCTGAACATTGAGTGGAAGAAAGATGATGAAAAACTTGAGGCATGGACAGAGGTAAGTTATGGAGGGAGGAGGGGATGGGGGCGGGGTGGTTAAGAAGAAAGGGGATATTTCTATACCATGTCTGTCTGGATCATCCACTTAAACAAGATGAAGGAAAACCCTATCTACCTCAACATTGAGTGGAAGAAAGAGGATGAAAAACTTGAGGCATGGTCAGAAGAAAGTTCTGGGGGGAGGGAGGGGTGGGGGCTGCAGAAGAGGGAGGGATAAATAGTGAAGGAATATTTCTCTTTCCTGTCTGTCGGTAACATTGGCTTCACCAAGATGAAGAATGTTGGTGTTTTTAATTTTTTAAGGTGCTGTCATGACCCACTCTTGAAAATTGAGTGCAAAAAAGATTGGGAGAGAGAGTACTGTAAACGTGGAAAAATTTGCGGTACATTAATTTTCGCGGATTTCGCGCATAGATCGTAATTCGTGAATTTAAAAACGCGCGAAGGTATGAGCATGCTTTCTTATGCATCCTTTGAATGGGTACAATTGCGTTCACATGTAAATGGAGCGCGAATTCAAAACCCGCAAATACCCGCAAATATGATTTAAGGCCTCTAAGCGCGAAAATAACAACAAATACAGTATCTGTCCTAACTTTGAAAAGGATCTAACAGTAGAAAAGTAGACAAATAAATCACAATCATGCTATGATATATATTACATGTACATATTTTATTTTGTCTAAGATGTTAGGATCAGGGTTTTATGTTACATGTACATTGTAGATTTGAGTTAGGATACTATCTTTTCATGCTTGATTCAGGGCTGAAGTAAGATATTCTATTACTATTCTCAATTTACCAGGGAGCAATTTTCCCGTTTAGGAAAAGACCTTGGCATTTCACGCGAAGCCACTGACAGTTTTCACTGTTCATACAGTACATTGGATTACAGTTTATCCTACGGTTAGTCCTGAAAAGGACTTTTTAAGAGAGTAGAAGAGGAAATGGGGAGTTGCTGAAGGTGGAAATGGATAGGCGAGATACAGAGTAGAAACTAGAATTGCTATGGTATTGTAATGATTACATTGTTATGTTATGTTATTGTCAAAGTCTAGTTGTTGTACATGTATCACTTAGACTGGGGATGCAAAGCTTGTGAGTTCTCTTCCTGCCAGCGGCACTTATGCCCTTTGGCAAGGCATTTTATCTACATTTACTTCACTCCACCCAGGTGTGATTGGGTAACCGGGAGGATAAAGTCCATAAGTGCCTGTAAAATGTATGGCAGCTGGAATTTGGTCCTATAAATGGGGTAATGATACTGTAAAGTACATTGAGACTAATATGGGAAATATGCATTATAAATATTATCATTATCATTATTATTGTATCAGGGTCGGACGGGGTATCCATGGATCGATGCATGCATGATACAGCTCAAATACGAAGGTTGGATTCATCAGGTTGGAAGGCACGCTACGGCTTGTTTCCTGACCAGAGGAGATCTCTGGATCAGCTGGGAAGATGGATTGAAGGTAAGTTCACTATCAAGATATACTTGGCCAATGTCCATGGAGAGGTGGAGTGGTGAAGTGGATAAGTCCGCAGACTGACGATCATTAAAGGGATGTAGTAACATTGAATGATATTCAAATCACATTTTATTCAATTTAGCTTATTAAGCCAACATACATTAATTATAAACACTTAGGTCAGTCTGGTATCTCTTTATAAAATTGCAAGCTACATAATTGCTTGCTTTACCTTGGTGATATCAATGATTTCATACTCAGATTTTATAAACCAACACCAGATGGTTTATAAAACCATGTGCTTTTTCCACATGGCACAACATACACCCATTTCCTGTCGATAGCCCCCGTCCCTAGCGTCCTAGTGAGCTGACAAAAGAGAGTACTGGTGTTTGGCTGCATGTTTGGCATTGTCTGATACACTGTTTTAAAGTAGTAAATGACTTCTATTTGATCTGAAACTTTCAGTAGTTTTTTTTACTGTGGGAACAATATAATTTTAGTAATCTTGATCTATTTGCTCTTGTTATTGAAAGTTACTCAATCCCTTTAAGTATGCAGTTTGAATCCTGTCCATCCCACTAATGTCCTTTGGCAAGACATCAAATTTGCCACACTCTACCCAAGTGATGTTAATGGGTACCAAGTAGGAATTGATTCCTTGAAATGCTAGAGTAACTTATTGTAGCCATGCTAATGCCGGTGTAATGATGCATGTATGGTACTCCAGGGCCCCGTAACACAAAGATTGGTGATCAATTGCAAATTTGGAAGACTAACTGTGATTGGTTGCTGGTCAGTCTTTCGAGCAAAAATCATGTGAAACAACGATTTTGATTGGCTACTGCCATTTTGCGATTGATTGCAAACCTTTGTGTTACGGAGCCCTGGAGCGTCAAAACTGACAGACATGGCATGTTACAAGTGGCCAATAATATTATCATTATTATTAATATTTTTGATGAACGATACAGAGCGTCCACCTAATAATCAGGTTGTCGGGGTTCTATCCCCGGCCGCGTCATACTGAGAGATGGGAGTTGCTGCTAACCTATTTGGCTTTCAATGTAAAGGGAATAGAGCAACATCAATCTCGTGCTTCTCAGTGGCTGCTGGGCCCACGATCAATTAGGCAAAAAGAATTTTCATTTCCTTTTGTTTTGGACAATAAATTTGGAGCTGGGATTGATATATCTTATGCAACCCACTTCTCTCATCGAAACCACATCAGTAATCACCACGTCTATCACACCACAGAGCATCTCTACAAGCAGCAGGGTTTAGGAATACTAATATATTCTTAATAGCACAGACAATCCATACCCTTAAGCAAATTATATCAATGATTCCGCCTTGTGCATATCCTCGAGCGATGCTATTCTTACATAGAGAGCGCGAGGGCACTCGATGACCACCACGGCCGTAATCCCATAATAGTCGTGATCGTGTGATCAATCATAAGCTCTGCGTACGTCATTCGCGAGAGCGCGATAATGGCGTAATTACCGTCTCCCCTATTTTTATCTTTCAGATACAGGTCTTTGACAAGTTCCTGTTGGATGCGGATTGGAGTATCTGTGCAGGAAACTGGATGTGGATCTCCAGCTCAGCATTTGAGAAGTTCCTACAGTGTCCAAACTGCTTCTGTCCTGTCCGCTACGGTCGCAGGATGGACCCTACTGGAGAATATGTCAGGTTTGTCCCTTTTTGTTTGAGAATAATTTCCCCAAAGGATATTGATGTGTTTATATGTCAGGGGTCATCTCTTATCCTGTTATGATTCTCTTTCTGTCAGGGAAGTTTTCCTATTATCTTGCATGGAATGTCAGATTCATTGCATTAGATGTAGTCTTTGAATGATTTTCACAGCACCTTGACTTTAATTCTGTCCAAACCACTTGAGTCTTGTCCTCTATGTTCATTGAATGGACTTTACCTGCAAGAACATGAAGTCTGTCCATTTTCATGTCTCCATCACCGAAGATGGTGCGGGAGGCCGGTTTGCTAGATATCGTGATGTCTCTTTGAAGAATCATTTGAAACATGAACTTCAAATCTGAGGATTGTATTTATCAACATAGGACGATGATCTGATCAGATTTCGGAGTACGTAGGTCACAGGACAAGTCATAAGCACTGAAGGCCAGTGTAGTGATTGGTCAAATTGGTGAGAGAGGATGCTACATGTATAATATGTTCTGTAAAAATGGCCGTAGTACACACATAAAGTCAGCTTTCATTCATTTTAGCCGCTTTGGGGGGGGGGGATCATTAAATTACGAGATGGTGGACATCTTCCCTTGTTTAACTCAATTTGGCCCCCAAAAGCCTTCAAAATGGACTCCTTCATTCTGTTTTCAGACGCTACCTACCAGTACTGAAGGACATGCCAATTCGATACCTCTTTGAACCATGGAAGGCGCCAAGGGCAGTGCAGGAGAGAGCTAAATGCATTGTTGGGAAAGACTACCCTATGCCTATCGTGGAACACAAATCAGCATCTGCAGCCAACCATGAAATGATGGAGAAAGTTATTAACAGGCTTAGGGACTCTGGTAAGAATAATAGTGGATTGGTTTAGGAGAAGAATGTTTGAATGATGTTTATCGGAGAGAAGCATTTAATGACAAACATACATTGTACATGTTCAGGCAAACGTACTTGTACACATCTACAGATACATGTAGAACAGATAGAAAATAGCAACATACAGACATACATACAAACATGGTTGTTCATGCAGACATACATGTACATAAATACAACAGACATAAATGTCAATGGAGTGAATAGGTTATCCGAGAGGAACTGTTTAATGACAGACGTACAGACTGATACAGATAGACGTGCTGGTAATACAGATGTACTAAGCAGAGTCATTTATCATTCAAAACAATTATGAAGTTGTGGACATGTCTCTCTTACATTTTCTAATGTTGTAATACTCTGAGATATAATTTGTTTGAAAAATATGCCAGGTCCAATAAAAGCTTTCCAATTGTATCCCCTACATTCTTAGGTATCGTCCACTGTGCGCCATCAACCCAGAAGGAAGTACGAGAGTTTGTATGGTTACCTGAGAAAATGGCTGGTGGAGGGTCGTGTCGGGCAAGTCAGAACTGCGAGGGTATCCTAGGACTGTAACCAGAGATCCTGAGCCCAATCTAGCCCAAGATGGAGGGATCACTGTCGCACACTCACACTTGTTCGTGCACAGCTGTGTTTGTTCATCGGTCGTATTGTAGTGTTTCAGTCACTTGACTATAATCTAGCATTCCGAGACATACTGATCATGTTCACGCACACTGTCTTCTGCAAAGTTGTGTTTTTTCATATGTTGTGATGTAGTGGTTCAATGCCAGATTACTAGTCCAAGACAGTTTATCACCATCACATACACTGTTTTCTGCACAGTTGTGTTTGTTCATCAGCCGTGGTGTAGTGGTCCAGTGCCAGATCACTAGTCCAAGACAGTGGGATCACCGTCACGCACACTGCTTTCTGCAAATTTGTGTTTGTTTATCTGTCATGGTGTGGTGATCCAATGCCTGATCTGAGTAAAAAAAAGAACAATCACTGTCACACTACTTGTTTATGCACTGTTGTGTTTGTTCATCAGTCGTATTGTAGTGGTCCAGTGCCAGATCTAGCCGGGGATAGTCACGGCCGCATGGTCACACAACCTTGTTTATGCACAGTTGCATTGTTCATCAGTCGTATTGTAGTGGTCCAGTGCCAGATTTAGCCGGGGACACAACAGTGACGCCCCTGGTCACACACGAAACTTGTTTATGCACAGTTGCTTGTTCATCAGTCGTATTGTACTGGTCGCAGTGCCAGATCTAGCGCGGGACAACAACAGTGACGGCCCCTGGTCACACGAACTTGTTTATGCACAGTTGCGTTTGTTCATCAGTCGTATTGTAGTGGTCCAGTGCCAGATTTAGCCGGGGACACAACAGTGACGGCCCCTGGTCACACGAACTTGTTTATGTACAGTTGCGTGTTTGTTCATCAGTCGTATTGTAGTGGTCCAATGCCATATTATTAGCCCCGAGATAGAGGGATCACGGAAAATTACAATGTGTTTTGCACAGTAATGTTTTTTTTTTTTCGTGGTGTAATGTAGTGGTCATTTTCCGCCCAAGTGTGTAAATGGATCCCTAATATGCAGGAGTGCGGCTCCCAATTTTTTGGGTGATTTGATGATGAATAGAGTTTTAGGTTAAGGGTGTAGTCCAGCCCTGTTACAATGAGGTGCCTGGGCCCAAACCAATTACCGTGTGATATTGAAATTTTGCCCCAAGAAAAACAGTACACATTCAAGTTTGTATAATAAAGTTGAAATTTGGCGCAGAAGAATTATCTCATAAAAACGGATCTCATTTTATAGGTGCTCATTATAACAAGAATTGACCGTAATCAGTCTACAGTCTAGTTCGCTGTTGTTTGTAAAGAATCTAATGATTTATTCTTGGAATGATCAGGAAAAAAGGGATTGCCATCCTTTGTTGATGTGCAAGTAGCATTGAAATGCAAGGGCTGTAGACGGTAAAAATGTAAATATTGAAGAAAGTTCAACAGTAAAAAAGAATTCCAAAGAAATGTCGTATGTAAATGACACGATATTTGTAATTAATTTGGTTCGGTAGTGGTTTTGTAGTTCCTTTTTAAACAAAAGTCAGTGTATCTTATTTAGCACCCCCCCCCCTTTGTTGAAAATCCCGCAACAGTGGAAACTCGTCATAAAGAGGTCCTTGGGACCATAGGAATTACCTTGTTATACCAGGAATCTCTTTATATCAGGGTTTAAAAAAAATATATATAAAGAGCTGGAATCACCAAATTCCCTTGTCAGGAATCTTATATCAGACCTCTTTTTAATGAGTTTCCACTGAATTGCCTGTTTTGCAGGTATTTAACAATCTCTATATTTCTTGGTCACCCAGGGTCTGAAGGCTGATACTATCTGTGTATGTGTGTGGTTTTTTACATGTAAGTATTGATGTGTGTATGTCATGTTCTGTTCAGGCGATAATTGAAAAATTTGCACTTGGTCTCGCCTGGAAATGTTTCATATATTTGTTATATGCATCTCAGTATCTAAAAGTACTTTGAGGGTACTGCACAGTTTTGGTAAAAGTCGAGTGGGTTGTACATTGCGTCTCAGAAAAAAGTCAACAAAACATTGAGAGCGTCATTTGAAAATTGTATAGCTTCGATGACTTTTATATTTATTTCATGTTATATAGTAACTCATTCTATCCAGTGACTTGGGAAGGCTTACCTCAAACAATGAATGAATGTTGAGAATTAATGCCTGGGTTGCTTCTGCTGAAATTTGTTACAAAGTGACTTTGACTGAAGTTTTTAAACACTCCAGTGCTCAGTCATCCATGACAACACAGTAAGTTTGATATCACTGTATAATATGAGTGTCATGAAATAAATTTTCAGCCCCATAGCCTCCACTCTAATCCCTTCTTTGTTTACTCTCTCCTCCCTCTCCCAGCTTATCATCTCCCTTTTGTTCCAGTTTGCTGTTTGATCTCACCTCCTCTTGCTTTTTGATTGGCTGGCTTCTTCACACCTTTTACATCCCCCTTTTTGTTCTCTCCCTCTTGGCTTGCCACTTAGGTGTAGCTTTTCTCTGTCTTTCTCTATATCCATGTTTGTTCCCTACTTTTCTGTGTCATTTTGTCTCTGACGAAGATTCTGCTAGGATCGAAAGCTCAGGCTCCTTTTGACTTCGAAATAAATAATAATGACACATAAGTTATAAAATTTAATACGAGGCTCTCAAATTTGGGATGCACAGTGCATGTACAAAGAGGTTAGAACATGACCCTTTAAGAGTTTACCCTAGAATATGTGCCCAATCATGAAATTAAATAATTATTGTTGATATTTGGGATTTACCTGTCCACATTTGAAACTAAATAATTTGATGTTATGTCTATTTTGCTTGATGATGAATGTCTCTTATAAGATGTGATAAGTGAGTTTTTGACTCATAGAATTTACATGTCTTAAGTTAATTTCATCTTGATACATCTCAAAATATTTTTATGTATATTATTTGACAGGTTTTTTTTTTATTTGATGATAGATTATCTTAATGCACTTACGAAAATATAACTGCATCTAATCTATTGCCTTGATTATTGTTTAGACCTGGGGTATACATGTAGTTGGGTCAATTAAACTTGCGAACTTTCAAAGTTCACATTTATTGTGAGATAGGATAGAATCTTAGAATGCTTAATGAATGAGATCTAAAATATAAAAATATGCAATATACAATGTATGTGATAGAAATGTCTCATATCATAAATCGGGGCCCCCAACTAAATTCGCTTTACAGGCATTGATAAGAAGAATATTTACATTATAATGGTTCCGAATGGGACACAAGAGACATTCCACAAGTTACATGTAGGGCCAATATTGCACGAATCAAAGAGTGGAATATTCTGTTATCCCATGAAGAAAATCCATTTAATATGATTATTAACATCTTTTATGATCATTATTCAGAAAACAACAGACACAAATTTATATTATTTGACTTGTTAGCACAGTTTGAAAACAAAATGTGTGCTGTAAGATACCCTAATCATATAATTCACAATGAAACTGCGTGCGTAATTATCCACTGCGCATTAGACTAAGCATTGAATATGGCAAGAGATTGCACAGCAATTGTGTGTATTGGACATTGATCTAGAAACTATAGATATTTTCATAAATGAATAAAAAAGCTATTTTTTAGGCAGTTAATAATGAATATTTTTGAGTTACAATTGCCCCTAAAATTGATTTCTCAAAATTTTAAGTTAATATGTTATTCAATACTCAAATTTTTATGAATGGGTTATTATTATAAATTGTAAATACTGTGAAAGTCACAATGAAAATAAGAATATTTTATATCATTCATCTTGTATTTTGTAACGAAGAAATACATAAAAGAAAAATGTGCATAATAAACAAATTTATTTTTCAGACCTGACACCAGGGTGGTGTTGCATAAAACTTTTTTTCTAACCCAGTTTCTCAGGTTAAAAACTCAGCTTATGTACATCCTTTTTCTTAGGTTATTTCAACCTGAAGTTTTAAAACTCCCTAAAAATTTTTGCATAAGTACTTTTTGAAAAAACTCTGGTATGTTTTTATGCAATGGAAAAATACAGTAAAAAATCCAAGAAAATATTGTAACCGATGTATATGTTTTTGCGACTTTACTCTAGTTTATTTTTCAGTATTTTACTGAAAAAAACTCCGCGTTAGAAGTTTTATGCCAAAGGGGTCAGGAGTTCTCATTGCAATGAATTAGAGATCTACAAATATAATCACGTGTAATCTGAACATTTAGGCAAACAGTATTGTTGCTGCCAACATTTTAAATATGGAGTGTTCGATTGATGAACGATTTTCATACCTGGACAAGGCTTAACAATGGGTAGCTTTAATTTCTGACTTGTTGTGTTACCAAACGTAGTATGCAATTATAGTGATTATTATTTTTTGTTTTGATGTCACGTTGCGTACTGGAAACAATTAAGTGAATGTTACCGATAAAAGTATTAATTTGTGATTGACCATTAGTCTTGAGTATAATCAGAGGGGTGTGGGAAAGTGGAAGAGCTTTTTTTTTTTTTGTAGTGGGTGTGGGGGTTGGGTAGGTGAGTGCTATTCGAGGGTCCACAAGTAAGTATAAATTATAGGCCATTGTCTATGTTGTAACTGTTATTTTAAATTGTTCCAGTGTTCTTGTTCATTGTAGATTGTTTAATGATTTTGTATGTTTCGATGATGATCAACCAGATATGTTGATATTAAGAGATTGTGCAATCAAGTGGTATATAATGTTCTGGTTAATGTGCATTTAAGTTTAGACACTAAGTTTTAGTTTTTGCTTAAGAAATAGGGCTCGAACTTTCTCACTATAATTAGGCTCATTCATGACAATATAATGTTAAATTGAGAAAAGTTATTTTCTGCAATAAAGCTGGAGGTTATATAGAATATGAATATATATGTTACACTTGGGGCATTTGTTTTATTTTCAGACAATGTTTATATATTGGATGTTATTTTGCTTTATTTGTATGCCTCTTATTATGTTGTCTATTTGGTTTTTGATCTATTTATATTCCTCTTATATTTGATTATACCATGGATTTTTCTTCTACTTATTATGAAAGAGAATTCCTATGCCTTTATTTTCATAATTAAAATGTGATGTTACTATAGTGTAAACTATACCAATTATGGAATGTGAAATATGATTATTAATGTTTGTTTGTTTTCTCGGGGTATTTTCAAATATAGATTGAAAGAATATGATGTTTAATTTCAGTTCAATGTTAAATGTACATGCTATGATTTTGCTGGTCAATGCATTCCAAGTATGTGTAAATACCAACAAAAGAATTGAGGGGTAATGCCCAACCTGCTGTTAGTATAGAATTGTATCATTATATCCATGTACCCTCACTGGTCATAACAAGGCAGAATAACAGAAATTTTGTTAGTTGGAAATCCCCATAACAGTCTGAGAATATTTGCTTTGAAATACTAGAACGATTCATACCGTCCATACCACTAGCATCCTTCGGCAAGGTGTCAACCTGCAAATTTGCCATACTTGACCCAAGTGAGGTGAATGGGTACCGGTAGGAAGCAATTCCTTGAATGCTGTGAGCACCTTTCGGGGTAGCTTAGCTAATAATGATTATACCTGCTTATATAGCGCCTAACACTTACTAATGGTAGAGTCACACCGGCAGACCGACCTCAAACCGATCACCCCAAAACACTTTTGTGTCAGTCGGGATGGCATTCGGTACACAGCCTCAGGATGATATATGGCGGGTTCGGTCTGTTTGTCAGTTTAAACGTCGGTAGAGGTCGGAATTATCGGTTTTAATTTCAGTCTGGGCATCGGCTTAAAGAAAGGATCGGGGTGGAATTTCAACATGCTCGAAGAGATCTCTCCCGATCATTCGTCAGGGAGTCCTGTGCGGAGACGAGTCGCGGGCACAGCTCGGAAGAGCGGGGAGCATTCCGGTCTTGGTTCGATCTCGGGTCGAATTAAAAAGATCGAAATGTGGTCTGGTTTCATACCAAAGTTTCAGTTCAAATTGCTATGGCCGAACTAATCCCGATCAACATCGATGCGGTTATGAATAGAGACTTTTGGCCCGAGTCAACACCGAGAAGCCATTCCTTCCGATACCAACACCGCATAGGGGCATGTAAGAGACGACAAGAAAAGGATGCCAAACCAAGATACTAAAAGAGAATTGGGGAGCGCATAGGATAATATTTTAACATTTAAAATCCTTCCAGTTGCGCCATGGCTTGTCCTGCTGGATGTGCAATACAAATCATGGATAATCACCATTGCGGCCGTAATTTGAGAACCGTGCGGGAGGGTGGGGTGGGCGGGGAGGCACGGGAGCCACATCCGGAGGGCGTGAAGGGGCATGAAAATGGGAAGAAAAAGAAAAGAGGAAAAAGAGGAAATGAAAAGAAGAGAGAAATAAGAAAAATGGGGGGAAGGAACAAAAGAAAAATGGAGAGAGGAGAGAGGGAGAGAGAGAGAAAGGGGTGGGGGGGGGACGACGAAGTAGAATAAGAAAAAAAAAAACGAAAAGACAATAAGGAAATTAAAGTATTAAAATAAATAGTGGAAGGGGTTCTAAATGGATCTCAAACTTGAGAACGCATAGGGATCTCAAATTAGGGGTGGCAATTTGATCTCAAACTTTGGGGGCCCAAAGTGACCCATAAGTTGAGGGGAGCCAATTCCCTTTTAAACTGGCGGGCTCCAAATCGATAACAAACTTATGGGTGCCAAATTTATCTCAAAAATTGACGTGACATAAGAGGGTGATCTTAAACTTAGGGGTGCCAAATTGAATTTAAAATCAAAGAGGTGCGCCAAATCGTCTCAACTTAAGGGGGCAGATCAATTGATCTTAACTTAAGGGGCGCCAAAGCGCTTTTGAAATTCAAAGCGGCGCAAATTTTACCTGAAACTACGGGCCGCTAATTATTGATACGAAAATTGAAAACTTGAAGAAAAAAATCTTACCCTTCGCGCTTACATTTGAAGAGTTTAGTGGAAGAAGTACTTAAGTAAAATACTAATTCTGAGATACAAGGGTTTGAATATATTCAAACTATCCTGCACATCACGAAAATTTTTGAATTTCAGATTCAAACTTGTGGAGTTGGTTGTTAAGGCAGGAGAAGCATAGATGGAAAATTTCAGTAATTTTATGCTTATGCGATCTCCGATAATCAATAAGTCCGGAAGTTGGAACTTAGTACCTCTTCCACTAAAACTATGGACTTAAGTATCCTACTTCTTCACTAAAATAATTAATTTTATGAAATGGGGGTATCTGTTTGGAGCAATTAAAATTGTTTTATGTCCCAAACTAAACAATCGCTTATGATTTCATATGGTTTGTGGTAACATTGCTGAATTATAGACTATATATATAATATATAATATATATATATATATATATATATATATATATATATATTATTTCAAATGACGGGGAGGGGTAGGGGGTTCAATACCATTTTTAAACGATTTTGGGCTCCTTAAACAACAAATAAATCATTGCGTGCGGATCCCCCTGCATCTGCGCCTGTCGGACATAATTTATAAGAACAGGCCATTTGCCCTTTTGTCGCACTGTACTGACCTTTGGAATATACATGTGGGGTGGTAGTGGTATACCAAGTTCTAGGGCACTTATTTTCAATTTTGTGCTTAAGGGGCGGTCCCTTTCCGCTTGATATGTGGCTGTTTGACACCAATACACAAAAAAAATCCTATTTAGTTCAAAAAGAAAACTTAAATGAAACATTTTATTTGGGATGGAAAAATGCCTACCCTACCATTTTTTTATTTATTATTTTTTCTTTTTTGTTGTGGGGGGGGGAGAGGCTTTCTATTTTTTAAAGGGGCGGACACCTTCAGACCCCTCCCGTATCCACGTATGAAAATTCATCGTTTGTTTTAAACTGCAACATTTTAGTGAAACCTTTACGTATATGAACCTTGACACAATCCCAATTTTTGTATTATTTATTTTATTTTGGGGGTCGTCGGGGCGTGAAAACTGATTAATATCCCCTCCCCCACCTTGTTTCAGATTTTAAACGCCCAATTTTTTTTCCATAATAAACTATATTCGTACCCTATCAGAAACAACCTGCTATAGGGTTGTTCTTCACCCCCCCCTCCCCCGCCATACAAAAAAAAGTTTTTACCACCCCACCAAGCACCCCTCACGTTGCTGTCAGCCAAATTTTGGTAAAAACATTTCTGGAGTCTCCCAATTAACTAAAAAATGGTAGAGCTACCCCATCCTCTTTCCCTAACAAAATCTTTGACCCTAGCTTGGGTGGACTTAAGTACTTTTCCACTAAAACTTTGGACTTAAGTACTTCTTCACTAAAACTATGGACTTCGTACTTTTCTTCCTAAAAAATCAATCAAGTTTTTGGAATGGGGGTTCCTGTTTGGGCACTTAGGATTTTTTTTTCAAACCTGACTCTTGTACCAGTTTTCTTGATGATGTATGCATATTTTTTATCAAATTAACTCATTTTTGAAAAATCGTGACTTAAGTACTATCTTCCACTAGACTCTTCATTTGTTCTCCTCATAAGGGGTAATACATTTTTTTTATTCATAAATGCTATTTAGAATATAAACATATATGGACTTAAAGTGCTCTATGTTTTGTTGTCATTATATTGAACAAGACAAGATAAAATAAAAATGCAGAGAATTAAACTTTGAAATAGGGCTTTATTTGTATGCTCATTGACCATTTTAGCTGTAGACTAAGTATTACTGGTGAGGAGGGGGAGCGGTGTGAAATCCTGGACAAGCGCATAATAACGTGAAAATCAATATATTATTGATTAAGAACCCATAAACCCATCTATCCAAATTCATTCCACTGATGATACAAATCAAACAAAACGAACAAAGATCATACAGTGTGCAATCGGGGAGGGGTCCAGGAAGAATGCGGGAGGGTTCCAGGGAGATTCGGGTTGTCGGTTTTGTGGCAGGGCTTGCATCGGTTCCCGATCTTGAAATTTTCATTCATTTTTAGTCGGTTTGAGGTCGGTCTAGCCGGTCTGACTGCACTATAAGCCGGGTAATAATTAGTTAACACTATAAGCGCTTAGAAACACCAAGGTGGATAAATGTATTAAACGCTAAATAAATGTAACTATTATTATTATTTTTTTTATTTATGCCTACCATTTATAATTAGACAGTTTTCATCAGCATATTGATCAGTTACTGTTAGGCCCTGAAAACACATTGCCTACTATTATTCCCTGAAAACACATTGCCTACTATTATTCAAGGACCATACCATAGTTATATCGTGCCTGGAAATGTGATGCATAGATGATATTTATAATGCTTATTGATATACAAATATACCACTGCACTGAATACATTTGTATCAACTTTTCTTGGTTCTGTATGATTTATAAGGCTAGATTTATTCTGGGATTGGTTTGGTAAAGAGAGATACAGAAGCTGGGAATAGAGAAACCAAGCAGAACAGAAAGAGAGAGAGAGAGAGAGAAATAAAGAGAGAAGAGAGAGAGAGAAAGAAAAGGAGAGAGAGAGAGAGAGGGGGGGGGGCAGAGAGGAGAGACAGAGGAGAGAGAGAGACGGAGCGAGAGAGGAGAGACAAAGAGAGAGAGAGAGAGAGAGACGGAGCGAGAGAGGAGAGGCAGATGGAGAGTAAGAGAAACTATATAGAGATAATGGATGCAGAGATGAGAGAGAAAATGAAAGTGAACATAAGAAAGAGAGTAAGAGATACTATATAAAGACAATTGAAGCAGGGAGGAGAGATAAAATAAAGATAACATAAGAGAGAGAGAGAGAAAGAAAGAAAGGGGATGAATAAAAAGAAAATGAGGGTGTGATTAATAGATTCTCGAAAGAGTATTGGGGGGGGGGGGACGCCAAAAAAAAATAATTTTTTGTTTGTTTGTTTGTTGTTGTATTTTTAAAAAATGTATATATAGAGAGAGAAAGAGATACTTTTTTCCAGTAGCAAGTAAATCGAGGTGACGTCTGTTACAACCTTAAACGATAACCCTTCTTATACAGTCTTCGCTGAGACTATGCTAAGACCTGAAAAAGTCTTTGAATTTTTAAAAGATCTTTGTTTAATTTCCCGCTATTCCTCGGAGACCAACGCAGGAGACGTCGCAGCGGCTAACCTCCACATTTTGCCACACTCCTTCACAGTTAAAACCTCAAACTTCTATGCGCCCCTGATCCGGGGAGTATCGAAATACATTTTAACACAACCTATCGATGAAATACAACTATTGATTGTATTTGTGTGCAATAATATGTGCACAAAATATAATGAATAAGTGTGACAGCGCCAACTCTCTGAATCTCCACACAATATATTGGGTCAAAGGTACTCTGGGAAAACCCGCAGCTATTTTGGGCGTGTATTGTTGTTTTTGTACAATGAAATCCGCCATTATTCATAATTTTGTGCACATACTGTGAATATGCCATGACACAGCTTGGTTTTCATTACAAGTATAGTTTCGTTGTCGATGTCGATGATCTGTTTGAATTGACTTATCTAGATTGAGATACACTGGATATATTAACAGTTTGCCTGCATAATGTCCACAAGAAGCAGGTTATGGTGAAATAAAGAGACTAGATCTATTCAATGTTCAATATTCTACTGATGAATCGGAGATTTTTCACCACGGATTACCACCAACGAAATGAAGAAGGAACTATTTGACAATATCTATAGTTTGCAGCTTGCACCTAGACGTCTACAATAATACGTAAATCAACAGATTAACGAACTTGACGAAATTAAAGAATAAACTTGCGTTCTATTTATCAGGTGCCATATTAATATTCTTTCTCGTCGAATTTTAAGAATATATTCAACGAATGACACATAGGCCTATGCTGCTAAAAGTAGATTTGTAAAGGGACATTTAGAGCAGTGACGTACCTAATTTTCTAACCAATTTAGACCTTACATCATGGCCGAGAAGCTGGAAACAGAAAAGGACTCTTTACAGAACCTGACGTGTCCATTATGTCTTGATATCTTTGACGATCCAACGCTCCTGACATCTTGCGGACATACCTTCTGTCGGAAATGTCTCAAGAAATATGATTTATCTCATCAGGACCTTGATCACATGGTTTGCCCTCTTTGTAGGAAGATCACGAAGTTGACTGCGAACCGCGTCAATGATCTCGACACCGATGTGGCAGTCAACGAACTCGTAGATGACTACCATGGCGAATGTGGAGGAGCCAATGCAATCCTCGAGACGTTGCAGAAGTGCACTGTCTGCGAACTCCAGAATGTTGCAATCTCCTTCTGTAACACTTGTAATATGTTTATGTGTGATCAATGTCATGTTGGCCACCAACAAATGAGGGTGTTCTTCAAAGGCCATGAGATCATATCCATTCAAGATGTAATGGAAGGGAAAGGCAACATTGGTCGCTACTCTGAGAAGTGTTCAATCCATAAACAGGAGAACAAAGATATGTTCTGCGAGGATTGTTTGAAGTGTGTGATCATCGGTCATCGTGATCACAAGATCAAATCACATGAAGACTTCGAGAAAGAGTTACAGGTTAAGGTTAGTATCCTCCGTGAGACATTAGATTATTAATGATGTAATAAAAAGCAATTTTCTGAGGGATTTGTTTGTTGTTGTTGTTGTTATTGGGTTGTTTTTTTTCTTTTGTTTCTGTTTTTGTTTTGGGTATACATTAATTTGTGTGGGCAAAAGAGTATCTTGAAGCAGAACTTCCTGCATTTGCACCCCCCCCCCCCCACAAAGAGAAACACAACCCTTTATATAACAGTAAGCATGGTAAGCATACGCTATGATATATATATATTTTTTGTGACTCTTTTATTATGTGATCGGATGATGATTAATGCTTGATGTTCGATATTCTGGTATTTGCTTTTACAGTATGAAATAACCATGGGTACATTAATTTGTGTGGGCATGAGAGCATCTTGAAGCAGAACTTCCTGCATTTGAAATCCCCCCAAACACAAACAAAACAAAACGAAGCAAAACAAAACGATATACAACAACAATATAAGCATACGCCATGATTATTTTCACGATAATTCAGCTTAGTATTAGTTTTAGTTCCTTTAAAACTGCAAAAGAAGCCCGGGGGGGGGGGGGGGGGTCACTGACCACATGATGTGCTACGCATGCGTGTCCCCCCAAAAAGCGTCGAAAAGGGTCTGTTTTCAGCCTTTCGGCGGCGTCGACGCCTTTTCCTTTTTTTTTTTCAATCGCCATTTTCATAAAAATATGGGTGTTTTCAGCGGAAATCGCTGTTTTGTGATCAAAATGTCACGGTGTTTACGCCATTTAGGGTATGTTTTCCAGTTTGACGTCGAAAAGGAGTGCAAATTTGACTTCATGCAATGAGACGTTTAGGGTCCATTTTCAGTCTGACGTCGAAAAAGGGTGCAAATTTGGCTTCAAGCTATGAGACGTTTAGGGTCCATTTTCAGGGTACGGGGACACGCATGGGTAGCACTTTTTGTTTGAGTGGCCCCCCGGGAATAGAAGATTGTTCCGGTTCTTGTTTTTCGCTAGATGATGATTATTGATACAATAATGCAGTTTTCGGTAAAAGTCAAAAGGTAGAGTTTATTATGAGGTACCCCATACCGTTTTTAATAATAAGTAAGGATAATAGTTACGATGAATTTGGGCCCGGTCCTACGTTAAAATAATATTTTTTTAATGTTCTTGCTAATCATCGAATGATTAGATTAATCCAAAGCAACAACGATTTTTTCCCCCCAAGGTCCATGATCTCATCCAACGATGTACATCCAAGAAATCAGAACTGGAGAAGAACATTCAGAATGTGGAGGCACAACGTCGTGAAGTACACACAGCCGTTCAGAAACTACGAGCAGATGTCAGCCAAGCCTACCGTACCAAGGCCAAGCAGCTTGAAGAAAACCAACGTATACTCGTCGAACAAATCGATGCTCTAGAGCGCAGTTTCGATGAGGACCTCAACTCTCTGAAATCAAACGACCGACAAAGAATCAAAAGCATTTACAGTTCGATGACGCTGGTGGCTAATGATAGATTAGGACGTCTTGAGATGGACAGTCTGTCTGCTCACACGTTGCTTTGTGAGGAGCTGGATGGCATGCTGAAGGAGACTACTGATCACACTTCTGCTGCAGTCTTAACAGAGAAAGCACGGAAGAATAGATTCCAGCCCGCAGATGATACACGGCTTGACCTCGGTAACATCTCAGATAAACCAGATCCTGTCTTAGAAGTGATTCAATGTGTGGATCTACGAGGATTAATGTACGGCATGACTAAATACTCTGATAGTAGTGTAGGTATCGGATATTTCAATGTAAATGGAATAGATATCATTGATTCAAATGGTAAGAAGCAGCTGTATGCTAATTCCAGCACTGCCAGGTGTTATGATCTCGTGTTTCAACGAGACAGGACATTATGCATCTCAACGGGATCAAGGACGGAAGTACATGTTTATTCTTCAAGTGGGGCCAGGAAGTCAACCATTCACGTGAATAACGATGTAAATTTCCTCAAATTAAACAGAAGTCCATCAGATGAAATCCTCATAACAAACTATGCAAAACGCGTCTACATCTACGACCCAACAGGATCCACACTCAAACACACCATCCCAACAAAGCACAACATCACCATCCAGGCATCTGCAACCACGTCGGGTTTGATCATCACAAGTTCTTGTTATCACAACAATCCAGCAAGCATTGTGACGGTCTATGACAGGGATGGGAATGCTGGGAAGCCTCTTCAAGCTCCAAGCCGTATCTACCTGTATGCTGCTGTGGATGAGCAGGACAGGGTGTATGTAGCGAGTGTTGATTGTAAGTCTGATAAGGTGGTGATCAGACTCTATGACATTGATGGTCTGAACCTCAAAGAGAGAGTTGAGTTCAATGCACCTAACCTGACACTCCGCGGATGGAATTGGTGTTACATGGTATCACTCTCTCCAGGCATGCTCGCTTTTGTTTGCAAGAATAAGTTGTATTTCATCAAGGTTACATTGTAAATGCCAATCACTTATTACAATCGTTATTGAATATATAATGTTTTAACCAT
>CALNVZ010003426.1:8816808-8833442 GCA_940671915.1 Paracentrotus lividus
CGAGCACGAAGCTCGAGCCGAAAAATTTGAGCTCAAAATTGGAGTTAATTGTGCATCATAATGCCCTATTAAATATCCGCGATCGCGAAGTTCGATTTAATAATGAGCTTAAAAATGGAGTTTATTGTGCATTATAGACCCTATTGTTTTATTAAGTATCCGCGAGTGCGAAGCGCAAGTTGAAAATTTAGGTTTTAAAAGACATATGGAGTAACAAGGGGCACTTTTTGTATTAAAAGTGCCCCTTTTTTGTAATAAAAGTGCCCCTTTTTAATGTAAAAATGTCATGTTATTAGCTAAGAAAAGAGGCATTTTTTAGTCGTGAAAAGGGGCACTTTAAAGGTGGATGAAAAAGTGCCCCCTTGCCGCCCTGGTTCCGCCGCCTTTCGTGTCAGGACTCATGCCTGGAAACAGTCCGGCACATTGTGAACACACTGTGATGTGAACAATCTGTGTCAAAGTGTGTTAACATTGTTTTCACACTGTGATGTGAACGTACTGTGTCATAGTGTGTTCACATTGTGTTAACACTGTGGGACACTGTATTTCTCCGGCAGGGGTATAGACCTACTCAGAAAGCGTCAGCAGGAGGGGCAAAGTGTGATCAATAGGCCCCTTTTTTCTTTTTGATGGATAACAAAAACAGTACTAACATAAATAATATAAAATATATATAAAAACCCTCATTAGTGTAACATCATCGAACATTTTATAATGATAATAACAGGGTACCCATTATTTGTGCCAATTTTGTTTTTTTCTTTCAAGGTGAATGATCTCATCCAACGATGTACAACCAAGAAATCAGAACTGGAGAAGAACATTCAGAATGTGGAGACACAACGTCGTGAAGTACACACAGCCGTTCAGAAACTACGAGCAGATGTCAGCCAAGCCTACCGTACCAAGGCCAAGCAGCTGGAAGAAAACCAACGTATACTCGTCGAGCAAATAGATGCATTAGAGCGCAGTTTCGATGAGGGCCTCAACATTCTGAAATCAAACGACCGACAAAGAATCAAAAGCATTTACAGTTCGATGACGCTGGTGGCTAATGATAGACTAGGACGTCTTGAGATGGACAGTTTGTCTGCTCACACGTTGCTTTGTGAGGAGCTGGATAGCATGCTGAAGGAGGCTACTGATCACACTTCTGCAGCAGTCATAACAGAGAAAGCACAGAAGAATAGGTTCCAGCCTGCAGATGATACTCATCTTGACCTCGGTAACATCACAGAACCAGATCCTGTCTTAGAAGTGATTCAATGTGTGGATCTGCAAAGAGGAATGCACGGCATGACTAAATATTCTGATAGCAGTGTAGGTATCGGATATTTGAACGCATATGGAGTAGATCTCATTGATTCATATGGTATGAAGCAGCAGTATGCTAATGTATCAAGCAATGCTAATTGTTCTGATCTCATGTTTCAACGAGACAGGACATTATGCATCTCAACGGGAACCACGGAAGCACATGTTTATTCTCCAAGTGGGACCAGGAAATCGACCATTCATGTGACTGACAATAAATATTATATTAAATTAAGCAGAACTCCATCAGATGAAATCCTCATAACCAACCGTGCAAAACACGTCTACATTTACGACCCGACAGGATCCACACTCAAACACACCATCCCAACAAAGTACAACATCACAGACCAGGCATCTGCAACTACGTCGGGTTTGATCGTGACAAGTTCATGTAATTACAGCAATCCAAACATTGTGACTGTCTATGACAGGGATGGGAATGCTGGGAAGCCTCTACAAGCTTTAAGCGGTATCTACCTGTATGCTGCTGTGGATGAGCAGGACAGGGTGTATGTAGCGAGTGTTGATCGTAAGTCTGGTAAGGTGGTGATCAGACTCTATGACATTGATGGTCTGAACCTCAAGGAGAGAGTTGAGTTCAATGCACTTAACCTGACACTCGGATGGGATTGGTGTTACCTGGTTTCACTCTCTCCAGACATGCTCGCTTTTGCCTGTGCCAGAAAGTTGTATTTCATCAAGGTTACATTGTAAATACCAATCACTGATCACAAGCGCTATTGAATATAACTATAATGTTTTAACCATCAATGCCTAGCTGTTACTAGTTTTACAACCACCCGCTTATTTTTAACTACATATTTTAAGCTGTTATATCACTACACATTTAAACCCATTACTCGTTTTAACCATACCTTAATCATTGTGATCAATTCTACAAATATATAAATATAAATATTTATTCAATGTTTTATGTTAAATGTTTTACTTTAATGAGACATACAACAACGCGTTTTTAATTGTGGAGTACTACTGATTATAGCATGGTTCTTATCCAATACAAATAGATAGACGCTATACAGTGTGTTTCTAAAAAAAGAGGACCGAAGTTCAAAGGTCAGTCATTCCAAAAGTATATGGTTTATTCTTGTGATTTGTTACAAAATATTAAGTAACTCATCAGCTTTAATTTTGAGACATTGATGACGTCCAAAGTGTAATGGGGTCACAGAGTTAGGGTCTTTTGAAGGTGATAGGTACAAACCCGTTTTTTCCAATGTTTTGTTTTTGGGTACGAAATAAAATTTTTGTTAGTTTTTGGTTTCATCGTTTTGGGGTATTTTTCACACAAGGTTTCAATGAAACTCAATCTCATTTTCCAAAGGACCACTGGGCAATGAGATGGGTTCTCTATTATGGGCCTCTGGAGTCGTGGTGACGTCGTGATGACGTCTCCTGAGACTTCAGGGAGTCGTGGGTAAATTCGAACAAAAGTCTGAAAAAAATTGTCAACCTGTTCGATTTCTTTTAATCCGCTAGCAAGTTCCGACAAAGTTTCTGAGAAGTCGTGATTACTTTCGTGCATATTAGGGGACGTCGCGGCAACCCAACAAGAGACGTCACAGAGACTTGCTTGCGTCTGAAAGAAGTCTACTAGAAAATATTGACATGTTTGACATTTGTTGTTTTCTCGCGGACTTCCTGGAAGACTCAGGATCCGTCGCAGTGACCTCTCCCGAGAAGCTCAGAGACTCATAATAAGAACGCATCTCATTACCAGTGAGAAAATCCACTTTAGCAAAAGAAGATGACATTTCATTGAAACTTACTGAAAGAGATCAATATATGACACCAATTACTTAAGAAAGCTAGGTTTGTTTCATACCCGAAAAACCACAAAACTTGGAAAAAACGGGTTTTGTACCTATCCCTTCAAAAAGACCCTAACTCTGTGACCCATACACTTGGACTCAGCAATGTCTCAAATTAAAGCTGATGAGTTACTTAATATTAGTAAACAAATCAAAAGAATAAACCATATAACTTTCGAAAATGACTGACCTTTGAACTTCGGTCCTTTTTTTTAGGAACACACTGTATAGTCAGAATTTAAAAATCGCAAATCAATCCTTTTATATTGATTTAGATTACCGGGTTATGTGCGTATTTTTACAAGTCAGGATAATGAATGGTGACAGAGTCCAAATTCGAAGCAGGTCAAATATTTGAAACCTGAGACTGAAAATTAATAATAGGCCTTTAATACATCTTTTTATGAATTTTGATACAGAATATTGTAGAACGGTTTACCCTTTTTCTCATTTCAATATACACAATCAGGCAATTGTAATGAAGGTAAAAAACCACTTTTAAACATTAACATTTAATGCTTAACAACATCGGTTGATTTGGCCGTTATATTTTCAAACCTGATCGTTTTTAAGTGATAAAGTGATAGTTCCATTGGATAAACTATTTCATACCGACTTGAGATGTATATAAAACAATCACAAAAAGTCATGATAACTTTCGAATACATTTAGTTATCACTGATGTTTATACTATTGCAATGTTCATATATCTGTCTTTGAATTGACATCATTATTGTATAAAGTATTATGATTCAATGAAATAGAATGTCCTGATATTCGGTTTTCTGTGCATGCAAACATTGCATCACCATTACAATGTTGTATCATTGAATAAAATGAATAAATTTAGCTTGACAATCCAGTTCGCATTTTGTAAAAAACCTCTTAGTAAGGCTTTTTTTTAGGGTGGGAGCGGCATCAATGGTGAAATCTTAACCTCAGTAACACGAAGCAAACATTGACGGCCTTTTGCCAAGAAGCCGATGTTTTATTTCTCATATTCAATGCTGTTTTCTTCTATTAGTCATACTTATAACTTGAAATTTTATTGTTTTAATCTTCCCCACCCCCTATTATTATTCCCTATGAGGTGGGGAGGGGGGTGTCTATCGCCTGTTCAGTTTTAAGATTGTAAATGACAATGATTATCATGTTTATTTTACAACATATGTTGTCATATAACCTCCATATCATTTTAAAGAAAAATATATACAATTCAGAATGGGCTTTTTAGTGAACTGACATTGGGTTTTGTCAAAATGATTATAATGAAAACCATAACATGTAAGTTAGAGTTGTAGCTATGAGCTTCTATAAATAAATTTGAATTGAGATTAGCACAATTTTCCTACAACTCTATTCTGAAAACATTATCAAGAAAGCGAAGCTGAAAAAAAAAATGTTGTTGCCTCATCTTCGCAATAAATCTTTCGTTACTCACTACTGTTCTTTGTCTAGCATACGATCTATTTATGTAAACTCAAACATTGGTACATGTCTTAATCAGAGGGCAGATCAAAGAAGTTGTATTTGAGATAAAATTAATGCCCATGATATCTGTCAAGAAATGGTTATATCAATTCGGCAGGGTGGCGATCCATTCATCGGCCAAAGTGAGGTGCCAACGGTGTAGGGGGAGACCGGGGATGGACGTTACACAAAATTCACATTTTGGGCCAGATGATCTGATGAAAGTACTCACACCAATCCATTTCCGGTCGGTAGTTAGCCTATAATGTTGGCTAAAACCTTAAGGCACATAAAGCTTGAAAACATGTAAAATACTAATTAACTACAGCTTAATTAATGAAGACATTTTTTTTTTGTAACAACCTACCCCGTATACGGGGTAACACCCTGAAAATTGAACAAAATTACTTTAATGTGTAATGTAATTGGTTAGGTTTTGTAATTCGGACATGGGGTAGGTTGTTGTAACAACCTACCCATGGGTGTTTTTACACATAAATCAACTGTAGCAAGCAGCCATTAGGCAGAATTACAGGGCATGGCTCAGGGGTATATTAAGTAACATACATGTACTATATTTCACAAAATACACAAGACTATACATCATCATAGCATCAGCCATTAGGCCAGAATTACAGGGATGGCTCAGGAGTATTTACAGTAACATACCATGTACTATAAAATTCACAATGCCAGAGCCTATCATCATGTGCCTTCAGTTGTAAGAACTATTACAAAATTTTTTTTTTTGTCAAAAATTTCACTTGAACTGTAAAAAAAAGACTCTCTTGTTCAACTTAGCACACTGAGAACTGTAACAACTGACGCCGTGTTACTTCCCCCCCGGTCTCCCTAATAATTTGCCGCAGCGGCATTAATCGAGCAAAATGTATGGTGATTGGTATGGAATCCTCTGAAATCTAATTAACTGATCATACATAAACAACACAGTACAAATTTCATCCCATTTTCAACCATGTTAATAATAATTTTTAAATATCAATAACCACAATCGTATAATTCTAAATATGTCCTTTAAAATTCATGTTTTGGCAGTTGTGCGTGTGTGTGTATGTGCGCGTGTGTGTGTGTGTGTTTTAATATCATGAATATAAACTGCTAGTACATATCCTGGTATAAATAAATATAAGTATATATAAATTTGATTAATAATGCTCGAAAAATGGGTTAAGTTTTAAATGATTCATGAAACTAATTAGAGTCCTTTTTTTTCCAAATGATATGATGATTTGATAAGAAAGATATCTGGGTATAGGACTGAAAAATATAGCGAGTGATCATCAGCTTAAAAATTATATCTGCTAAAATCATGTAGTGTTTATCAGCAAAATGATACATTTCTTACTTCAGGAACTCATTTCGTTTGATAGTCAAAAACCAATTGCACACAACTCTTTTATTTAAAGGAGCAGACCAAAGTGCAATTTTGCTAGGGAATATGATGTATATAAAACACTTATAATGCTTCTAGTTATATTGTGCATGATGATATTATGATGTTGTTCAACTGTAACACTGTACAAAATATAGAAAATGGTCACAATCTTATGTCGGTTCTTTTTTCATTTGAGCTAGCATTCATTTTAGTTTTGTATCGAAAGATAGAAAGAAAGATATTGAAACAAAAAGAAAGAGAGAGGAAGAGCGAGAGAAAAAGAGCGAGAGAGAGTGAGATTAAGAAAAAAAAACATGCATGAGTGATAGAGTAAACATGAGAAAGAGTGTGAAGGGGTTAATACAAAGAAATAAAGGTTGGGGCAGAGAACTTGGAAAGACAGAGACTCAATTAACAGTGACGGATCCAGGCGGGGGACGCAAGGGTCGCACGCCACCCTATAATATGAAAACCTCTCATTGACTGTTCATGTTAAAATCAGAAATTTTAGGCGGCGTCCCCCCTCCCCTACCGGGTTTGGCGCCCCCTATCCTGAAATCCTGGATCTGCCACTGAATTAAGGAAAAAACTTAAATTAAATTATTATTATTTTCTCTTAAACAATAATGATGCAGAGAGAGAGAGAGAGAGACCATCAAATTCATTACAATCGAAATCGATACAGGGCGTATTATTTTGTTTCTTTTTGCTTTGTGTGTGTGTATTTTTGTTTTTTGTTTTTGTTTTGTTCTTTTTTCCCCCTTTTTTTTCACAGAAAGGGTAAATAGAAGAGAATGGAAGATAGAGACAAATATAGAGACGGAAGGTTAGTGAAAGTGAAATAAAAATACACTGTCCGTCATAAATGTGGAATATTTTTTTTGCCGCTATAGCGACATGATTTTGCTCTGACTTTAATTTCTTGAATATGTTTGTCCCTGCTTTTACTTGTTGGGACCCTGGCCATATCTTGGGCATTCTCCCAACCTTCACGTAGACCTTTTTCCAGAAAAGTTTTGTCAACCCCCATGATGCCCATTTTTGTCCTTTTTTCTCATTTTTAGGCCCATTTTTGTTTCCCCGGCCAATCAAGCCCCCTCAGTCCTACCCCCAGGAAACGCGACTGAGGTGTACTGTTTTATATTGTTCTTTATGTTAAATCTATACATGTATTTCTGGGGACAGGCTTAGGTCTGTTGCCTAGGGGAGGGGTTGAAATAAAAAACGAGATTGGTGAAAATTCGGAATATTTTATTCCATCTTTATGCTGAAAACAAAAGAAATGAAAAACCATCTTTAACCCTTATATATCACAATTTTTCCCTTAAATTTTGTTAAGCCTTGATGGCAAGGATGTAAATAGTCGTTATTGATAATATTTTATTTTGATTTTTGTTTGTTTGAAATTTTGCAATACAATTTAGGGAAGATATAAATTTCCATGGTGTAAAAATGAATAAAATGAATGTCGAACCCCAATCAAAATAAATTTTGACCCCTCCCCTAGACAAAAGAGTCGAGCCTGTAACCATAATTCTAGATTTAATTTAAAGAACAATAACAAATCTCCACCTCAGAAGTGTTTCCTTGGGGTAGGACTGAGGGGTCCTTGGTGGGTCGCTTGAACAAAAAAGGGCCCCAGAAATAAGAAAAAATGACGAAAATGGCCATCTTCTGGGGGTGACAAACTTTTTTGAGGAAAAATCCCCAGGAAGGGTTGAGGGAACGTCCAAGATATACCCAGGATCCCAGAAAGTGAAAGCGGTGACAAACACGTTCAAGAAATTAATAACGGAGCAACATCATGTCGCTTGAGCCAGAAAAAAATATTCCACCTTTATGACGAACAGTGCAGTAGAAACATGGTAATTAAGAGTCATATAGGCCTACAAAGAACCTGAATGGGTACAGAGAATATAAATATAAGTAAAGTGAAAAAGGGACATACAAGGGAGGAATTGATGAAAAGAAAGGGGTAGACAGAGAACATGATAATTACGAGACACATGCAGGTAAATGACGTTCAACTTATTAAAATAAATTATTTTTTATTATTGTTCTGTGGCGTCTAATGGCAGTAGTTTAGGACTACACCTCTTAAAAGAGCTTTACATATGGAGTTGATTAATTATTGTATGTCATTTTCTTTTAGGATAAAATTTTAATATGGCCACCCCTTCCACTTCGGGGTCTCCCAAAAAAAAAGAAAAAAAAGAAAAAAAAGCAATAATCTAACATCTCTTTTTTACTTATATGAAATCGTCGATCGGCAACTGATGGATACACGCCGCTATTATCCAAAATACACATAAAAAGAGAATTGTATTTGTTGCAATGTTACAAAATATGAAGCATATAGCGCCAACTCAACTCAACAATCGAATGAAAGGGTCAAAGGTTTGGGAAAACCCGCTACTATTTTTGGAATGGTGCATTGTTAGTTTGTCTACAGTAGTGATCAATCTAGCTGTAAAATAACAAGTTCGGTCTTCACAGTCGGCTATTATTTGGTATTCTTGTCGTATGTGTCCTTCGAGTTTTGGATAGATAGAGATATGGATGAATTATAGCTTCCTATCAACTTGTGAGATCTGGAAATAAACATTACTTACTTACCTTAATACTTTATAGACTATTTTAATATTCTACGTGCCAAACAAATTCTGATGTGCAGAAACGTTATATCTGATATAACTGGGAAACTGTATAAACATGTATGTCGGATTCGCTCAACTCGATGACAATGACTAAAGATGAGTTGTCTTTGTGTAAATTTTGTACAGAGCATTTCAGATCTTATAATGGCGAGAAGCAGGAAACTGAGATAGTTCTGACACGAACCTGACGTGTCCATATGTCTTGATATTTTTATGATCCAACCCTCCTCACTTCTTGCGGACTACCTTCTGTCGGAAATGTCTCAAGAAATACGATTTATCCCATCAGGACCTTGATCATATGGTTGTCCTCTCTGTAGGAAGATCACAAGTTGACTGCGAACCGCGTCGATGACTCGAGACCGAGATGTGACGGTCAACGAACTCGTAGACGACACCATGGAAATGGGAGGAGCTAATGCCATTCTTGAGATCGACAAAATGTACTGCTTCAAAAAGCAAGGTGACGCAGTGGCTTTCTGTAAAAACTGTAACATCTACTGTGCGACAATGCTGAAAAGTCACCAAATTTGTCTTCATTTTTATTTGAGGGACATGAATTATATCCATACAGGATATCATGGAGGGGAATGTCAATATTGGTCGCTACTTTGAGAAGTGTTCAACTCATAAACAGGAGAAACAAAGATATGTTCTGCGAGGATTGTAAGGTGCATTCTGTTTAAGTGTGTGATACATAGTCATCGTGATCAACAAAAAATCACATAGGGACTTTGAAGAGAGAGTTACAGGTTAAGGTGAGTCCTCTTACAATAGGGTTTCTATAACTTTACTTCTATTCTGCAAGAAGGATATGTCGATCTAACATAGTGGAATAATATCATAAAACGTATTTATAATACACTTTGTCCTACAATAGACTACTCATTATTTAATTGTAAGACACTTCAGTCATGTAAAACGCACCAAATAAGAATAAATGCAGAATTCAATCTTAGCCACAAACGTATCTCTAATGAATATTTTGCTTCGGCCTTTTATTTCATCAATTTAGCATTTGGTGGTAATGTCTCCTATAATGCATCTTCAAACCAATAATAATGAAATGTGTGAAGGTGCATTGGTATAAGATGTTATAAGAAACGGCATCAATACTTATTTTATCGCTGTTTTGCTTTGTTTTTGTTTTTTTATTTGTTATTTATATATAAAATGAAAGTAAATGAACAATCAAGAACAATTCCATAAAATGATTCATGTAACAAAAGAAATAGCAAGATTAGTTTTCAAAATGTGGTAGGGTTTGATATTCAATTCTTTTCCTTTACAAAGAACGAGGTCCTTTATTAGAGGACATATACGACACATATTTTGATTTTTCGTCGATTATCATCAAGCAAGGCTTTGTATTAAAAAAAAAAATAATAGATAACTATATATATTTTTCAACAGGAAAAATCCTAATAATATGATTTTCTTTTAAAAAAAAAAAGAAAGGAAAGAAAGAAAAAAGAACGCAAATGCATAGGCCCGTAATAGTGGGGTTGTTATGTCATTCCGTTAGATAAAGCTTGCCAAAGTGATATTTGGGTTTAGATTTGCTTCTATAGAGGGTCCCACTCATCCAAAAATGGTGGTTCAAATTTTCAGACCCCTCCATTATATCTATTGAGCCCTTTTGGGCTCCATTTTGCCCTAAATCATGAATTTTGTGTCTCCTCCCTAATTCAAAATTATTCCGCCAATTTCACTGTTAAGTTGTCCAGAATTCCAAAGAAATTCATACGGAATATATTGCATCATCAAAATTTTCTTTCTTCCACAATCTTAGGGGGTCCCAAATTACAAAAAATTGTGAAAAAATGAAGGCGTAAGTATAAAATTGAGTAAAAAATGTGGCGTTTTATTTATTTCGGGTTAGGATGTCAAAAAAAATGAGTTGAAATGGTATTAAACATTGGGAATAAATGAAGAAAAATGGTCACATACATTTAATAGATGGCTATTCCAACCTTTTAAAGGTAAAAATATACCCCAAATTTATCTTTCATCAGATGTAAACGTTACTTTGACAACAGATCGGCGACAAACATATTTTGATAATGTTTTAAAAATACTCTTAAACATCAACGTCTGGTCACTCTAATGCATGGATAATTCAAAAATAAATAAAGTTGAACTGGAGTACTTTATTACGAATATGTTACTAAAATCGCAGGTTTTGTTTTGTTAACAAATGGTATTTGCCGCCCTAACAACTTCCATCGCCTGCTTGAGAATTTCACATAAAAAATAACAGGGAAGTGGACACTTATTTCTTTCATTAAAGATGCTACGCCGCCAGTGGCAGATGCAGAGCGGGGGCGCGGAAGGGTACGCACACCCCCTATTAATTTCACAAAACACTCATTGACTGTACATAGTTAAATTGAAATTTTTCGGCTGCGTTCCCTAATTTCCAAATTTTGGGATGGAGCCCTAGTATTTTCTTTATCCTTTGATCCGCCAGTTCATGCATGTTAACTCGAAAAGAAAGACCAAGAACTTGGTTTTAGAATAATTGTATCCATCTGTGCGCAATGCCCGCTCCTCCTCAAAAACATACTACCCTTACTATCAGTGGCGGATCCAGGATTTGTTACAGGGGGGCCCAAAATGATTCTCAGATGTTCTGTACACCCAATTGTTCTTTTCATCACACAGAGCGAGCAAAAAGATACATCAATTTTTCACACGTCACGCTGGTCGGTGCGATAAGCGGAGGGGGGGGGTGGTTGGTATGGTGTTTATGTATTTTTTTTTTCGGCCTTCAGCCACCAAAGAAGTTTCTGT
This sequence comes from Paracentrotus lividus, assembly GCA_940671915.1. Lineage (NCBI taxonomy): Eukaryota > Metazoa > Echinodermata > Echinoidea > Camarodonta > Echinidae > Paracentrotus > Paracentrotus lividus. Next base: position 8,828,274 of record CALNVZ010003426.1, read on the forward strand.
TGGTCAATTGTGTCAGCAAGTCAATATTTGTCCCCCTTTTTTTATTGATTATTAAATTATTTTAGGAGGGGTGCGGGCCCCATGGGCCCCCTTGATCCGCATCGCGACTATTCGTTCTATTGCTACGCCAAAATAGAGCAATAGTTGGGACTGTTTAGAACATTGAATCTTGTTCGAGCTTCGTAGAGCGAGCAAATTATTTTATGAGAATATATTCTTATTAAACTTGATTGATAACAAATTGGGAGCAAGAACGCCTCATGTGATATGAAGTCCCCTAGCCGCCCAAAATATAGCTGAGCCCACAAGATAAAAAGTAAGGAACCCTCTGGTTCCTATATAAAAAAAATTAACTTAAAAGTATAACACGGACGCAGGGCAGCTGAAAATAAAAAGTCCAGTGATCTTGAGGATAGACCTGAAGATAGTTATTTTTAGCAAATCAGGTAGCAGGGAAAAGGGGCTCCAGTAATATCGCAGCCTCCTACAAAGGAGAGGGAGGTCGATATGGCTGAGTCCAAACCGATAGGAGGATGCCCTTTGTAAGGCTAAATGATAATGAAGACCCACCCCACAAAAGAACGGGGGGTTCAAAGAGTGATACCCAATCCTCAGATAGTAGTGACACCTTTGATTCCTACAAAAACTAAACTAAACTTTAAAATTTGCAAAAGCGCAGAGTGGGTTATATATAAAAGGATGTTTTGAGAATTTGAAAGTATACCGGATGTTTCAAAAACGGAATTGGGTATGGGGACAAGGAGGGAAGGGGCTCAATAACACATCCCCCACTCGAAAGTATGGTTCATAGTATTACAGCCCAAGCAAGATCAGTCAAGGGGGGGGGGGGACGAGCTCAGACCCTCGCAGTGGTATCTTTTTTTTAATGCCAATTATAAGTGCAAATTCCAGAAACCTATATATGTGATGAGAGCGCGAAATGAGAGCTTGATTAAATAGCAAATTAAAAGAGGGTCAACTGTTTTTGTTTGTATCTCACGTGGCGTGGATCAAGGAATTTTCTATACAAGGGGGGGGGGGCAAATATCAGGCATTTCTGATTTGGTACCGACCATATTATTTTTTCCCGTTACACCTGGCGAGCCAAAAGGTACACTCATTTTTTTACTGTCAGCGATAAGACGGGGGGGGGGGGGGGGGGACGCTTGGTATCTTAATCTTGTTCGCTTATTTTTCTAGAGGGAGGGGGGACCGTCGGGCTCCCCTGGATCCGGCGCCTGGTTCTTAACCCCCCCCCCACCACAACATCTGCATGGTTTGAAGGTCACACAGGGAAGAAAGAGTCCTCCAAGTTCAATCCATGAACAATTTCATATAATGAGAGGATTATCCATACAAAGTAAATTTTACAACTTGTAGTGATAATCGGTGGAACGTGACGGGGGGGAGGGGGGGTGCAATAACAAAAAAGTAACAATAAGAATGCACGATATTGCCTTTACCACGTGGAAGTACTATGATTATATCAATTTTTTTTTCTATCCTTTCTGATCGTGCGATTAAGCGTACCAAAGATGATTTTTGAGAGAATTTAAATTATTTTCCAAATGTATATGGCGCCCTCTGCTGTTGAATTATATTTTCCAGGGATAATTAGGGCTGATTTTTTACATTTAACTTGGTCAAATAAGTTATGTTGATGAGTGTATGATGATACTGCTATTCAATTTTACACTGAATGTTTACAAAGTGTCTTTTCATTGAAATTTTTTGCCCAAAATAAAGAAAATTGACTCGTTTTCAACATTTATTTTTTATTTCTAATTTTGTTGTCATAATCTTCAATGAGCCCCATTATTGGTAAAATGATACAACTGTTAGGAATGAAATATCACTGATAATGAACTACTTTGTGAATTTCTCTGGTCACTTTAGATTAAAAATTGTAATAATAAATTGATTTGAGGAGGAATACACGACATTTTCCTATGGCCAATATGCGCCCTTTAAAGGGCCCAGGAAATGAAGGAGGGTATGAAAATTTGAACCCTATCAATTTCTGATAGCTTGGATCCTAATGGACCCACAAAATGCAAAAATATCAAAATGGGCGTTCAGTCGCAAGGAGCTTTTTGGTGACATACCATACCGCACTATAAAATTCATTAATGAATGAAAGCGCCTAAAAAAAGACAACAACAACAACAAGTGATTACATTTGCTGACATTAATATAATTTTGGCGGTGTTAATGCAATAATGAATAAATTAATTTCATACATCCATCAGACCGGAGGGGACCGAAAATGAGGTATTTTTTGTAAACTATCCCTGCCGGAAAAAAAAATATAACAACAGAGTCGATCACAGCGTAGTTGTCCCAACTTTGGAAAACCCAGTGAAAGAGGCAAATTCACACAGTCATCACAGTTTAAAAGGACTCTGACTCTGCTTCGAGTGTCGACGTCTTGGGATGTGTGCAAATTTATAGTAGCGCCAAAGATCTCAGGCACTGGCACATTCGGTGAATACACTGTTGATGTGACAAACTGTGTCACAGATGTGTAACATTGTTGTTCACATGGGAAGTAAACGCACTGTGTCCATAGTGTGTTCACATTGGTGTTCACACCGTGGTGGGGACACCTGTTTTTTCTCTGGCAGAGATAGAAAACCTATTTCAGAAACACTCAGCAGGAGGCGCAAAGTGTGATCAACTTAGGCCCCTTTTTCCTTTTTGATGGATAACAGAAACAGTTACTAACATAAATGATATATTAATATATATAAAACCCTCATCTTAGGTAACATCATCTACATTTTATAAGATAATTAACAGCGCGTTACCCATTATTTGTGCCCATACTTTGTTTTTTTTTTTTCTTTCAGGTGAATGATCTCATCCAACGATGCACACAAGAAATCAGATACTGGAGAAGAACATTCAGAATGTGGAGACACACGTTCGTGAAGTACATACAGCCGTTACATAAACTACGAGCAGATGTCAGTTCAAGCCTACCGTTACCAAGGCCAAGCAGCTGGAGAAAACCACGTATACTTCGTCGCGCCAAATCGATGCTCTAGAGCGCCATGCTATTCGATGAGACCTTCAACCTCTCTGAAATCAAACGTTCGACAAAGAATTCAAAAGTATTTACAGTTCGATTGGACGCTTGTGGCTAATGATAGATAGGACGTCTTGAGTATGGACCAGCTGTCTTGCTCACACGTTGCTTTGTGAGAGGCTGGAGAGCATGCTGAAGGAAGTTACTGATCACACTTCAGCTTGCAATCTTTACCGAGAAGCACAGGGAAAGGTTCCAGCCTGCAGATGATACCCGTCTTGACCTCGGTAACCATTCTCAGAACCAGAATCCTGTCTTAGAAGTGATTCAATGTGTGGATCTACGAGGAAGAATGTGGGGAATGACAAAATACTCTGATAGCAGTGTAGGTATTGGGTATCCCAATTCCAATGGAATAGATATCATTGATTCAAATGGTAAGAAGCAGCAGTATGCTAATGTATCAAACAATGCGAATTGTCATGGTCTCGTGTTTCAACGAGACAGGACATTGTGCATCTCATCTGGAACCACGGAAGCACATGTTTATTCTTCAAGTGGGACCAGGATGTCAACCATTTATGTGACTGGCAATGGAAATAGTATCAGATTAAACAGAAGTCCATCAGATGAAATCCTCATAACCAACTTTGCAAAACACGTCTACATCTACGACCCAACAGGATCCATACTCGAACACACCATCCCAACAAAGCACAACATCACCAGCCAGGCATCTGCAACCACGTCGGGTTTGATCGTCACAAGTTCTTGTTGGAATAGCGATCCAAGTATTGTAACGGTCTATGACAGGGATGGGAATGCTGGGAAGCCTCTAAAAGCTCCAAGCGGTATCCACTTGTATGCTGATGTGGATGAGCAGGACAGGGTGTATGTAGCGAGTGTTGATCGTAAGTCTGATAAGGTGGTGATCAGACTCTATGACAATGATGGTCTGAACCTCAAGGAGAGAGTCGAGTTAAATGCCCTTAACCTGACACTGAATGCTTATTGGTGTTATCTGGTTTCACTCGCTCCAGGCATGCTTGCTTTCGCTTGTGGTAACAAGTTGTACTTCATCAAAGTGATAATTTAAATACCAAATACAATCACAAGCGTTATTGAATATAACTATAATGTTTTAACCATCAATGCCTAGCTGTTACTAGTTTTACAACCACCCGCTTATTTTTAACTACATATTTTAAGCTGTTATACCACTATACATGTAAACCCATCACTCGTTTTAACCATACCTTAATCATTTGTGATCAATTTTTTACAAATAAATGTATATTTATCAAATGTTTTATGTTAATCTTAATGAGACATACAACAACGCATTATTAATTGTTAAGTACTACTGCCTATTGCATGGTTCTTTTCCAATACAAATACATGCAGATAGACACTACATTAATAAAAAAAAATTAATAGTTATGATTGAAATTGCAAATCAATCATTTTATATAGGTTGAGATTACCTGGTTATGTGCGTATTTTTTACTAGCCAGGATAATGAATATGACAGAGTCCAAATTCGAAAAAGGTCAATACATGAGACTGAAAGTTAATAACGGGCGTTTAATTTACATCTTTTCATGAATTATGTTGCAAAATATTGTACGAACGGTTTACCTCTTCCCCATTTCAATATACACAGAATCAGGCAATTGTAATAAAGGTAAAAATCACTTAGAAATAACATTTTAGTGCTAAACAGTATCGATTGATTTCTCCGTTATATTTTCAAACATGTTCGTTTTTATTAAATAAGGTGATGGTTCCACTGGATAAATTAAATACCGACCTGCTGAATTGAAATGTACATGTAATTAGAACTTTCACATAAAGTTTGAATTTCAGTCATGATAACTTTTCGAGTACATTTTAGTCATCACTGATGTTTATACCATTGCAATGTTCATTTATCCATCTTGGAATTGACATCCATGTTTATAAGTGTTATAATTAAATAAACAGAATATTCTGATTTGTCCTGATATTCAGATTTTCTGTGGATGCAAGCATGCCATCACCATTACAAAATTGAGGTATCATTGAAAAGATGAATAAATTATATAGCTTGACAATTCAATTCGTAATTTTGTAATACCTCAATAGGCAGGCTTTTTTAGGGT
>CALNVZ010003426.1:8850401-8860858 GCA_940671915.1 Paracentrotus lividus
GGGGAAACCATGACCAAATGCGTAAGTAAAACATTTTAAATCTCATAAGATATTTTATTGAAGATTATGAAAAATTATTTCAGCCTTGGAAACAGACAAAGCGAGAAAAAAAAAACTGGCGCCCTCACGTGACAATATTAGCTGCCCTCTTGCGTCGATGCCTATAAATATGTCAATATGGCCCCTACCACGTCGCGGCAATTGGTTGCGTACATTAGGAAAATACGTGAGGACCGAGCTCATAAGCACATGCAGACACAAAAGAAAAAGAAAAAAAGAACCCCCGGACCATAAGTGCGATGAGACTCAACTTTTTGGACATGACGACGTTTTGTCCAGATATATATATATATATATATATATATATATATATATATATATATATATATATATATACTGTATATATGGTATAGATAAACAGAACCACCACCTGAATGATATCATTAAACAGCTTGTTAGCAATAAGAAAGTCATATAGATTTCATGACCGTTTATCATTATTAGTAAGAAGTATTGATTTCAATAAAAATGTTTGTTTTTTTCAAAAGCGTTACATTGTGTATGTACATGTAACATTTTGCACCCAAATTAGTTTGTTTGAAACAATAATTACAAACGACCATTGTAAGAAAGCAATGAAATAAAGACCCATTACTCGTTTCAGTGTCAGGTTTGAACTGAACATCTCTATTAAATCAAGACTACTCAGCATTTAATATGATAACCACGCATACACAGCAAGCTAAATCGATATAGTGATTGGGTTGCGATTTCAATCATGACACTATTCATTGATGTATCTATTTGTATTGGCTCTACACAATGGTTCAACTGTCGAGGTATGTAGGCATATTTTACAAGTAAGGGCGCCTTGTTGTGTGATACATCAAAGCACATTATACACACAAAAAATAAGAACTAGTTTCCACGAGTAAAACACGTTTGCTACTCTTGGAGGCGAGTGCTTTTATTCGTATATCACGTATTTTTACTTCAGAATCTGTGTTTCTGTTAAAAGTACACACCCGCTCTTCCAGAACATGTTAAGTTACTAAGGGATACTCAAGATAAAAAATTATTGAGTATATATACTCAATAAATTTTTTTTCTTGAGTATCCCTTAGTAACTTTACATGTTCAATTACGTAAAATAATTGTGCAAGTGAGTTTTTCTTCAACTTGGTACGGCTTGGTGGATGATCGGGTGAAAACACTAACAATCGAGTAAAGTGAGAATTGCTGAGAAATTCTATATAGCCTGTAATTCACTAGATGAGTAAACTACGACACGTCTTCGTACGTCTCAAGTCTCGTGAAAGTCTTTGAGAGTAATTTTACTGGCTATGCGGTACTTTTACATGTTGCGCCCGGTACGCCTACTCGGATCACGAGTACAGACATCGAGACTGCACACGAGGTATGTTCTACGCGTACATACGTACATGTATAGCGGAACCATAGGGTTACACTCTGTGAGCGAAACGGAGGCCGGAGAGCCTGCATGCTCTTATTGTCTTTGGGTGAGTCCTATTCCTTTTTGTTTGTTTGTTTGCCTGTTTTTATAATGATATTTGGAATGTTCCGATGATATGCATCGTCTGATAACACTAACAACTAGATTAACATGCATGGATTTCCCATTACTTTGTCAGTCATGTACACAGTTCGAGTAATTTGATGCATTGATCAATGTAATGTATTGGTTTGTGTGAATTTATGCACTGAAGTGAGTAATGCAGTGTATTGGTTTGAGAGAATTGATGCACTGATGTGTATATCTTCGGAACATTCCAAATATCATTATTAAAAACAGGCAAACAAACAAACAAAAAGGAATAGGACTCACCTAGTGAGTAACGCTTTACATACTCAGAGAGTCAGTAAGTAAAGGTTGCACAAACTCATCACACGCAAGTTGATGAGTTTTAAACTTTACTTACTAACTCTCTAAGTATGTAAAGCGTTACTCACTAGATTAGTTTGTGCAATGTACTCAAAACAATTAGTTATGTTACTCAATAAATGAGTTAATTAAATAAACTCATTTTGGTGTGTCACTATATTGTCAAATTTAAAAAACTCGATTAGGTGCGTTTTCAAAGTAGCTTTATTGAGTGAAAGCACTCATGGATGTGTGTCACTATATTGTCAAAAATACTTGGATATTTGAGTGTGATCACTCATATATGCAAGTTCTCATTTTTTGTGTGTATTTACATAAAATACAAAAATGAGACAGAATACATCACGTAGTAATTAAAGTCATATGTATAAAAATGCATAATAATATACGTTGGATATATATGTAGTTGAGAATGTGTGAGCGGTGATGAAACTTGTAATACAACTATGAGCTAATCATCAATCATTGAAATGTCAGGCTTGTAGTTAATAACAGGTATATTACTCAATACCAAGCTATGAAGTAATCAGACAAAACCATGCGTAATAAGTGAATGTATTTGGTATTTAAATTATCACTTTGATGAAGTACAAATTGTTATCACAAGCAAAAGCGAGCATGTCTGGAGCGAGTGAAACCAGATAACACCAATAAGCATTCAGTGTCAGGTTAAGTGCATTGAACTCAACTCTCTCCTTGAGGTTCAGACCATCAATGTCATAGAGTCTGATCACCACCTTACCAGATTTACAATCAACACTCGCTACATATACCCTGTCCTGCTCATCCACAGCAGCATACAGGTAGATACAGCTTGGAGCTTGTAGAGGCTTCCCAGCATTCCCATCCCTGTCATAGACCGTCACAATGCTTGGATTGCTGTTACAACAAGAACTTGTGACGATCAAACCCGACGTGATTGCAGATGCCTGGTTGGACTTGTGCTTTGTTGGGATGGTGTGTCTGAGTGTGGATCCTGTCGGGTCGTAGATGTAGACGTGTTTTGCATTGTTTGTTATGAGGATTTCATCTGATGGACTTCTGTTTAATTTAAGATTAGATCCACTGTAAGTCACTTGGATGGTTGACTTCCTGGTCCCACTTGGAGAATAAACATGTGCTTCCGTCCATCCCGTTGAGATGCATAATGTCCTATCTCGTTTAAACACGAGATCATAACACCTCGCATTGCTGGATACATTAGCATACTGCAGCTTCATACCATTTGAATCAATGATATCTATTCCATTTGCATCCAAATATCCGATACCTACACTGCTATCAGAGTATTTTGTCATTCCCCACATTTTTCCTCGTAGATCCACACATCGAATCACTTCTAAGACAGGGTCTGGTTTATCTGAGATGTTACCGAGGTCAAGACGGGTATCATCTGCAGGCTGGAATCTCTTCTTCTGTGCTTTCTCTGTTATGACTGCAGCAGAAGTGTGATCAATAGCCTCCTTCAGCATAACATCCAGCTCCTCACAAAGCAACGTGTGAGCAGACAGACTGTCCATCTCAAGACGTCCTAGTCTATCATTAGCCACCAGCGTCATCGAACTGTAAATGCTTTTGATTCTTTGTCGGTCGTTTGATTTCAGAGAGTTGAGGTCCTCATCGAAACTGCGCTCTAGAGCATCGATTTGCTCGACGAGTATACGTTGGTTTTCTTCCAGCTGCTTGGCCTTGGTACGGTAGGCTTGGCTGATATCTGCTCGTAGTTTCTGCACGGCTCTGTGTACGTCACGACGTTGTGCCTCCACATTCTGAATGTTCTTCTCCAGTTCTGATTTCTTGGCTGTGCATCGTTGGATGAGATCATGCACCTGGAAAAAAAAAAATGGTACAAATTAATGCTACACTACAGTGCGTAGCAATAAAAACGGGACAGTTTTAAAAAGTCTGTAAAAATTTTGTTTCAAATAATGATGTCTATATTTTGATGTTAAAAGATGCTTTGAAGTCTTATCTTTCAAATGCCATTAAAAAAAAAAGTTTCGTTCATGCTTGAGCGAACATGGAACGTTTATGTCTGGGGCTCAAAAAAGGCTTGCGCACAATCAAAAGGTATCGAAGTTCGACGGTCATTATTCTGAATCAGGTAGGCCTACTCCCATTCGGATTGATTGTTGCTTTGCACAGATCAATGATTACGTTCGTCTTTTGAGTTGATTTTATATAATTATTTCAATGATTTAATCAATCATTCAAACAAAGAATGAATAGATTAAATAATCAATAATTCAAAAAGTCAATCTATCAATAAATCATTCAATCACTAACTCTTGATCAATCATTTAATCAATCCACTAATCAAGCAAACAAACAAAGCAATCAATCAATCGATCAATCAAAAAACCACATGAACCTTACATCACTCCAATCAATTCTCAATTTGAAAATAAGCCACAATCAACTTCTCATTCGTGAAAAACACATTTTCTTCTTTTCCGCAATAAACATAAGTAAAACAAATGAATTCCTGTTTGTTACCTCTTCTATTACAAGCGTAACATTGGGTTTAAAAAAAAAAATCATAATAAAATAATAAGACAGATTGTGTCTCGCCCTCCGTGTGACGGACGGACGACGGAAGATGGACAGACGGACGACGGCCAGACGGACCCCATTTGTATCCGAATGCGAATCCCCTTACTTGCAATGGGTTGACAAAAAAGTTGATTTTTTTAAAATGAAGGAATATTCAATGCTAAAAGATAACATGTTAAAATGAAAAAAAAAAAAACAACAACAACAACAACAAACAAAAACAACAACAACAACAATTCAAGTAATTAAATAGCTTTGTACATGAATTTTGAAAGCATAATTCGAAAATAATGGCAAAGATAATGAAAACGTTAAGAGGAAGTCTACTGATTAATAAAAAGGCTGACGATCATATTTCTCATTTTCTGCCATTTTGTGCGCAAGCCTTTGTTTGAGCCCCTGACAAAAACGTTCCGTGTTCACTCAAGCATGAACGAAACATCCCATTTTGTTAATGGCATTTGAAAGATAAGATTTCAGAGCTTCTTTAACATCAAAATATAGACATCATAATTTGAAACAAAATTTTGATAGACTTTTCAAAACTGTCCCGTTTTTATTGATACGCACTGTAGACATGCTATACGTAGGGTACATGCAGGTAATATGGGCCAGCAGGTAATATGGGCCACCTGAAGCAAATCATGTCGTGACCGTCGACCGGTGACCAGTGATTGGTGTGATCACCATAATGTTGTTCATATGAACTGTATACGAAAATATATCGTTTTGAGAGCATCTGATGCCGAAATTTCTCTTAGAAAATCGCTGAAAACCAACAAGGTAGGTAAAACTTACGGCATTTTTTTACCCTGATTTAAAATTTGATATTCCACAGAATGTGATGGTGAAAGAGTGTTTGAGGGGGTAACCTCAATTGTTTTGTATATTTAGTAAGCTTATAGTTTCATTTTGATCATACTAGCGTGTACAGGTCAATTTGTTGTAGGGAAGGGGTGGAATGTGGCATTGAATGCTTGCCTGACATAGCAACATCAGAGCAGGTAATATGAGCCATCCAAAATGGCGGAAATGATTCTGGTACTCAGTGTAGGACATTATTTTGTACACATAAATGACTCTTAGTTTCTTGTCCTCAGATGACGTGTTACTTGTCCTCAGAGTGACCTTATCCTCATTGTCTCTAGATCTTCATTCATAGACTTTCTCTTTGTTATCACCTCTCCCTATTACCTGTTTCACATTCCTTATCTAATCACTCTCTTTGTACTTGATTTCTGTGCAGGCTTGATCTCTCAGCTATCTTGATTACTCTCTTTCCCGCCTTTTCTTTATCACATGACTTTCCTACTCTTTGCCTCTATTGGCTAAATCCTTCATGAATATTTAGTAGGTAAACTTTAATTGTATTTTATCTTTGTTATTTATAATATATTCGTTTGGTCATGCTCAGTATATCATGATTAAATAAGGGGCATAGAAGGAGCTACTATGCCCAGCTGATGAGACCTAACTTTCTTGGAGTGAAGACGTGTTTTTCTGTTGTGGTACCCAGCCTAGAACTTGTTCAAAATATCTCTCTACAACTGGTGACAGCGGTGGTCCACAGTGCAGTTTTAACCAAGTCTTCAGAATTCTCCCTCCTTCAAGTTAGTCAATCAAGGACATCTACATGTACTTTCAAGGAAAACCCTGGTAAGATTTTCTGCCTTCATCATTGATTACATGAATAACTGTACCAGGTACATACCAAACGTGATACATGTACATCCTCCTTCATAACTGAATGCAGATTCATGTACATACTACCTCATAATTGAATGCTGATACATGTACATCCTACTTCATAATTGAATGCTGGAAATGTTTGAATTGCTATTGCTCTGACTAAGTTGAAATTATTTCACAAGTCTTCCTTCTTCTTTATGTTGATGCAGTGCTTTGCTTGAGTTACTACTGAGATAATTCACAATGAGTTCTTTCAGAATGGAGCTACCAGAAGTTTTCTCGGGGGAAGAAGGGACTGACTTCCACCAGTGGATCCAACGTTTCGAGCTTGCAGCAAAACTATTTCCAGGAAATGACAACAACAACCACATACTCCTTCCCACCCGCCTGTCCGGCCCCGCATTCATTGTGTGGGAACCCAGCAAAAACAAAACGTTTTCAGAACGTTTTAAAAACGTTTTATTCAGGTCCTGTAGGTCCTCGTCTGAAATGAACGTTTAGAAAACGTTCATTATAACGTCCAAGTTGGACTTTCAATTTGTGAAAAAATAATGGTTCCAAAAAGAACGTTTTTAAACGTTCTTTGGACGTAACAATGGAACGTTTTAATCAAAACGTTCACAAAGTTTTATTTGGAACCTTATAACGAGACATTTTTATTGAACGTTTTCTGAACGTTTTTAAAACGTCCAAATAGGACTTAATGCAAATGAGTGGTAATTTGCAATATAATACGTTATACATATGGAAATAAACGTTTTAATGATTTTTTTTCTATTTAGCAGTAATAAATTCATGTTTTGGTGTTTCGTTTTATTGTAATATTGTTCAGAAACACACATAAAGATTAAAACACTCATTCGGTATTGGAATGTACTAACATAACAAATAAAGTAATAACTAACCATTACAAACGATACTTTCAATAAAATATAAATTTACTGGAGCATTATTTAGTGTTAAATCAAATAATCCAACTCAAGTCTGCCCTTTAAGCATGATTTTGATTGGAGGAACTTCACTCCTAAGAGCCATTCCACAATTTGGCCAAGAGCTTGAGGTGCAAATAACATATTTTTATCTATTACATTGTTTACATAAGTTTATAATAGGTTCTACAAACGTTCCTATAGACATTCTTAAAACGTTTTCTGAACGTTCCAAAGGTTTTCTGGACGTCCGCAGAAAGTTTTCGGAACGTTTTAAAGGTTTTCTGGACGTCCGCAGAACGTCCATGGAACGTTCCAAAGGTTTTTTTTAAAGGTTTTCTGGACGTCCGTAGAACGTCCACAGAACGTTGTAAAAGGTTTTGGACTTTTATAAGGTTCCAAAGGTTTTCTAACAGGTCCTTAATAAATTTTCGAAGGTTCTTTTTGGGTTTTTAAACGTTTAGAAAACGTTTTCTAAACGTCCATTTGGAACGTTTTATTAACGTCCAAAACCTTCACAACATATGAAAACGTTGGGGCTTCTTTCAGGAAAACCATTTTCACGCACCGATTGTCAATGGAAGGAATGCCCGAAAAACGGAGTTTTGTTGAATATACTGGAATAAAAAAAAATCGAGAAACATTTACTTAGTTACACAGGTTTATGAGGGTTAATGTATATAAACAAGATAAACCTTGGGAAGAATATTTTTTTACCCCTAACCCTCGCGTTTTGAGCTTAAAAATCTCCATTTTAGTCATTTTTGGGTCGTTTTTCTGTGTGAAAATGATATTTTGTCAAACAGCAGTCACTAAAAGCTTTCTGTAAAATTCAGCAGCGCATCGATTTCCTAGTTACGCTGAGTGAAGTAAATATATTAATTTCTCTTTCCAATGATTTTAACTTCTTTGTGATTGGTCAATATTTTCCCCCGCGTTTTTGATATCATAAAAAAAATATTCATGATAAAATACTTCGATCCTGACTGCACAGCTTGCACTCTCCTTTTACACGGTCTTTATTCAGGGCATTGTTATCGCGATATCGACGGTCAGACGTAGAGAGAGTCTATACCCAGTAAACACATTTCCGTAAGATTCTTTCTGGTCGTTAGTGCACTGTAGTGGAACTGTGCGTGTTTGGTATAAAATAACACTGTCCTTTTTTATTTGTTCACGTTTTCATATGAAGGACGTTTTCTAAACGTTTTGAACAAAACGTCCATAGAACGAACTTGGAACGTTCTTAAAACGTTCAGAGAACGTCCAATTGTTAGCTGGGAAGGGCTATCTGAGTCGGAAAAGAAAAACTTTGAGACAATCAAGAACAAATTGTCGGATGTATTTGGAAGAACGCAGTACCTACAAACTTTTCGTTCCTGTATCACAGCACGGAAAAGACACACAAACGAACCATTAGAAGTATACACTGCCGCAATTGTGACAATGGTTGGCGAAGCCTTCCCAAACTATGACAAAGCAGCCAAAGAGGGCGAAGCGTTTCGCCGATTTGTTGCTGGAATCGACCCAAAGCTGCAAACAAAGATACACGAGATGGGGGGGGGGGTACAACTTGGACCGATGCCCTAAACATAGCTCTTCGAGTTGAAAGAGCTGGTCACCAGATAACCAACAACACAATAGCCTCAGCAGAAGTGAAATGGGACACTACTTCTCAACGAATGCTGGAACGCCTAGAGGGATTAGAGAAAAAGTTTGATGAACTTATCCTCAGACAAAAACAAGAAAGAGTCGGTGCGTATCAACCAAGACACCCAAGGGGATTCTCTGACCCTCGAGACAACCGTCCACGTTCACCCAGTCCTCGGTCGGGATATGCTCAACGCCTCGACCAGAAACAACCTGATCAGCAGAGTCGACACTTTCGATCTCCCTCTCCTCAATCAGAGTACCACCGTAGATCGGAGTATCAACGCAGACCTTCCAGCCCAAGACCAGAATATCGTGGCAGATCCCCAAGCCCACGACAAGCATGACAAGTGTATCGGCGCCGGTCCCCAAGCCCACAGAGACCTCGCCAACCTGATCAATATCGATATTCACCAGACGGGTATCACAACCAACCATACTCTAGGAGAGAAGACAGACAACCTAAGGAGTATTTTCGCCGTGTCCCCTTCGATGACCTTCCGGGAAAACTACCAATAGTTGGTGACGTGGGTCGACCATCAACTACAAGTCTTACGGCCCTTACCAACATTAAGTCTCAAGAGCAAACTCCGCCACACATCCCGATTATACTTGATAACACTTACATACTGGCCTACCTAGACTGTGGAGCCTACACTTCGTTAATGGACAGCAACTTTTGGGAATCCATTCCCAAAGCGCAGAGAAGCCCTCTAACCAAGGTATCAATAGCAGCCACATCAATAACCAGAGACGCATTGGATATTCTAGGAGTAGTTCAGCCTACTATTCATCTTGGGGATACAACACTAAAGCACACGTTCATGATTGCCAGGAACATCACCCACTCAGTAGTAGTTGGATGGGACTTTTTCTGGAAATATGATGCCTCAATTTCCAAGTTCTCTTTCAACATGCCAGGACTGACAATACCTCTTGCGACGGCACAACAACTTCAAGCACCGTTGAAGTGTAACGTTTCTCTGGTTGGAAAAGCAGTAATCCATCCCTTATGTGAGACTCATGTCCATGCCAGGTTGCAGTCTCCACAATTTGACCTCATTCCTACCAACTTCGATGGAGTCTTTGAGCCCGAGCTACAACAGCACCTTCATGTTGCCAGTGCTAGATGTTTATCGAGACCACGAGATGGCCTTATCACAATTCGACTCATCAATCCTTCGAAAGATGTTATCGAAGTACCAGCTGACACCCATCTAGGTCAATTTTACGCCATGACAGATGATCCACAAACAGAGTATGGGGTAGTAGAAAGTACGATTGCAAGTATTCAGACATCGAGCTCCTCACTCAAAGTGTCATCTTTGCTTCCTTCTTCTGGGATGACCCCAAGTGAACAAAAGAAAGCTGAACAGCTACTCACTACCTACCAGGATGTCATCAGTTCATCATCACATGATATTGGCAAGACAAATTCAGCCTACCATCATATCGACACAAATACTGATACTCCTATCCGTAAACGAGCCTACCGCACCTCGCCAGCAATGAGATTAGAGATACAGTCACAAGTCGATGACCTGCTCCAGAGGGGAGTTATTGAAGAAAGTTACAGCCCTTGGGCGAGCCCCATAGTGATGGTCAAGAAAAAGGGGGAGTATAGGGGAGGGTCCACGAGTCCTCGGTCCGACGAGTCCTACGTCCCACGAGACTTCGGTCCCACGAGTCCTACGTCCCACGAGGCCGAATATTTTTCCACGAGTCCTACGTCC
>CALNVZ010003426.1:8887344-8909416 GCA_940671915.1 Paracentrotus lividus
ACCTACTCAAAGCGTCAGCGAGGGGTGTGATCAATATGGCCCCTTTTTCTTTTTGATGGATAAAAAAACAGTACTAACATAACATTAAAAACAAAAATTAATAAAAAAATAGAACTCATTAGTGTAACACATCATCTACTATTATTATTGATAAATAACACAGGGTACGATAAGTTATGGCAATTTTGTTTTTCTTTCAAGGTGATGATCTCATCCAACGTGTACAACCAAGAAATCAGAACTGGAGAAGAACATTCAGAATGTGGAGACACACGTCGTGAAGTACACACAGCCGTAGAAACTACGAGCAGATGTTCAGCCAAGCCTACGTACCAGGCCAAGCAGCTGGAAGAAAACAACGTATACTCGTCGACAAATCGATGCTCTAGAGCGAGTTTCGATGAGGACCTCAACTCTCTAGAATCAAACGACCGACAAGAATCAAAAGCATTTACAGTTCGATGACGCTGGTGGCTAATGATAGATTAGGACAGGACGTCTTGAGATGGACAGTCTGTCTGCTCACACGTTGCTTTGTGAGGAGCTGGAGAGCATGCTGAAGGAAGTTACTGATCACACTTCTGCTGCAATCATTACCGAGAAAGCACAGGAGAAGAGATTCCAGCCTGCAGATGATACCCGTCTTGACCTCGGCAACATCTCAGAACCAAATCCTGTCTTAAAAGTGATTCAATGTGTGGATCTACGAGGATTAATGTACGGCATGACAAAATACTCTGATAGCAGTGTAGGTATCGGGTATTATGGTACATATGGAATAGATATCATTGATTCAAATGGTAAGAAGCAGCAGTATGCTAATGTATCAAGCAATGCGTACTGTTATGATCTCGTGTTTCAACGAGACAGGACATTATGCATCTCAACGGGATGCACGGAAGCACATGTTTATTCTTCAAGTGGGGCCAGGAAGTCAACCATTCACGTGAATAACAATGGATATTCCCTCCAATTAAACAGAAGTCCATCAGATGAGATCCTCATAGCCAACTATGCAAAACACGTGTACATCTACGACCCGACAGGATCCACACTCAAACACACCACCCCAACAAAGCACATCACAGGCCAGGCATCTGCAACCACGTCGGGTTTGATCGTCACAAGTTCTTGTTACATCAATCCAATCATTGTGGCGGTCTATGACAGGGATGGGAATGCTGGGAAGCCTCTACAAGCTCCAAGCAATATCTACCTGTATGCTGCTGTGGATGAGCAGGACAGGGTGTATGTAGCGAGTGTTGATCGTAAGTCTGGTAAGGTGGTGATCAGACTCTATGACATTGATGGTCTGAACCTCAAGGAGAGAGTTGAGTTCAATGCACTTAATCTTACACTCGGATGGGATTTGTGTTATCTGGTTTCACTCTCCCCAGACATGCTCGCTTTTGCTCGTGACAAAGAGTTGTATTTCATCAAGGTTACATTGTAAATATCAATCACTTATCACAATCGTTATTGAATATAAGTATAATGTGTTAACTATCAATGCCTAGCTGTTACTAGTTTTACAACCACCCGCTTATTTTTAACTACATATTTTAACATGTTATATCACTACACATGAATCGTTTTAACCATACCTTAATCATTTGTGATCAATTCTACAATTAAATGTATATTTATTCAATGTTTAGGTTAATGTTTTAGTTTAATGAGACATACGACAATGCGTTATTAATAATTGTGGAGTATTACTGACTATAGCATAATTCTTATCCCATACAAATAGATAGACGCTATATAGTCGTGATTGAAATCGCAAATCAATCATTTTATATTGATTTAGATTACCTGGTTATGTGTGTATTGTTTACAAGCCAGGATAATGAATATGACAGAGTCCAAACTCGAAGAAGGTCAATACTTGAAAACCTGAGACTGAAAATTAATAATGGGCGTTAAAAATTTACATCTTTTTATGAATTTTGTTGCAAAATATTGTACGAACGGTTTACCTCTTCCTCATTTCAATATACACAGAACCAGGCAATTGTAATAAAGGTAAAAACCACTTAGAAATAACATTTTAGTGCTAAACAGTATCGGTTGATTTTTCCGTTATATTTTCAAACATGTTCGTTTTTATTAAATAAGGTGATGGTTCCACTGGATAAATTAAATACCGACCTGCTGAATTGAAATGTACATGTATATAGAACTATCACAAAAAGTTTGAATTTCAGTTATGATAACTTTTCGAGTACATTTTAGTTATCACTGATGTTTATACCATTGCAATGTTCATTTATCCATCTTTAAATTGACATCCATTTCTTATAAGTGTCATAATTCAATAAACAGAATATCCTGATTTGTCCTGATATTAAGATTTTCTATGCATGCAAGCATGCCATCACGATTGCAAAATTGTGGTATCATTGAAAAGATGAATCAATTAGCTTGACAATTCAATTCGTAATTTTGTAATACCTCAATAGGCAGGCTTTTTTAGGGTGGGGAGCGCTGTCTATCAGCATGAATGGTGTAAATTTTAACTTTAGTAGACATGGTGAAAGAAAAATATTGACTACTATTGCACAAGAGCCGATGTTTTATTTCTTAATTCAATGCTGTTCTCTTCCTTCGGTCATACTTTAACTAAAAAGTTTCTATCATTTTTTTTTTATTTCATCATTCCCCACCCCATATTATTATTCCCTATGAGGGGGGGGTCTGTCGGAACAGTCTATCGCCTGTTCAATTTTAAGATTGTAAATGACATGATTATCATGTTTGTTTTACATATTATGTTGTCATATAACCCTCCATTTCATTTTTTAAGAAAATATATACAACTCGGAATGGGCTATTAGTGAGCTGACATTGTTTTTCAAAATGATTATAATGAAAACCATAAAATGTAAGCTAGAGTTGTTGCGATGAGCTTCTTTATCATTTTGAATTGAGATTAATGCAAAATTTTCCTACAACTCTATTCTTAAAACATTATCAAGAAGCGGAGCTGAAAAAATGTTGTTGCCCCATCTTCCATATAATCTTTCGTTACTCACTCTGTTCGCTGTCTAACAATACGATCATTCATGTAAACTCAAACATTGGTACATGTCTCATTCAGAGGCAGATCAAAGAAGGTGTATATGAGATATATATATATGCCCATGATATCTGATAAGAAAAGGTGATCAATTCGCCAGGGTGGGGTCCATTCATCGGCCAAAGTGTCGGGTCACGTGTAATTATTGCCGCAGCTTACTCGAGCAAAATGTTTGGTATCATCCTCTGAATCTGATAAACTGGTCACACATAAACAACACAGTGCAAATTTCTTCCCATTTAAACCATGTTAAGAATTATTTTTCACTATCAATAACCACAATCGATATAATCTAAATCTGCCATTAAAATTCCTGTTTTGTACTTGTGCGTGTTTGTGTGTGTGTGTGTGTGTGTGTGTGTATTTTAATTGTTATAGCATGATGTAAACTCTTTCGAAAACCAATGTATTGCTCCTAGTAACTTTCCTGGTAAGAAAAAAATATAAGTCTTCATGTCAATAATAGTGCTCTTTATTTTAACAAACAGAAATTTGATTAATTATACTTGAAAAATGGGTTTGTGTTTAAATGATTTGTGATCACAATAGAGTCTCTTTTTTTTCTCAATGACATAATGATTTAATAACAAAGATATCTGGATATATGGAAGAAAGATATAGCGAGTGATCATCACCTTAAAATGATTTATCTCTTAGAATCATTTAATGTTTATCAGCAAAATGATACATCTTTTACTTCAGGAAGGAATTGAAAACTAATTTCCTTTGATAGTCAAAAACCAATGTCCAACAATTTTTATATTATAAGGAGCAGACCAAAAAACAATTGTGCTAGGGAATATGATGTATATATAACACTTATAATGTTTCTAGTTATATTGTGCATGATGATAATGATTTTCTTGTTATTAATCTGTAACTCTGTACAAAATAAAGAAATTAGTTACAATGTCATATTGTTTTTTTTTCATTTGAGCTAGCATTCATTTTAGTTTTGTATAGAAAGATAGAAAGAGAGAGATAGAAACAAAAATAAAGGGAGAGAAAGAGCGAGAGAGAGAGAGAGAGAGAGAGAGAAGGAGAGAGACAGAGAGAGAGAGAAAGTAAAAGATATAGAGTAATACAGAGACAATGGATGCAGAGAAGATAGACAATAACAAATGAACATAAGAAAGAGAGAGAGAGAGAGAGAGAAAGAAAGAAAGTAAGTGAAGGTAAAAGTAAGTAATACAGTGTGTCCCAGAGAGAACTATACACCTTTGAAATGGCTGCAAATAAGAAATATGCGGTTCTTGGGAGAAAACATTTATATGTAGATAAAAAATTATATCCTCAACTATCATTTGACACCAAAAAGTCCGAAAATGATGCATGCTCTATAGTGAGCAATGCCATTGTTTTTGTGAAGGACACAAAAAAGAGGCTCCGCAGGAATTCGTTATTCGTTTACCACCTGCTTATGGGCAGCCAAATGGGCCTCTTTTAATATTGGCGTGAATCGGTTAACAAAGACAAAATAAACTAAGAAACAAAAAATTTAACAATTACATTTTTGCATAACATTTTATTTGTATTTCTGACTTTTGGTTTATTTATGTCTTAATATTAGCTGATTTGTTCTATTATTGATATCGACCCTTTTGGCTGCCCATATGCAGGTGATAAAATGAATAGCGATTTCCTCCCGACCGCAGCCTCGTTTTTTTTTGTCCGTCACAAAAGTGGGCGTTGCTCATTGAAGCATGCATAATTTTTGGACTTTTTGGTGTTTAATGATAGTGGAAGTTAATTATGAGCTTTATTTATACATACAAATCTTTTCTCCCAAAAGCCATATATTTCCTAATTGGAAGCCATTTCAAAAGTGTATAGTTCTTTCTGGGACAATGTGTATAGAGACAATGGATGCAGAGAGGAGAGAGAAAATGAAATTGAACATATTAAGACAGAGAGAGAGAAAGAGAGAGAAAGTAAGAGATACTGGGTAATATCATGAACATAGAAATGAATATATGCTGAGAGGAGAGAGCTTTGGGCGTGTTTTGTTATTTCTTGTACAATGAAATCCGCCATTATTCATAATTTTGTGCACACACTGTGAATATTCCACGACACGGCTTGGTCTTCATAACTAGTATAGTTCCGTTGTTGATGATCTGTTTGAACTGACTTACCTAGATTGAGATACACTGGATATATTAACAGTTTACCTGCATAATGTCCACAAGAAGCAGGTTATGGTGAAATAAAGAGACTAGATCTATTCATTGTTCAACATGTTCAATATTCTACTGACTCGGATATTTTTCTCCACGGATTACCACCAACGAATGAAGAAAGAACTATGCGACAACACCTATAGTTTGCAGCTCGCACCTAGACTACAATGTATACGTAAATCAACAGATTAACGAACTTGACGAAATTAACGATTAAACTTGCGATCAATTTGTCAGGTGCCATATTAATATTCTTTCTCATCCAATTTCAAGATTATATTCAAGGAATGACACGTAGGCCTATGCTGCTAAAAGTCTGTCAATTCTGACAGACATGGCGCGGTATAAGTTTTCAATATTATTATTATAAAGGGACATTTAGAGCAGTGACGGACTAATTTTCTAACCGATTCAGACCTTACATCATGGCCGAGAAGCAGGAAACAGAAAAAGACTCTTTACAGAACCTAACGTGTCCATTATGTCTTGATATCTTTGACGATCCAACCCTCCTGACATCTTGCGGACATACCTTCTGTCGGAAATGTCTCAAGAAATACGATTTATCCCACCAGGACCTTGATCACATGGTTTGTCCTCTCTGTAGGAAGATCACGAAGTTAACTGCGAACCGTGTCGATGATCTTGACACCGATGTGCCGGTCAACGAACTCGTAGACGACTATCATGTCAAATGTGGAGGAGCTAATGCGATCCTCGAGACGTTGCAGAAGTGCACTGTCTGCGAACTCCAGAATGTTGCAATCTCCTTCTGTAACAATTGTAATACGTTTATGTGTGATGTGCCATGTTGGCCACCAACAATTAAAACTGTTCTTCAAAGACCATGAGATCATATCCATTCAAGATGTTATGGAAGGGAAAAGCAACATTGGTCGCTACGCTGAGAAGTGTTCAATCCATAAACAGGAGAACAAAGATATGTTCTGCGAGGATTGTAGATGCATGTCTGTTTGAAGTGTGTGATCATCGGTCATCGTGATCATAAGATCAAATCGCATGAGGACTTTGAGAGAGAGTTACATATTAAGGTGAGTAATCTTACAATAAGGTTTCATATATATAACTTTTATCTTTATTCTGCAAGAAGGATAAATCGATATAGCATAGTAGAATAATATCATAAAAATGTATGATAACTTTGTCCTACAATGAAGAAACTACTCATCATTAATTGTAAGACAACTTCAGGCATGTAAAACGCACCAAATAAGAATAAAGATAGAATTCAATCTATAGCCACAAACGTATTCTTAATAAACGTTATATTAAAATATTTTGCTTCGGGTTTTTTATTTCATCAATTTAGGCTTTTGGTGAAGTAATGTCTCCTTAATGCATTTTCAAACCAATAATAATGAAATGTGTGAAGGTGCATTGGTATAAGAATGTTATAAAACAACGGCATCAATACTTATCTTTATCGCTGTTTTTGCTTTGTTTTGTTTCTTTTTTATTTGTCATTCATAATGTACAATACAAGTAAATGAACAATCAGGAACATTCCATAAAAATGATTCATGTAACACAAAAAGTAAGAAGATTGGTTTTAACAATGTGGTTAGGGTTTGAAATTCAATGTGATTACATTTGGCTGACATTTGATATAATTTAAGTCTCTGTAATGTAAAAAAAAAAAATTCGTACATCAATCAGACCATGCAGAGGAAGTGAAAATGCTGGGAAAAAAGCAAACAAAAACAAAAACAGAGTCGATTACAGAGTGTTTCTAAACTGTGGAAACACAGTGAAAATAATCCAAATTCACACAGTCGTCAAATTTTAAAGGACTCTGACAATGCGATCGCAGAGTCGACTGTGCGAATTTGGCCATTTTTTTTTTAGAGTGTCAGGACTCAGAACTGGAAACAGTCCGGCACATTGTGAACACACTGTGATGTGAAAAAAACCTGTGTCACAGTGTGTTAACATTGTTTCCACACTGTGATGTGAACGTACTGTGTCATAGTGTGTTCACATTGTGTTAACACTGTGGGACACTGTATTTCTCCGGCAGGGGTATAAACCTACTCAGAAAGCGTCAGCAGGAGGGGCAAAGTGTGATCAATAGGCCCCTTTTTTTCTTTTTGATGGATAACAAAAACAGTACTAACATAAATAATATATAATATATTATAAAAACCTCATGTGTACATCATCTACATTTTATAATGATATACAGGGTACCCATCATATATTTTGTGCCAATTTTGTTTTTTTTTTTTTTTTTCTTTCGAAGTGAATGATCTCATCCAACGATGTACAACCAAGAAATCAGAACTGGAGAAGAACATTCAGAATGTGGAGACACAAACGTCGTGAAAGTACACACAAGCCGTTCGAGAAACTTACGAGCAGATCTGGGTCAGCACAAGCCTACCGTCCCAAGGCCACAGCTGGAGAAGAAAACCAACGTATACTCGTCGAGCAAATATGATGCATTAGAGCGCAGTTTCGAATGACGGGCCTCAACATTCTGAAATCAAACGACCGACAAAGAATCAAAAGCATTTACAGTTCGATGACGCTGGTGGCTAATGATAACTAGGACGTCTGAGATGGACAGTTTTGTCTGCTCACACGTTGCTTTGTGAGGAGCTGGATAGCATGCTGAAGGAGGCATACTGATCACACTTCTGCAGCAGTCATTAACAGAGAAAGCAGAAGAAGAATAGGTTCCAGCCTGCAGATGATACTCGTCTTGACCTCGGTAACATCACAGAACCAGATCCTGTCTTAG
Organism: Paracentrotus lividus; assembly: GCA_940671915.1. Lineage (NCBI taxonomy): Eukaryota > Metazoa > Echinodermata > Echinoidea > Camarodonta > Echinidae > Paracentrotus > Paracentrotus lividus. Next base: position 8,895,365 of record CALNVZ010003426.1, read on the forward strand.
AAGTGATCCAATGTGTGGATCTACGAGGAGAGATGTGGGGCACTGACTAAATATTTCTGATAGCAGTGTAGGTATCGGATATTACATGCAAATGAATAGATTATCATTGATCAAATGGTAAGAAGCAGCAGTATGCTAATGTATCAAGCAATGCGAACTGTTATGATCTCGTGTTTCAACGAGACAGGACATTATCATCTCACCGGGATTCACGGAAGCCAATGTTTATTCTTCAAGTGGGGCCAGGAAGCACACCATTCAACGTGAATAACAGTGGATATCCTGCAAAAGTAAATAGAAGTCATCAGATGAAATCCTCATAGCCACTTTGCAAACACGTTTACATCTACGACCCGACAGATCCACACTCAAACACCACACTACAACACATACACGCCACAATTCACACGACCTACACAAACCAGGCATCTGCAACCACGTCGGGTTTGATCGTCACACAAGTTTCTTGTAACAGCAATCCAAGCATTGTGACGGTCTATGACAGGATGGGAATGCTGGGAAGCCTCTACAAGCTCCAAGCGATATCTATCTGTATGCTGCTGTGGATGAGCAGGACAGGGTGTATGTAGCGAGAGTGTTGATTGCATGTCTGGTAAGGTGGTGATCAGACTCTCTATGACATTGATGGTCTGAACCTCAAGGAGAGGCTGAGTTCAATGCACTTAACCTGACACTTCGCGAAGGATATTGTGTTGTATCATACCGTTGTATCTACTCTCTCCAGGATGCTCTGTCTTTTATGCTTGTGGCAAAGTAAGTATACTTTCATCAAGGTTACATTTGTAATATACCTTTCTACTCATGTATTACATATCGTTATTGACATGTACAGTATATCATTGTTTTTAACCATACCAGATGCCTAATACGACTGTTCTTAGTTTCACATTATCCACGTATTTTTAACTCATTTGTAGTTTATGTCTGTATTAATCAGTATAGAACATAATACCCTTCTGAGTCCGTTAGTGTTTTCAGGGTTGTACAGATTGTATAACCTAAGGAGCTTGTTATCTTTGATGGGCTGAAATGCTGAGTTCATTTGTTTCCATCCACTGTGACAATATCACTAACACATTTACAACGAATGGTTTCGTTTACAACCATACCTTATTAATTGCGATCGAATTTCTACAAATATCACTAAATATATATTTATTACAATTGTTTTATGTTACAATGTTTACTTATTATGAGACATACAACAACCTCGCGATTTCTTAATATTGTGGACGGTACCTACTGGTTATAGCGTGGTTCTTATCAATAGAAATAGATAAACGCTATTTAGTCCATGATTGAAATCCCAAATCAATCATTATATTTGATTTAAAGCATTTACCTCTGTGTATGTGCGTCATGTTTTTTACTAGCACAGGCAATCATGAATATGACAGAGTCGAATTCAAAGAGAGAGTACATTATTTTGAGAAACCTGAGACTGGTAAAAGTTAATAAATCGGGACGTGTTAATTTACATCTTTTTTTAAAGAATTTTTGTTGCAATAATATTGCTACGAACGTGTTTTAAAAATCTAACCTCTTCCTGGAACATTTTTTCAATATACCACATTAGATCCTAGAGTACAATTTATACGATTATAAGGGTGTACAACTATACCTTACCTTAGACAATACTATTCATTTTAGGTGCTAAACAGCGCAAGGATTTAGCAGAAGTATTCGGATTTTGATTTATTCTCATTCTACATCACTCACTGCTTCCCACCTCGATCTTCCCCCTACTTATTACCGTCGACACCGCTCTATCATATCCTAATCTTACTCACCCGTTTGTACTTCTTCCAACCACAATGTTTTCGCTCTTGTTTTTATATTCATTATTTAAGATAAACCGGGTGACATGGTTTCTCTACTAATTGGATTAATTACAAATACCCCCATGACTAATAACGCCTGCTGAAATTTGAAATCGTTAACGGTATGATAGAAACTATCACAAAAAGTTTGAATTTCCGTGATCGTAGATAACTTCTTCGAGTAACCAATTTAGTTACACACTCCCTGATGTTTATCAATCCACCGATTAGCATGTTCATTCCTAATCAAATCTTATGCAAATGACATCCATGTTTTTTATAGAGTAACATCGATTCAGGTAAGACAGAATATTCGAAGTCTGTGTCCTGATTACATTCAGGTTCTCTGGTGTGCATTGCTAAAACATGACAATCACCATTACACTTGTGGTATTCCTTATTCGAAAAGATGAATATAAATTTTATTGCTTTGTGATAACAAATTCAATTCGTAATTCTTGGCTAAAACTCAATAGGCCAGGCTTTTCTTTAGGGTGGGCGCGAGCGCTGTCCGCCATCAAAGGTCGTACAATTTTAACCTTCAGGAAGAATATTTTAACGTAAACACATCGAGCCACCTGCTATTGACAAGCAGCCGATGTTTTCACATTTCTCAATTCAAATGCTGTTCTACCACTTCCTTCACAGGTCAATACTTCTATACCTAAAAAGTTTTATTATTTTATTATTTTACTCATTCTCCCACCTCTATATCTATTCCGCTATGAGGGGGAGCGGGGGGGGTGGTCTACATTATTCGGAAAGTGCTACTCCGCTGTTTCAATCTTAAGCATGGAAATTACATTCAATCCATGCCTCTTTTTCTCCACATATACTTGTCGATCTACCCGTATCCCTTATTGATAGTTATTAAAAATGATCACTATACACTTTTGGAACGGCGTTTAGTGAGCTGACACATTTGTTTTTCAAAATGGAATTATAATGAAATAAAATGTAAGTTAGAGTTGTCAGCCCGTGATCTTCTTATCGAATTTTTGTGAATTGCGACTTAATGCACGAAATTTTCCTACACCACTCTATCCCTTACAAAACACCACACTGTATCACGAAGCAACGGTAGCTGGAAAAAAGTTGTTGCAGCACGGCCCCGCCCCCCATTCTTCCATATAATCTTCCGTCTACTCACGTCTGTTCGCTGTCTAACAATCACATTCCATTCATGTAAACTAAACATATGTCATGTCTCACTTCAGCAGGCAGACTCAAGAAGGTTATATGAGATATATAATACTAGCTACTGCCCATTAGAGTGACGATATAGAAAAGGTGAATCAATTACGCAACAGGATGGGGTCCATTTCATCAGCCCCAAGAGTGTCCGGGTCCCGTGTAATTATTGCCGGTGCAGCTCATCACTCGACGCAAATGTATGGTATCACCCCTTACTCTGTCTTAACTCTTCATGAAGGAACCTAATCTGCACATCTTTGATACCATAATAAACTTGAGAACTAGGTTTCTCTAATAGTTTCCCAGACACAATCTACAAACATAAGCTGTGAAATATTATTGTGCTTCGGGAGTGGTAGCCTATCTGGTCTTGGGACCATCGCCTTTATGACCCGATTCCCAAAACACTCTGGAAAGTTATGTGCTCACTTATTGTCCATTTTTCTCTAATTGCAGCAAAGTACCTGGCAGCATTCTCATAAGATAACAAAATCTTAACAACGTGAGCAACAACAAAGACAAATTCAACAAGTCTTCTTTCATCCATGGTATATACTTAATCTCTAAATAACTTGTTCTTAGTGTCATTACATTGCAGACACAAGAACTTTTTATTCACCACTGGTATTAGAAAGTAACTGATATATTGTTTACTGATTTTATTAACACACCATCCTCCAATACTTCGAATAGAACCAGTAATTTAATAGCTACACGCTACTTCACAAACTATACTTAAAGACTGGAGATCCACTTTGGGTTATAAAAGATAAAAGACGTCAGTTTAACTCAAACTCTTAGAAACACTGCCTTTCGTATATTTATGAAAATTTGTTTGTCAGAATGTCTGGTCAGGACATTTCTTATTATGTCGTACCCCCGTATCTTGGTTCCGCTCGTGTGAGCTCCGACATGTGCTGAAGCATATTGGAATGATTAGAGCATGTTGTCCTATGGTCGTATTCGTTTTAGATCGCTACTGCCTACAAATCAGCTCGTTATGCTTTCTCTACCAATCAACCAGTCAACCGTACTGTTGGGTGTATTGTGTAACTATAGAATACTTTCCTTCTCTCCTATCCTCTATTGAGTCTGTTTCAACATTCCAATCATCTCGATTCTCTCTCAATTTTGTGTGTTTCATAATACATGCGTCCCGGCATGATGGACCCTTCTTATTGTGCCTCATCGACTGTCCATTGTATCCATACTTTATCCTCTCTATTATTAATTTGAACGTCCATTAACTTTCATACTAACTCGTCCTCATCATATTCGCAATAGGAAGCACCCTCATGATAGTGAAACTGTTCCTTCCTCCCTTCTTAACATGCGCTGCAATCATAATGTCGCCATTTTAGACCTAATCCCTGGTATAGCTTAAACAATGATTTAAGGTTTCATGTCAATATACGCTGCTCTCGCCCTCGTATGTTATAACGAAGTTTGAGTTAATTATAACTATGAAAGATTGGGTTTGATGCTCTTAAACCATCGATTTGTGATCACATCTCTGGTAACAGGGAGGTATAGAAATTTAGCATAAAGAGAAAAAACAAAAAACGTTAGTTTTCCTATTTCAGTTATATTTTTCCCCGAATAAACTCGAAATGACCACGTAACTGAGTTTAGGAAATTTTGTTCCTATAATAAATTATTGCCGCATTCACAGGTGAACTCGTAAATAAATCGGACTCAGAAATTATTGTCTTTATAGACTTAGACACTCATTTTCCTTCATGGGAAAGCTCATAATGCTGAGCTCGAATTCATTCCTGACTATGCCCCATCCTTCTTAATCTCAATCTGTATCGTTTTGTCTAAAATGCTTTATCATTTCAGGAATCATTTTAGACTCTCTGTCTTTCTTCCAGGTAGAATTCCCTCTATAACAGCCATGTCATTAGATCTACTCCTCTACCTTCTTCAACTCTCTTTTTCCTTCTCTCATGGTATTGTATCGCGACACATTGGTTGTATGACAATAGATCTTACTTATTTGAAAGGTTCTTCCTCATATTCCTTTTGCATTTCTAACCGTCATCTCCTACATATTTCATTTTTGTTTCTCCGAAAAGGCTCTACCACCAAGGCGCAAGGGTAGTGTCGATTGTTGTCAATTCAACTGCTCCCCAAGGACCATATTCGTATAAACATCTCATAAGGCAAACAAAATAAAGGAAATGTGGGTGTCTCAAGAATATACGATATTCCTGGTTCGATAGAGTGGTCGAAGATACCCAACGGAGAACGCTTACCGTACGAAAAAACAAACCTTGATGCTAGACATCTCGGACTATATTTGGACAGCCCTACAAGCATCCTTAGGAACTTAACACCTAATCACCCACACGGAGCCAACCTACTCAATACTCATTTATATGTGTTTTTCGAAACTATTGCACGATATAATAACCTGTCTGCTAACTGCATAGTATTGCTAGCGATTTTGCAAAAGTGATCAACTTGAAATTTCTCAATCCATGCAGTCTTTATTCTATCAACAAAACTAATGTCTAATTCAGTAGACCCTGTCCGGTTTAAAATGTGTTAGTAGAACAACGTCATCTGTTAATCATGTTCAGACTCGTATTAGGATATTACGCACATGTAGACATGAAGGTACTATAGAGAGGTGCACTCATTTTCTGCTTGCACGCGAGCGTTTTCAAATTATCGAGGGGGGGGGGGGTGGTTCTAAAACATGTCTACCTTGGATGTTCCTTTATGTCTCATGTAGTTTTCTGTCATGTTGTGAGGTCATCATCTTGACTTCATCCTTCATACTTATTTTATCATTTTACATCCTTTTATTTCTGAGTTCTCATTAGAGAGGCACGTCACTGCATTGATACGACCTAGTGATACAAATTATTCTCAGTAAAATAATTGCAGTGTTCAACTTCCTCATATTATGACCATAATTCTAATTATGTATCACAGTAAAGAATGAAGCATATTGTATGACACTATGGGTGATTCAAATATGTTGTGCTGCAGTAAGTGGAACAAACTGATCTGCCTGCCAATAATATCAAGAGCTTTTGAGACACAAACATCCAAATTGATATCTATAATCAATTGAATTGTGATCCGTCAAACTATTACCAAAAGGAGTACAGAGACACAAATACATTTCATTTTGACTAAATTCACACACGACATCCGGTGCAAATATGCGAATTGAAAAAATATACAGAGTACTAGATCTCCTTCCTGTTGTCATCTCAAGACTACGAGAAATAAACAGAAAACAAAGAAGTGGTTCCAAACATTCCTCATGTAAATAATACCAAATTTCCCCATTGATTTTAACTCCATGAGAATTGATACTTAAAAATTTCTTTTTGAGTAATTATTTCAATCAACTCCACCCGCTTTTCAGCCTCGTTTCGCTTAATCAAACGGATTTTGGAGCATGCTGTCAGCCATAAAGGGAACTATTTGCAGTATAAATAACTAGTCCTGACCTAGCTAAAACCTACCGATTATCTGCAGACGAGAGAACATTTATCCATAACACCAAACAACAAACTTTCTCTTATTTTTAGTGGACCAATCAAATTATGAATCAACAATTCCCGACTTTTTTCTCAACAATGATTTTGAAGTCATTACAATTACTGCAGCACCTGAGCAGACCAAAGAGCGAAGAACGAGAAGGTACTTTGTCAGCAACGAGACGACCGTGCAGATGGAAAAACAGCATTATTGAATCAAGATTGCCACGAGCGAGCCGAATCGTTTACCCCAACGGGAAAAAAAGCTAAAATAAATAAATTCTTCCACTGATTTCCCTGATTTTCCTGAGTTAGGGTTTGAGAAGAGATGATCTGGAGAAAACGTAATCCACTAGAAGAACACCCTAATAATATAGAAATTGAGCCACCTATCGACTGTCATAATACGAGGGTTTATTTGAAATTTGACTCTAGTTTGACTATATACTATTGAGGAAATTTTTCACACCTTCATACTCATCCACCACACCCATCGAGCCCAACATGGCACATACGGTTACCTCGGTCCCTCGTTGCTGCCACAAAGTTGACTGGCAATCCGTATCCAATAAGCAAACCGATGGTAGATATTAGTCGAAGGGAAATTATCCTATGATGCTGAGGAAATACCATACACACCCTCGAGAGTCAGCTCCGGACCTGCAATGCGCGATGGCTGAGAAGCGGGTACACTACGTCCCTTCTTCCGTCCGTCGTCTGCGCATGCCGCCTTCTGAGCATTCGCCAGCATCCGATGATTCCAGGCCAGGCGACGCATCCCAGTCCCGGGCTCCTTTAGCTTGAGATAGACAATAGAAATGAACTAAGAAGGAACGAGTTGCTTGGATGCAGAGAGGATGCCGAAGAAGAGCATAATAGAGATAAGTTGAAGGATAAACAGTAAGTCGAAGTCATAACACGTGCATGCACTGCCTGCGGTCTCACGCGACTGGAGAACTATTACAACCTTTCGAAATGGCTGCAAACGAAGATTAAATACCTGGGCGGTTCTTGGGGAGAACAACATTTCATATGTACCGATTAAAAAATTATGCCTCCTCGGTTTATCAACCTATCATGCTTTTATACTACGCTGCTACATTTACTACCACAATAACAATTGTTTCCGAAAATCGATGCATCGCTCTGAACTATAGTTGAGCCCAATGCCGCTAATTGCTTTTGTGAAGGACACTAAAAGATGGCGATCCGACAGATCAATTCGTATTTCAAATTCACCTCCTGTACCTGCTTACTGATGGGCCCAGCCACCCAAATTTGGGACCTCTTCTTCAACTATTACTCGGCGGCCTGTGTATTTAAATCGGGGGATTAACAAGACAAAGTAAACAACTGAACCAAAATTTTAACCATTACATATTTTGCATTAACATCTAATTGTTATTATGTATTCTGACTTTTGGTTTAATTTTATGTGTTTAAGATATTTAGTCTGATATATTGTCTTTTTTCTTTCCCGATTGAATATCTGCAAACCTGAGCTTTTGGTTGCAATAGCCCCGTAATTCGCGAGCGTCAGATTGACAAGTGGCTGATAAATAGAATCTGAGAATAGCGTATTTTATCTGTCCCTGACCGCAGCCCTCAGTTTTTTTTGTCATTCCCGCGTGTATTACCGACAACAAGTGGGCGTTTGCTCATTGAAGGGATGGCATAAATTTTTGTAAGTTTAACTAATAAAGTGGAAGTGTTTAATTTAAATAATGAGCCTTTATATTATCACAACCACTACGATCTTTTTCTTCCAATGCCTAATATTTTCTACTTCTAATTGTCAGCCCTCATTTCAAAAGTGTAATAGTTCTTTTCACCCTTAGGGCACTGACTCACGCACTGCTTTTAAGTGCACAATCATTTCCATACATATGTGTTATATGTATGCCGCACCAGTGGCCATTCAATTGGACTGCAGAGAGGTTACCGAGACAGCATATAATGATGTGATAAATTTTAACTGATAATATGAAGACAGAGTATGACGGAAAGGACGTAGGATAGAGAGCTGATCTGTGAAGAGTAAGATCATGGATCAAGGAATTTAACTCTTGTGCCTTACCCCTGGCGTAGATCCTGTATCGGATGTTATAAGCATGTGAGCAAATACCAGTCTCTTCCTGTGTAGAATTGATTTATTCGTTGTTATTTACTTTCTCCTTCGTTTTTGTACGTTTTTACTTACTTTCATGGACTATAGGTTACCATGTTTCTTCTTGTCCATCTGTTTATTGATGAATCAATGGCTTTTGAGCTTTCTGGGTCTAATTAGGTATTACTCAGTATACGAACATACCACGAACTGAGTATTGTGTCTAGCAAGAACAGACATATAATGTGATTACGAATAAAGAAAAATGAAGAATCTTTATAATAATGATAGCAACGACGAAATTTTAAGGATGCCCTTGGAACAGGAGGTCGCATCTAAAAAAATACTAGTGTGCTGTGTGGCACAGAAACGAGTTGATGTTTTCCGGTATGTCATGTCTGTCATTTATAATTCGCTTAGGAATTGAATGCAGCTATTTGATAAAGCATCGTCAAGGTCTTGCTCATATAAAACAAATATCTGACGCTACTGCTATTACATATGTTTTACGATGCTATGAGGTTTGTGAGGCATGAAGCAATATTGTACCTCATTAAAAAATATCTTGATTTGCCAATGACCGCACTATACAGCATTGAGGGATGGCTATTTTTACAGATTCTTGTATTCCAATTTTTAATGACGAAACACAAACGTACAGTGGCGTAAGATACTGATTAGACCAATCTTACGGGAGGACCACTTTTATGCCAAACAATGTGGCCCCCGTAATATTGTGATAATCAGGTAGCACGCGTAACTTCCAACACTGGCTACGCCTTTTCTTAAATGGTTTCTCGTTAATGGTCACCATGAAAATGGTTTGGCGATTTGGCGTGCTACTTCGTTATTATGTGTGCTCATGACAGTGTTTCAACCCTTGCCTCTGAATCAGATAATTGCACAAGTTTTCTTTCTTCGGTTAAGTAGGGCAGGTGGTTGACTCTTGCTAATGTTAAAGCATATGAAACAGAATAATTCGGGCGGAGGAGTGTGGTTACAGTAGCGGGACGCAGCGAGCACAATGAACTTACGGGCCCATAGCGTAAACATCTAGAGGCACTTTTGTCCAGACAATTGGCCGCAGAAAAGCATTCAATTGATTTTCTGGATCCCGCGCCTGTTATAGCCACTATGATAATGGAAGATCCAGTGCGACACAAATTATTGTTAAATATGACTCAACACGACCGGTGTTGAAAGCATTTTGGTTGATGTTGAGGATTTGAATAAATTATCACTGCTTGTTCGGTGTGCTATTCCAGTCACCTTGAGAATCCAATTCTGCCTTGTAGTGGTAATGATTAAGTTACTGTGATCTTCTCTTGTGAACAGTGTGGGACGGTGCAGCGTCTCGTGGTATGATGGTGTTAGATACAAGAAGCCAAGCATCTGCATTAATAGGAGGCTGAATTTTACTAGAGATGCTATAGTAGTATCAATGTTCTACTGTCACGTTCGAGCAAATGTGGATATCGATGTATTGTCGTCGCTGGAAGACGCTAGTGCAAACGATCATACATCGAATTTCGCAGTAAATTAGTATTTATTTATTTGTATTTTCATTTCGATAATTTTTCTGCACGTACGGAGCCGAATACACGCGGATGTGTATTCATATGTATTGTTGCAGCACTTAAAAAAAAAAAAGAAAGACATGTAGAGTTGCTACATACACGTAGGCTCTACTTTGCAAAACAAACGATGTGTTCATCGGATTAACAATATTATTTTACGGAAGAAAATATTTCTATTGCCTCGTACTTCTCAAAAGAGTTCTGTCTAAATTAATTTGTCGTCATTAACTGCAGAGTGGTTTCTTCATGTTTGATGTCTTTTAATTTATATTCACTTCAGAGTTGCTGCTCATTCTGAACGAATCATGATGCTACTGGATCTGCATGTTTTGCCATTACTGAGGTGAATCGACCAAACTTTATCATTTAATTGGAGGATAACCAAGGTCAACTATAAATGGAGTGGTGATATATCTGCATGATATTACTAGACTCTGGTCTACAATCGGCGACGATGTATCGACTATGACCTCTCTATGCGATGGTGATGATGTACGACAGTTAAAGTGAAGTCGAAGAGGACAAAGAAAAGTGGCCTTCACGAATATTGTTTATTTAAAACTTGTACTTAAATGGTCAGAACGCTTCTCTAAAAGTCTTTATCTTTTCAATATTATTGTTTTGTAAAATATCTATAACAATACAATGTTAATTGCCAGCTCAAACAGCGAAATATGATGTGTTGAATATGTTGGTGATTGATTTCTATTGCGTCATTTCATAGGAGATGGGTCGACCGAGGTGTCTATCATGGATGGCGATTCGTCTAGTGGGTATGTTGGAGTTGCACTAACCAGGGGGAGAAGAGCCGGGCTTGTCTTTCTCCGGAATTCAGTCGTGAAGCGGTAGAAGGTTTCGTGTAATGCTTCGACTACATCAACGACTCTATTTTACCTTCGGCTCAATGGATTCGATTGATGATCTGCTACTAGAATCGTCGACTTCGAAGAGCGATGAATTTCGTCGACGAAGCGGATCTATGTTCTTGTATAAACGAACTTACATTGGGACCGAACCATATCAGGTTGAGGCTGTGGGAAGGAGGTATTCAATGCTCAATCACGAAGCGGTGGGATAGATTTGCGAGAGGGACTCGTTGGTAGGATCATAGTCTGACGCAGTGAATCAGTATGCATGGCGGCTAGCTATGGGTCTACAGGCTAACCGCAGATCGTTACTCTTACATGACACCTGAGTGGACAGAGGTTTATCTATTTTCTCAGAGGTCCCCGATCGTTAAGTAGTGTATCGTGGACTTCTTCTGCTATGGATGGAGTGTTGTCTCTTCTCTGCTGACGAGTAGGACAAAACGCTATGCAGAGTTCCTAGTCCAGGCTGCCTTGAGGCTGGGATATGTATTGCTTTTTATCGTAAGTCTACTGGTTTCTAACAATACTTAGGATACATACATTAGATAGATTAGAAAGATGATTTATGATGTAAAGCCTCAGGGGTCTGTTTCTTCGACAACCGTCATAGAGTCTGGGTTCTTGCTATAGGGAATGTTTCAATGGGATTCCCTGACTCAGACTTACGATTCTAGACGCCCTGAATCTAAGATGATTTCATGTGAATGAATCTAAAGGTAGATGATTAAAGATTATATGAACGAATAAGAATTTAACTTACGTTCTTGCTTCTTTGGTTCTGTTTTATTTTTTTTTTTTTTTTTTTTTTTTTTTTGTTTTGTCTTTGTTTGGTTTTGTTTTGTTTTTTTTAATATATTGGGTACAATTGGTGATGGATGTTAATACATACCTCATTTATCTAAGCCTTTTATAATAGTTTTTTTTTCGCAACTGATTTCTCACCTTCTTGGCACAGTCCTTGAGAAACAGGACCAGTGAGGATTGATGCCATCTCGCGAGTGATGACGTCTATAATAGGCCAAGCAGGTGGTGCTCTTCACCATCCTAGGTCTGTCAAGCTCCTTCATGCCTCATACCGGACATCTACTACTTGGATTTGCCAGTGAGGGGTGGGAAATGGAGCAGAAGCTTTTGAGTAGCGGGATTGAGTCGCAACTGGTGTTTGTTATCATCAACATGATTACTTTATATCCAGAATACGTAACGAATGTCAGCGGATTAAAGGTAGAATGAAATCATCGCTTCTAATTTTTCGGTGATCTCATAATGAAGGGTAACTTACCAATTGGGGACAGTGGAGCTTATACAAAATTCCGGGTCAAATACCCACCTAGATCGAGAATATATGACCAGAATGGCGTATGATTATATATGACCTGTATTGAGTATTTTGATCTTTGCTTTAGACTGGTATAGTTAATGGTCAGTCCAATCGCAGGATATACTGTATAATGGATAAGAAGGTATGTTTAATATTTTTTCTTAAAAAATAATATACATTTTGACAGCCTTATATAAAAAACATCAATGTTTCTTTTAGAAAATGGAAGTAATGAGGTACTTCAACAAAATCTATTTTGACAGTGAGGCTTGAATTTTTTATTTTAATCTGGGATAATTTTTTCTTGAAATGTTAAATATGAAGTATGATTTCACTACTCGTGATTACTTCTTTTCCACAAATGAAAAGATGAAATTGTTTCAACATGTAGTTTAAATACACAGGTCCGACATTTGTACAACGCCAACTTACGGGGATTAACAAAGGATTGGGACTTTTATCGACATTTGCTCTCAGCCATAGACAGCATTTTGTAGCTATAACAAGGTTGTCGATAACGCGACAAGTCCTTAGATGAAATGCTCCGAATTTCAATTGGTCTGCATGATGTGTCGTTGGTGTGATGTGTTTTGAACCAAGAAATTTGTTTCTTTCATCATGACACGCCTAATAGGTGCAAAATTCATATGACAGCAACGTAATGCTGGACTCGAAAGTGTCTCGTCCGTTCACACTATCATTTATAAAGAGATTACATCAGAAGGATGTATATAAGTCTGTGAGATAACATTTCTGGCTCTAACGGGTTAACACAGTCTGAAACAGGTTTGACAGCTGTGATCATCATTCACTGCAAACGCTGATGATATTGAACCATGCGGGTGTAATTTGTGTGTTAGAGTGCGGATTAGAATCTATCCTCTAACACAATTGTGAAAAATTGAGAAAAAACTTTGTTGAAATTTGCAGGTAAGTATCATATTTGATATTTCATATAGATTATAACAAATAATAAGCAGCAATTTAGCTGTAGTTTATGAGTTATGAATATTTTTTAACGACCAAGCTGGTGTTTTTAACACCGGCCTGGAATCTTTACGCAATCGATTGTGTTAAGTTAACACAACAAGAATCAATAACCGTATCACTAGCGTAAATCAGCTAAGGGATTATTACGTAGGCAGGGAGAGCTATGGTGTAGTTTAGACGTATGTGCCGGTGGATGCATGTAGCCGGTTCGATAGCAGTGAATCGCACCCATGGTATTGAAATTAGATCATTAACACAATGAAAGAGTGTCTAAATTACATCAGATATGGGTTGTAAATATACAGTCCCATAATGGACATTATATAGTGTCGAGACACAAACGGTTGTTATATAACACAAGAGGGTGTGGCGGATATAGCATTCGGGCGTGTTAGATTTGGAACACAGGCAGGTGAGGAGTTATTTAAACCCTGTTTGCAATGGTTCATCTATTGCTTGTTTAAAACACATTTATAAGCTAAGATATTTTGAGGCTCACTAATAAGAAGTATCTGCGATGTTATAAGAATTATATTAGCATATTGATAATGATGTTCTTTTCTTCGGTGACATAATGAAATAAAATCATTCCTTCTTATTTATATACATGTAGTAGTTGAGAATGTATTTGCATCGCAGGGGGTTTAAGCGGT
>CALNVZ010003426.1:8914444-8942858 GCA_940671915.1 Paracentrotus lividus
AAAAAAAAAAAAAAAAAAAAAAAAATTAAAACCCCCCACTTTTTGGCAGAAATGCAGCAGATACTTGAATAGAAATACAAGAAAGGACGATTATTAAAAACACTGTGCTTTCAGTCCCCCTACATGTAAAATCTTTCGCTCGCGCTTCGCGCTCGCAACTTTATATTTTGGGGATAATAATCATGTTTTTCAGAACAAATTACGCAGGAATTACACTTAAACCTTTTTGCAGGAATGTTTTCGTTTGCATTTGTGTTCTATTTTTATATTTTTAAATGATTGTTATCTTAAATTTTAGGAAATGATATAACACAAATAAGGCCTAATGGCAGAGGCGGTGGAACCGGGAGGAGGGGGAGCAGAGGGCACAGTGACCCCCACTTTAGTACCCCTATTCATGACCAAAATATGTCCCTTTTCTAAGCTAAAAAGTGTCATCTTTATACTAAAAAGAAGCCTTTCAGAGTTTTGAAAAGACCCGTGGACAATTTCTGTTTAAAAGGGGCACTTTTAATACTAAAAACGGCCCTTTGTTACTCCATATGTCTTTTAAAATCCCAAATTTTTGGCTCGCGCTTCGCGCTCGCGAGTACTAAATAGGGTCCATAATGCACAATAAACTACAATTTTGAGCTCAAAGTTTTCTCCTCTCGCTTCGCGCTTGAGGATATTGAGGTCTAACAGGGGCGGTGGAACCGGGGGGGGGGGCAGGGGGCACAGTGCCCCTTTTCTTAGCTTAAGAATGTCCCCTTTATACTAAAAAGAAGCCTTTCATACTCTTTAAAAGTCCAACGGACAATTTCTTCAAAGGTGTCACTTACAATACTAAAAAGTGCCCCTTTCTGTACTTCATAATTATTTCTTTTAAAACCCCAAATTTTCCTGCTCGGTCGCTATGCGACCTCGCACTTTAAACTTAACAAACAATAAGTATTTAAAAAGGGGTTGGACCCAGTGCCCTCTGCTGAACACAAACCTTGTCAAAAGAATTGGTGTAATTGTGTTTGGGCTAGATTGGGGGTGGTATAAGCTAAGATTATTAATGAGCCAAGATTATTTTGTATCTTCAACATGGAACCTAAAAATAGTCTATAAGGCACAATTTTTAGCTCAAAACTTCGAGCTCGCGGATACTAAATAGGCTCTATATTGCAGAATAAACTCCAATTTTTATCTCAAAATTTTAGGCTCGCGCTTCGCGCTCCCATTCCTTTATACCATTACTAAATTAAAAATGAAAGCCATTAAGATTCCTAAAATTTTCAGATCGCGCTTCGCGCTCGCGAATACTATAAGTAGGGTCTATAATGCACAGTTAACCCCAGTTTTGAGCTTCGTGCTCGCGGATACTGAATCTAGAGTCTATAATAATGATAATGCATAGTTTACTCCAAGTTTAACTCAAAATTTCGGCTCGCGCTTCGCGCTCGAAAAAAAATTTCTTGAAAAAGGTCCACTTTTTCAGATTTCGAACCCCCCCCCCGTAAAAATCCTAGTTACGGGCCTGACTACTAAAATAAACAGTAATCAAGGCAGCCATTATGATTCTTAAAAGCATATAATCAAAGACAAATTTTCTTCGTATCTCCTCCGTCTCCGAATACATTTCCCTTTAGATCCATGCCTCTGATCTAAAGTGTAACCCTTTTCAGAACTGTGCCCTTTTTATCAAGACCCGTGACCTTCAAATCCGTTCCGCCACCTCTATTATCATATAGGCCTATAGCCTATATATTGTTTTTTTTTCGCGCTCGTGGATGCTACAGGCCTATAGGACCTTTAATGCACAAACATATCCAATTTCAGCTTAAATTTGTTGGCTCGCGCTTCGCGCTCGCTGATACTAAATAGCTATAATGCACAAATATCTCCAACTTTTAGCTTAAAATTTTCGGCTCGCGCTTCGCGCTCGCATTGGTTTTTCCATTACTATAATGAACAGTAATCAAGCAGCCATAAGCTAAAAGCATACAATTCAGAATAAATTCTATTCGTACCCCTCCCTCTCAAATCCATTCCGCCGCCTCTGCTATAGGCCTATGGGTATTAAAAAATCTTGGCACGAGTGCTTGTGTATGTCAAACAAGTTGGCAAATTATTCGCTCATCCCCCCCCCCCCCCCCCACTCCTCGACACGGATTTTACGCCCTTGATCATATCAATTTTACTCAACGTGAAATGAAATCTAACGTATACATTAAATCTTAACATAAAGACGCGTCATTATTTGAGGAGGGAAACGCAACATTACATTCATGAGTTTAGTGGAAATGCACGCAGCTGAAAAACAAAACCCGCGCTAACGGGGGAAGCGACGATTGACAACTGCATGCAATTATTACTTAGGCACAAAAACTCGCTTAAGAAAACTTCCCTGTCGGTAAAATGGAATTGTCAGTCGATCCTTCGAGGAAATTAGTCCTGGACATGAAATAAATAATTGAACTTTATCATAGTTTTCGTAGGTAGATGCTTCAGACCAGATTGGGAAAAAGACAGTTTGGCAAGCCTATAACACCATTGTGCTAAAGTTGTAATCAGAATCTTTATTTCACCATAGATTGATGTTCCTTAGGGGCCGTCACACTGAGGTCGTTCTATAACGTTCTTGCCCGTTTTGCCAGTTTTTAAAAAAAATGCTGAACGCGGCTTTGGTCGGGTTGGAACTTATAACTTTGAAAAATAATTCTTGTAATACGATGCTAGGCAGTTCATAAATAGTTCTCGTTACGTCAATTCCGTCTTTATCGCGTCCCCAATACGTTGTTATCCAGTTCAGAACGAGTAAACTGCTCGTTCACTCTATACCGTTCGTAGCACGTCCAAACGGTCACTAAAAGTGCCTATGCGCAGCATGATAAAGTTAGGTACCACGTTCGTAGTACGTCCTTCTCGTTCAGAGTAAGTCCTACCCGTTTAAGGAACGGTTGTCACTACGTTTAATTTTAGAACTTGAAGCCAGTACGATTTTTTTGAACATGTTCAAAAAGATCGGAATGCCTTTCCGTTCTCTCCGTTCGGGCCCGTTCGCCAAGTTCATAAACAGATTGTAAACAGTCTGTACTAGATTCTAAAAGGTCTGCACTACGTTCAGTCCGTGTGTAAACAGATTGAGCCCGTTCCACAAGAACATAACTAGAACGCAGTGAGAACTAGCTCAGTGTGACGGGAATTATGACATGCCGTTCTGTTTAAAAATTGAAACGTATGTTCGTAGTACGCTCCTTCTCGTTCAGAGTAAGTCTATCCGTTTAAGGAACGTTGTCACTACGTTTAATTTAGAACTTGAATAATTAATATACAATGCTCGTTTGTATGACGTCCTAGCACATCTTTAGAACGATTTAAGTACGGCAATTTCGTTTGTAGTACGTCCATCTCGTTTCAGGTACGTTGCCACCCCGTTAAATTTTAGACGAGATGGCGCCCGATTTTTTGGACACTTTTTTGGAAATCCGACCGAGCTAGTCCATGAAAGTTCGTAAACAGATCGTAAGAAGTATTTACTACGTCCACAACAGTTTACACACAGACTATGCCCGTTCGCAAAATTTGCAAGGACGTAGTAGGAACGAGCTCAGTGTGACGGGGGTATTACGATTATTGATATAAATAGTATCTTGTCACATCTTGTGAAGACGCCGTCCACATTCGATTATGCAATGTGATATGCGGAATATTGAACCCATCGAGTAAAGATTCGTTTGTGATAATGTTCAAAGTGACAGGACTTTTTTAACCAATCCAGAGATGAATGTACCATATTTGCAAAGCCTGAGCGAATTCAAGCTTTTAAAAACTGCTTGATCATTAAGGTGTAATATAATTATGCGTAATCGAGGAAGATGACTATGCATGACAATTGGGAGTCATGAGGTTAAGTCAGGTGTTTTTTTGAATAGGCACTCTGAGCGTTGGCTAAAATTAATTCGGAAGTTTTATATCACGGGAATGTTTTGTGGGTTTATAAGAGTTGGCAATCAGGTAGATATCTCGAAAAATATTTAGCTTTGTTTTTTTGTTTGTTTGTTTGTTTTTTTTAGAAGTGAGGGTATCTTTTCATTACGCCGTCGTGGGTGTGGTTTTCGCCGGGATCCCACTGAAGTGCGGGTTTCCTTGGATTGTCGGTGGGTTTTGTATTTATAGCGGTCGGGTGGAGCATTGCCTAGGAAGATGGGTGGGGTGTGGGCGGCCGCTGCTTGAGTAGGTCTTGCAAATTTTCATTGTTTTGGAAATGTTCTTTGTCTGGGTTGAATGGGGTTACGTAGTGTGTGTGTCTTTTATTTACATGTATGTTTTTCTAGTTTTGTCTTTTAGTTTGTATGGATATCGCGGCCTTTCCAGTGTGTTTGAAATAAGGTTGATGGAAAATTACCATGTAGGAGTATCAGTGTTTGCCTCGCCGTCCCCTGTTAAAAATAAAAACAGTCGACCAGCTAGTACATTGTTTTCTTCTTCTAATTTAAATGGTGGGTAGCAATGTATCTATTGTCTGTAATTTTGTTTCATTAAATGTGAAAGGAATACGAGAAAAATCAAAGAGGCAGAAAATTTTTGAATGGTGTAGAGATAAACGAACAGATATCATTTTTTTACAAGAAACATACAGTACAAGGGATATTGAAGATAATTGGAAGCAACAGTGGAGTGGAAGTTTATATTTTAGTCACGGAACATGTCACAGTAAAGGGGTCATTATTTTAATTGATTCAAAACTAGATGCTCAAATTGTAAAGGTAATAACGGATGAGGATAGTAGGTTTATAATTATGGAGTGTGTTGTACAGGGATTACGGGTAATAATTGCGAATGTATATTTTCCTGTTCGTGGGAAGGAACTGGAACCAATTAGTTTTTTAAATAATTCAATGAAGAAGTTATAGAATAAAGCGAAGGAATAATCCCAACTAATTATTGGTGGCAGATTTTAATATGATTCGCGATAAAGATTTGGACTATAATGGGAAGTTGCATAACAAAATGTTCACTTAGATTCAATTTCTGGGTTTTGACCAAATTTTCAGCATGTCAATGGATTGATAGATATGAGGTGAGAAGAGGAATCGGTTTTAAAAAAGCAATTTACTCTAGACCGGTTAATCTATATGCAAAGTAGATTAGATTATTGGTTTATATCTGAAAAGTTAGAAGAGATGTTTTAAAATGTAATATAATTCCCTCGGTAGCACCGGACCATTCAGCATCAGTTCAGCTGCCATTTTTATAATGTACCGTTCGATTTCAAATTTAAGGATCTTACTGGAAATTCAATATTAGCTTATGCAACGATGAGATTTAAAAAAATATAAGAAGAGAATTTAAGACTGAAAGAAGAATTCAAGAAAGAATAATAGATAAAAGAGCTTTGTGGATTTTTTTGAAATGAAAATAGTAATTTTACTCGGAAATATTCTAAAGAAAAGCAAGGCAACGGAAGAGAGAATTAATAATTTAGAAAAAGATATATTTGTCCTTAGAAAAAGACTTATTAGATAAGGTAGATCATGAAAAATATTGATTGTTGGATGTAAACGAAATGATTTAAAAAGGTGTTATGATTATGTAAATGAAGGGGTTAAAATTCGATCTAGAGCATCATATTATGAAATGGGGAAATGACACTAGATATTTTACACAGTTGATGCCAGTACAACTACAAAAAAAAAAGACAGCAATACGGAAAATGATGATAGGAGAAAAAGTAAAGTTTTGATCCAAAACGAAATAATACAAGAGACACATAGATTTTAAAGCAAATTATATTCCCAACCTGTGTGTGACGATAAATATATTAAATAATAGCGTCTTCTTTAAGGATTTGCCTAAACCTAGATTCCAGTTTCACGGAATTGTGTGAGGGAAAAGTTACACAGGGAGACGTTGTGGAAGCTTTTAAAACAAATGAACTTAACAAAACATCAGGGAACGATGGTATAGTGTTGAGTTTCTTATTATTCTGGCCCGATTAGGAGATGTAGTGGTTGGAAGCTTAAATGAAACTCTTTGTAAAGGGGAACTTTCATCTTCCCAAAACAAGCGGTCATCATTTTGTTTTCTAAAGATGGGAAAGACCCTTTGTTAACTAAAAATTATAGACCTATATCATTATTAAAATGTTGACTACAAAATTTTAGCTAAGCACTATCTATAAGAATTAAAAAAGTCTTAAATGAATAATTTAATATGATCAGGTGGGTATATTAAAGGCAGAAATATTGGTGAAGCAATAAGGTTAATAGATGATATGATTTACTATACAACACACAATGACATTCCTGGATATTTAATGGCAATAGACTTTGAAAAAAGCCTTCGATTCTGTGTCTCATATATATTTGCAAAAAAACATTGCGTTCCTTCGGTTTTGGCCATCTTTTTGTAAATGGATCCAAACACTATATAAGCGCTTTGAGTTGTGTCTTTAATGGGGTATCTACAGGGTACTTCAATATGAAAAAGGGGTAAGACAGGGAGATCCTCTCTCTCCATATCTATTTATACTTTGTATAGAGATCCGTGCTTTTTCAGTACGTAAGGGCTCTGCTATTCATGGATTAGTTTTGGTGATGTAGAGGTAAAACAGGTACTTATGCAGACGATATGACCCTTTTTGTAAGAGATGCTGCATCAATTGATAAAATAGATAAATTGTTTGGAGATTTGCACAAATTTCCGGTTTAAAAATAATAGAGATAAAACATTTGTATTATTGTTAGGTCCCCTCTCGAAAGAAAATATTGTTGCCACTTTTGGTAAATTAGTTGAGGCTATTAAATATTGGGTAATAACTTCTCTTTAGATGTGGACGTGCGGGGAAGAGACTAATTATAAGAAATTCTAAGTAAAATTAAAAAGATGTTGAAATGGTGGACAGAGGGATTTAACGTTAATGGGTAAAATACAATTAATTGAAACGTTTGTACTTTCAAAATTAAATTATGTGTCATCCCTTATCCAGTACCACCTTGGGTTTTGAGGAAATTGAGAATTGAATGTTTGATTTTTTATGGAATGGGAAGGATAAATTAAAAGGAATGTTATGTATATGAATTATGATAGGGGGGTCTTAAAATGATAGATTTCCATTCATTTATTTTATACACAAAAAATCATGTGGATCAAAAGACTAATATCAGGAGATTCGAAGATGGGATGGAAACGTTTTTTTAAAATATAAAACTCGTGAGTTTGGAGGTTTACTGATTTTTTTTTTAGTAATATTTCATTGAACATTAGTAACCTGTCTTTGCCAAGCTTTTATAGGAATATGCTGGACGTCTGGGTCGCTATGAAAGATGTTTTGCTTAAAAAGGAAACGGGTAAAAGAAATGAAATTATTTTTAACAACAAGTTTATTCGTTTAGATGGACATATGTACTTTGATGAAAGTTTATTCCTTAAAAATATATATAAATTACATCACATAGTTGATGGTGAAGGTGAAATCAAATCAACTATGGATTTTCTAAGGATGGACTAAATGAACTAGAAATAATTAAACTTAATCAACCATTTAGAAATACTCCACTGACATGGAAAGCTCTTTTGAAGAAAAATGATTCATGTAGAGACACTGATTTAATTTAGAATTGTATTTAACGGAAAAGTTAATACATTGCTTGACGTTACATCGAAAAAAATATATGCGGCATTGTTAAATATGAAAATAGAAAAGTCATATGCAGTTGAACGTCTAGAGAGGATATATAATTATTCTGAAAAAGATATTCATACAATATTATAAGACCCAGGAAATGTACTTTAAATAGTAGGTTAAGAAGAATTTCAATTTAAATTGCTATATTGACTTAATATACTAGAAAACATTTGTATACATATGAATGTTCAATTAGCAATATATGCGCTTTTTGTGATAAATATGAAGAGACCTATGAGCATATTTTTTACTTGTGAAAAAATAAAAGTTCTTTGGAGAGATTGTGGGGATTTATTCACTTTATCGAATATTAAAAGTATAAATTGGGAAGGAATTTATATTGATATAGGTAAGGAGCAGTTGTTAATCATATATACTTTTAATTAAACATATGATATTTGTTTATAGCAGAACTAAAATAAACCCCCGCTCCTCAAGAAATTAAAGACAGAATGCTGGAAAATGAAAAAGAAGAAGAAAATTAGTGAAGAACGAGGTACATTAATAAACCCACTAAGGAAATGGGAAAACTTTCATCGTAGGTCAGGGACGGCGGGACAAATACATTATTATTTTTTATTTTTTATTGAAAAAAAAAGAAAAGAAGAAACACGCTGGAACGGCTGCACTATACTTTCGCTATACGTGACCCTTTTGCTTTTGTATGCTGTGTGTGTTGTTGTGTGTGTGGATGAGGGGTGTGTGTGGGCGTATGTTTTGGGTGATCTCAGTTTCATTTTTCTTTTATGGTATTGTGTATAGGAGGGGGGGGGGTCAGTGGGATTATACTTCTTTTTTTCTCTCTCTTCTCTTCTCAATGGCCACTTTTGATCATATGCTTTAAAAAAAAAAACACGTATGAAGTTTTTTCTCCTAGTACTTTTGTAATTTATGTTTAAATCAAAGTATCATTTTACAGTAACAGTTCTTTTTGCTGAAGAACATGTATAATTTGTCATTTTAATTTGTACAAAATGATTTCTGAGCTAAGAGAAAAATGTACACTGTATTTAGTTTGTTGTTATGAAGAATGTTTAATTTTGTCAATTATGATCTGTACAATATGTTCTTGATTTGAGAGAAAAAATAAAAATATTTACAAATAAAAAAAAAAATGCAGCGTATGAGCTATTTTGAGAGCAAACTTGGCCATATTGTACAGGAATTTGATCTTACTAGGATTCGAATTGACACAAGTGACAGGACCTTTTTTTCCTTTGCAATAAGTTATTCCTATTTGTTGAAAAATTCGACTCTTAGCGTACTTATTCAAGTTGATAATTTCTTTGAAAAAATAGTTGCTCGCCATAATCAAGAAAACAAAGTGAAAAAACTGTGCAAAATACAAAAAGTCTATGGCCGCGTTCGCTTTGTGTAGAGTGATAGCGCCCTCTTCCCCTTAAGTTTACAACTAGAATTGATATGATATAATATATATATATATATATATATTATATATATATATATATATTACATTACCATTATATTCTTGTTTTTATTCTCCTGATCATGATTATAGCTAATAAGCATCACAACAGAGCTTGATAGTTTGCAAAGAGTGCATTCAACGTATTTTAATAGGGTACATGCAGGTAAGGTTGGCCAGCAAGTAATATGGGCCACTGAAGCAAATCATGTCGTGACCGTCTACCCGGTGACCGGTGACGGTGTGAGCACCATAATGTTGTTCATATGAACTGTATACGAAAATTATCGTCGTGAGAGCATCTGGTGACGAAATTTCTCTGAGAAAATGCTAAAAACCAACAAGGTAGATAAACTTACGGCATTTTTTTTACCCTGATGTAAAATTGATATTTCACAGAATTTGATGGTGAAAGAGTGTTGAGGGGTAACCTCATTGTTTGTATATTTAGTAAGCTTATAGTTTCAGTTTGATCATAATAGCGTGTAAAGGTCAATTTTTTTAGTGAAGGGGTGCAATGTGGCATTGAATACTTGCCTGACACAGCAAACATTAGTGCTGGTAATATGGGACATCCAAAATGGCGGAATGATTCTGGTGCTTAGTATTGAGATGAGGCATCAATCTCTTTGTTATGATTTTTTGGGTTATATTCACAGTATGTAATTAGTATAAATAACTTATCTAGGCCTATATTGACTTGTATACTGAAAATAATATTTAAATAATATTTAAAAAAATAATATACAAAATACATAACTGAAATATAGTCAAATTATTTACCTAAAGGTCTTATAATTTCAAATATATCTTAACGTTAATGATTTTCAACATTTTAAGCAAATTCCAGACATGGTAGAGTCATTGTAGTTTTTAAAACATACATTAAATACATTGTGCCCATATTACCTGCACATGCAGGTATATGGGCACTTTGGTATTGACGTCAACATTTGAATATTGCAGACAGGGGGTGGTGATAATTGTTTTTCTTCACAATAAAAGTTAGAGCAGTAGTTATTGATTCATATAAACAAAGATTAGACTGTGTGTCATTTCGTAATTTTATGCAAATTAGGCAAATGAGCTTAGGGGGCCCATATTACCTGCATGTACCTACTATCAATAATCATTAATGACCATTAATATCGATATGCTTTCGTAATTACAATTTGTTCTTCATCTAAGTTTCACGTGATCATAATTGAAATGATACCATGTAAACTTCGATATGATATCGACGTGCCATACAATTTAATATATATGAATATACAAGACAGAATAGAGGCATCAAATTTTGCGAGTAAAAGTATAAACATCATGAACCAAATTGTAGTTCTCATCGAAAATAATAAACATGACAAACAAAAATTGATATTCTGCAATTATTTCGTCATTTGTGGTTGAATATTGATAATTGTTATTGTTTACTAATATTGATATTTGTTAATTTTTCTTAATTCCTTCTATTTTTCTCCTCTTTCAAATGATCATAATTATCATCTATAATGAACTTATTATGCATGTTTATGTGGATATAAAACATGATGAGCATCAATGTTTGCTAGTACAAATATTACATCATGAAACAAATCATATATATGAAATTTAATGTTAACGACAATAATGAAGCTTGGCTAATAATAAAGGATTTTGTCTCATACTTAGTACATAATATATCAATAATCAGCCATATTGATATTATTTACAATTTTCTTTTGCCCGATCATGATCATCATCTAACATTAACATCATCAGTGACTAGTCAATAATAATGATATCATTAATAATTTTCTTCTCCTTCTTTTCTCTCTGTCCGATTATAATACGGTCAATATTGACAGTAAACATGTGGATATACACAGAACATGGTCGCAAAGCTTGCTAGTAAAAATTATACTTGTAAATCAGAAAAACAATCTTGTACGAACGTTATAACGGTGCAACATTACAATGAACACAAGGTAAAGATTGAAATTTTGAATGATAAGATTTTATGAATTTAAGAATAATGAAGACGTAAGCACGTGGTATTCGTGGTATTCGTATTCATATATTCATCTTGTACACTGTTCGTCATAAAGGTGAATATTTTTCTGGCTCAAGCGACATGATGTGCTCCGTTATTAATTTCTTGAATGTGTTTGTCACCGCTTTCATTTTCTGGATCCTGGGTATATCTTGGACGGTCCCTCAACCCTTCCCGGGAGATTTTTCTTCAAAAAGGCTTGTCATCCCCAGAAGATGGCCATTTTGTCATTTTTCTTATTTTTGGGGCCCTTTTTTGTTCACACGACCACACCAAGCCCCTCAGTCCTATCCCAAGGAAACACGTCTGAGGTGGAGATTGTTATTGTTCTTTCAATTAAATCTAGATTTATGGTTATAGTGCTCGACTCTTTTGTCTTGGGGAGGTCAAAATTTATTTGATTGGGGTTCAACATTCATTTTATTCATTTTACACCATGGAAATTTTCATCTTCCCTAAAATGTATTGTAAAATCTCAACCAAACATAAATTAAAATAAAATATTGACTATTTACAGCCTTTTCATCAAGGCTAAACAAAATTTAAGGGGAAATTGATGATATTTAAGGGTTAAAGGTGGTTTTTCATTTCTTTTGTTTTCAGCATAAAGATGGAATAAAATATTCCGAATTTTCACCAATCCGTTTTTTTCTTCAAACCTCTCCTAGACAAGAGACCTAAGCCTGTCCCCAGAAATATAGATTTAACTTAAAGAACAATATAAGACAGTACACCTAGTCGTTTTTCCTGGGTAGGACTGAGGGGGGCTTGATCGGCCGGGAAAACAAAAAGGGCCCCGAATGAGAAAAAATGACAAAAATGGGCATCACGGGGGTTGACAAACTTTTTTGGAAAAAGATCCACGTGAAGGGTTGGGAGAATGTCCAAGATATAGCCAGGGTCCCAAAAAGTAAAAGCAGGGACAAATATATTCAAGAAATTAAAGTCAGGGCAAAATCATGTCGCTATAGCGAGAAAAATATTCCACCTTTATGACGGACAGTGTATATCAGCTATAGGACCTATTGTTGAGTTAACAATTATTGTTTCCACCATTTGAAAGACAGAAATAATTACTAAACTCTCTTATGACATGAACAATATCATCTACTATAAGATCTTTAAAGAAAAGTTCAATATGTGATGACTTATGTAATGTAAGAGAAAAGATGTTCTTACAAAATACTTCATTCTGAAAATTGTTTAACAAAATAGCTATAACTTGGCGAAAGGGTGACCCCCCCCCCCATTTCTTCGTGTATATTAGAATTTGAATTACATGTATAGTTGTCTTTCTGTATTCATCTCATTTAGGCTTATTAAGATATGTCTGTTCCCATTTTACACTAATTGGTATATTGTATTCGTAATCATATCTTGAGGCAAATATTATGTATCAACATTTTAATTAAAAATAGAAAATAGTGATAAAGCATTTTCCACTATTATTTTGTGATGCTATCGTATACTTAGGTGTAATTATGTCAATCAGGTATGTTTTCGTCGGGTCTAAATAATTAAAAAAAAATTTAATTGACTTCCATTGCAGTGTTTCATATAATGAACAGTTATATACGGCCACCAGAGGGGTGGTTGGAACTATAGTACCCGAACTGACGCAAAGAATGCGACTATTTTTCCTGAGGGGCGCAGCCCGAAGGAAAATAGTCGCATTCGCGCGTCAGTAGGGGACTATGAGTTTCACCAAACCTCTGAAGGCCGTATATAACTGGTTTATATCCGTCATCGGAAATAAAAGATTCTAGATCTCTAGAAATCTAACGTTACAGGCCGATCATCTACTCCAGATAGGGTCTAACGTTATTCTAACTAGATCTAGGGTACTAACTAGTAACTTGTTAGGCCTGCCCTGCATCTATGAATGATCTAGACGAGAGCGAGGATACGCGATGAAGACGAGCAACTCGCGTCATGAATGATCTAGAATCTGACTAGAGGTCTATAGGCCTAGATCTACCTAGATAGATCTAAGCTAGATCTAGTCTAGATCTAGATCTACATTTTGAATAATAAATGGGCGTTTAGCCTACTCACTCGATCTTTGGTCTCTTCTTCTTGTAAAGTTGGGCCTCGATCGAAAGTTCAATCACATTCTTGTTCTGCGTAACTAACGTTAGAGTAGGCTACTTCTAAACACTGATCAAACGCTGACAAACTAACAGCCTGCTGTCGCCATTTACAATGAACTCCCTGAATGAACCTGAATGAATATACAAGACGAAAACCTCGGCTTGCTATCATCATCGATCCTCCAAACTACTTACACATTACTTGTAAAAATTATCCATAATCCATGTCATGCACTGCATGATCCTAGGCATAGCACGCACTCTCCGGAAACATGACAACAAATGTTAGCACTTATAAGATTTGACGAGTCACGATCACGTACGTACGCGCCCCATCGTCAAAACAAACCTTACGTCACGCATAGAGGTGGATACCTTTATGACGCCACGGCATGCGAGCACACGATCGCGGCTACGGAGCCGCCGCGGGGCGGGGGGGTTCAGCAACGTAACGTGTACGAAAATGGGGTCTTTGCTCTCAGCTAGCTTCGATCACTCGAGTAGCACTATCGTTGATCGAGCCGTGGCTACTCGCGGGTACTATCCACGGCTCAAGGAATATTCCGCTTGTGACCGTCAGATGTCAGATTAGTGGCATTTTGCACAATTCATGACGTTGGTGGGGACTACCTTTGGGTCACATGACGGGGTTTAGACCAATCACCTATTAAGATTCTTACCATGACGGATATAATGATTACTAAATTGGGTTCAAAATAAATATTTTGGGTCGTGTATGAAAGGATACACTGTGAAGGAAGCTTCAGGTACAAACAGCAAATAAATGAATTATATTGGATGTATCCTGATTACATTTCGACTTTGATAAAATACAATTTTGTATAGCTGGCACAAGCGAGCATGTCTGAGAGAGAGGACACCAGGTAACACCAATACTTTCTAGTGTCAGGTGGGGTGCATTGAACTCAACTCTCTCCTTGAGTTTCAGACCATCAATGTCATAGAGTCTGATCACCACCTTTACCACCACTTGACATCAACACTCGCTACATACACCAGTCCTGCTCATCCACAGTAGCATACAGGTAGATATCGCGTGGAGCTTGTAGAGGCTTCCCAGCATTCCCATCCCTGTCATAGACCGTCACAATGCTTGGATTGCTGTGATAACAGAGAACTTGTGACGATCAACCCGACGTGGTTGCCGATGTTGGCTGGTGATGTTGTGCTTTGTTGGATGGTGTGTTTGAGTGTGGATCCTGTCGGGTCGTAGATGTAGACGTGTTTTTCATTGTTGGCTATGAGATCTCATCAGATGGACTTCTGTTCAAGTGAGCCAATATCCACTGCTAGTCACATGAATGGTTGACTTCCTGGTCCACTTGGAGAATAAACATGTGCCTCCGTGCGTCCCGTTAGATGCATAATGTCTTGTCTCGCTGAATCACGAGATCATAACAGGCGCATTTGCTGATACATTAGCATACTGCTGCTTCTACCATTTGAATCAATGATATCTATTCCCTGCAACCAATATCGATACATACACTGCTACGAGTATTGTCATGCCGAACATTCCTCCTCGTAGATCCACACATTGAATCACTTCTAAGACAGGGTCTCGCTTTATCTGAGATGTTACCCTGAGGTCAAGCTCGTAGTTTCTGCACGCCTGTGTGTACTTCATGACGTTGTGCTTCCACATTCTGAATGCGAGGATATTCGTTGAAAAAAAGTCGCGAAGAATATGATCAATTTTTTTAGCCGCCTTGCTAGATTTTTTAGCGTCGTAATCCATCGATTTTCGAATGTAAAGTCAAACCGATCTGCAATGAAATATGTGTATAATGGGAAGTGTATTATACGCTATACGAACTTACGAATTATTATGTCGATGATAAATAGCGTATAATGAACTATAATACACCTATGAGTAGAAACGGGTTTTCCCACAGTACCTTTGACCCTAGTCGTATTGTGCGAGATTAAATGAGTTGGCGCGTGTCATATTTATTTATATTTCTAATTTGATTCTTCCAAAACATTGCTTATTGCCAGTATTTATGTTGATGCTTCATTTATCCTTTTAATAATTAATTTACTTATTTATATGTTGTTATTTTTAATGTTCTTGTATTTTGACTTCTCAAATTTTCGCTGAAATATTGTCCTTATTGTGAATGTTTTAATTTATTGGTCAAACAATTATAGCATTGTGACTATTGTAAAAACAATGTCAATATGAATTTTTTTTTTTTTTGTCAATGAACGAAATGAAAGATCGTTTAAAGTCAGTATCCGCAACTGCTATTCGTCATTCACATTTAATCATCATCACACCATATCATAGACCCATTATCTCAAATTCATCATCAACAACACCCATCATCATAACATTATCATCCACGCATCATACATAAATCATAATCCGTACCGACAGTGTACATCATAATCATCCACCATTATCATGAACTATTATCTCAAATTTAATCATCATCACATCATTATCATATACCATTATAATTCACCGTTAATCATCATCATACACCATTATCATATACCATATCAGTCCACGTTAATGCATCATCAACCAGGGTGTTTCCAAACCGTCATCATATCATTATATTGCGACACGTCTAATAATCAGCAACGACAACATCATACAATGCTTATGCATCCACGTTCTGACGGCAAGTGACGTATTCGGTGGGGAAGGATTGGAAAGGTTTGAAAATAATAACGATGAGTTGGGTGGCTTTATCTTGTAGGCATCGTGTCCGTCCATAACCTTCGCTTCAGGCGATTTTGTCGGCGCCACATTCAAGAAGAACAGCAAATGCTAACTATGCCTATCTTTATTTGTTGATTTAGGTGCTGGTCGAAAGTGATGAGCCTCATGAAAAGCTTGACTCTGAATTTTATCAAAGCTTTACCTCTTTACATTTAGAAAACGCATCAGTAAAGTGCAAAGTTAGGTGTCGACATGCTCTCGTAATCCTTACTCATTGTTTGTGGTTTTGTTCAAACGCTGAACCTGTTATTGTCTGAATTCTATCCTATCCTACAGTGCGAGTTGGACGAGAATACAGATCGTTCTAAATGTGTGAAAGGTCTCGAGACACGTGGAAAGGTCTGTGGACAGCAGGGACGAATTAACTGCAAATTCTTTTGCATTTTCCTTAAAACTTGAGTGGAAAAAATAGATTTTTTACCTATCATCCATTTGCATTTAACTCAATTATGCTTTAAAATGTATATTCAACCAAGGGGACAGTTTGTTTTTATATTTATGCTACCGTATCAGGAAAATCTCCCCGGAGGAGAATTCCCCTGAAGATAAACACTCCAGCGGAGGACAACTCCCCGCAGGAAACTCCCCCGCGGTGACATCCTAGATCCCCGGAGGATGCTGGTTCCAAAGGAAAACTCCCGGGACATTCTCCCCCGATGAAAACTCCCTCGGAGGAAAGTCCACAGAGGAATATCCCCGAGTACAACTCCCCGGAGGACAACTCCCCCGGGGACAAACTTCCCCCGGAGGACCATCCTGGAGGGACAATCCCCCTGGAGGACATCCCGTGGGAGGACACGTCCCGGAGGACAACTTAACCTCGAAGGAAAGTCCCGGAGACAAGCTACCACCTGGAGACAGATCCACATGCACTGTCGTTATTGTTGCTGCCATTTGCGCATTTTTTTTAACGCAAATAGCAAATTATGGAAATACAAATCTTGTGGCTTTTTTTATTTCCGGGAGTTAGATTTAGAGTATGTAGGCTCATGGTCAGGCCCGTAACTAAGTTTTGCAGAGGGTTTGGAAATTTGGAGAAAAAAAATGAACGCTTTTGAAGGGATGAAATTTGAGCGCGAAGCGCGAGCCCGAAAATTTTGACTAAAAATACCGAAGTGGTATTTTATACTTTTATGGGTTTTGTGTTTTTTTTTTGTTCGTTGTTTTGTTTTTTTCTAGTTACAAACGGTTGACGATCACCTTCTTTTAGCAAAGAAATAAAGAAAAAAAAAAGGAATTTTCGCAGCGCAAGCGTCAGAGAAAATTGTATATCACACCTCTTCATTATTGCAAAAATACTGTACATAATTTGATACACAGGGTATGGCAAGCCATTTGACCCATAAAGCCGAATAAACTGGAGTTTATCCGCCGATAAACTTAGTTCTTTCGACCTAGACTAACTCAGTTTTTTCGAGGGGAACACTCTGCCATATCAACTGATAAATTAGTTTTTTCTCCGAGAAAAACTAGTGTTATTCTCAAGAAAAACCTCAGTTTATCGGCGGATAACTCGAGTTTAATCGGCGATTAAACATGTTTGTTTCATTTGTAAAGCAGAGGGTTTGTCGCGATAAACCTGTTTAAGCGGCCGAAACATGCTATAGTTTATGCCAATAAAACTAAAGTTTATAGAGAAAGGACCCCGTGTTATCGAATGATATGCAGAGTTTCTTGATAAACTGTTTATCGTTTGATAACCTTGGCTTATCGAATGATAAACAGAGTTTTATCGAAAAACCCTGTTTTCAACTGACTAAACTCCATTTACGATAATACAGGGTTTTATTGGGGAAAAAAAAATTTCCCCCCCCCGTCAACGCACGATGGAGCAATATGTTGCCCAAGGCCGCTATGACCGGTGAAGTCAAAAAACTTTACACTAGGAAAATGTCAATAAAAAGAAAACCAATTTTATAGAACCAGCTCCAAATTCACTTACATATTCTGAAGAGTAACTTCCTCCCCAATCTTCTGGTACCAATTTTTGTGTGGTAATTTCAGCGCTTGGATGAACAGACCGCATTTGTTTGCGAACATGTCGATTCGAATTGTGCCAGAATCACTAAGTAAAATCAAAACAAAAAAGCTAGAGACAAGCAATTTTATCCTGATTAAAGTAGCATAATTTTTAACGATATGTTTTCGCTTTATAACTTGCAGGGTATTGTTACAATATTGACTACAATTTTGTATGATAATTAGAATTGACTCGTAAGTATAGCACCAAATGACTACACACTAAAGAGCAAATGCCACTGACAGACCTAAAAGGCTCCTAATACTTTTAAAAAAGTGATTTATTTGCTTGACGTGTGCTCACTCATGCCTGAACTCTACAGATCTATTCTCATTTCATACAAATGTAGTCAGATATGTTAGCCAACATCCTCCAGTTTAATTAATGCGAGGACAGTTTTCTTAAAAGTATGCTATTTAATCAAGATAAGTTCTTTTTTTCTAGCTTTTTGTTGTTTTGATTTTGGCTTCCATTCTGGCACAATTGAATTGACATTTGCAACAATGCGCCGGTCATGCAAGCTAAAGACATACACACACAAAATGGTACCAGAAGATGCGGGAGGAATGACTCTTCAGAATGTAAAATAATTTTGGGGTTTATATATGGCTGTTACTTTATTTGACATTTTTCTAGGTGTAAAGTTTTTTTTTGACTGTCAGCGGTAGTATATTACAAGGTTACGACAACAGGGTCAGAATTTGAAGGGCTCGAATAGTTTCCAACTCGGTGTTTTTGTCGACTGCTACATTGAAATGCGTGCAAATTTTGAATTGTTTTCTAGTATTATATCCAAATGTCATTAAAAATTTATTTCACAACCATGGGCGATTCGTATGGATATTTTCAGCGACCACGCTAAATTTATCAAATTTGTACGATCTTATAGCAAATGACGTGAAATACTCTTCGGATTCAAAATGAGATTACGCCCCGCCGCTGCCGGTGATCGTTGAATCTCTCCACTGCTGGTAGTGCTCAGCTGCCAGCGAGCAGGATGCCAGCACGGCAGTTTTTACCCGGAACTATCGGGTGGAGGTAGTAATCGAAGGCTCTGCTGGGCCGTTTGAGATGAGATCAGCTGTTTCGGGATATTTTTTGATATTAGAACTCCAGGTTAATTCAAAAACAGCATTTTAACGGAAGAGCAGGAAATCTTAAAAATTTTAAGAAGTCAAGATAAACTTCATTTGACTTTCGATCTACTAGTCCTACGTTATATATTTGGTTTCATTGATGGCACGTACGTAGATTGACGAGGTGAGCTGACAATTAAAGCCAATAGACTAAATTTAATTGTTTTTTCCTCCTTTTGGGGAAAAAAAAAGAAAACTTCAAAAAAAATTTCCCTCGCTATTAGCAAATTTTTTAACCTAGGCTATTTGGGATGCTCATCTTCTCGTCATCCCATAAAACAATTTTAATATTTATTGACACCGTAGTCGTAGTTTAAACTGCCTAATATGGGCGGGGCATTTTGCAACTTGCCTATTGCTCTAACATATCTTCTTTTTCAGAATTATATGCTTACAGAGAGATAGTTTTTAAAAACCTTTCAAATAAAAGGAAGAAGAAAAAAACTAAAAAAAAAATACAACAAACACTAATTCTGGCAGTGAAATCGTCATATTGACTTGAAGTGATTAAATGCTAAAAGCTCATTGTCAGAGAAAAAGAAGAAAAAAAAAAATCAGGCAACTAGTGAAATGACATCCGAATCAGAATAATATCAATTTTGAATTATTGTGATAAGAAATTTAGGTTCTGAAAGATATCTTACTGAATATTGTCATTAATTCAATTGGCTAAGTGGCCTAAGCGTGGAATATGACAGGGCCTACTTGTAGGGCAGGACCGGCCTGACTATTCTTCAAAGATTGTATCTAACAATAATGAATAGCTTATGAAGATTAAATAAGTGAATGGAAGGTATTCTTTAATCATTTATTCCATATTCCTATTACCGCCAAGGAGCAAAATCCCCACATTTTTAAAAAGCTGACATGTCGAGATATAGAAAGTTGCCTGTTAAGATGGTTGTAGGAGCACTAAGAAAACCAAACCGATCCGCGAGGGAGGAGAAACTCTTCAGATAGCTGCAGGAGGGTCCTACAGGTGGGGGCGTCAAATATGCCGCCCCTTATTAGACAAAAATTAGTATTCTGATCCGACACTGGTTGAAGAATAAGTTTTAATAACATTGAGTTTGGTATCAATTTAAAGATGATATAAATATTTCCTACAACATTTGGTATATATTTGTTTATGAGCATAAATATATTTGATGTAGCGGTGAAATTTTAAGTTGATAAAGTTGATTTTTTTTATTTTCAATTACATCTTTTATCTATTTAATATGTTTACGTCATGTACCAACAATTGTACAGAATCTGAAGAGCGAAATTCTTCAGAATGTGTCCTATGCATGGACAACAAGTATGTGAAAAAGCAAGAAGATTCCCCATTTCATAAAAAATAACGCCATAAAGTTATGAATGAGTATACGGAAACAACCGTTTTGCCCCATTTAAGTGGAAAACCCAAATACAGAGAAAGGGGGTGTAGTAAGGGGGAAGAAATGTCAGACTTACAATCAATTCAATAAAAAAGGTGGGAATGGCGAAAAAGACAAAATAAAGGAGACTAAAGAATCTTAGGAGGCAGGACAGGTAAAGGAGGGGGGAGGGGTTGTCTGGGGTTCGAAGAGCCCCCCCCCAGCTTGATACTTTTGGTGCTATAGCACAGGCGGACGGAAATTTGTTTATATTTAAACATATTTTGCTTGTTACCTGGTCTATATGGAGTTGAGAGAAATTTTTGGTTCAAAAATAAATTAAAAATGGCACATTCTAGTATCAAGTGCAGAGATAGAAATTGCAAGTTTATTTTTGGTACATAACAAGAGAAGCACTTTTAACTTTAAAATGGGGACACTTTCAGTATACTATTGAAAAGGCGACATTTGTGGTGCCTGAAACAGTGGGTTTGCCACTTTAGCCCCTGCCTCCACTGGTGTCGCTGTATGTCACCTCCTCGTAGCCCGGCTATCGAAAACGACTCGAGAAAAATGGTTTAAGTCTATACAGTATCACATATATCAAGCTATCCCACGAAAACCATTAAAATTCGTTGGGCTTTCTTTCTAGGAAAACAATGTTTCAACGCACCGATTGTCAAGTGAAGGAATGCCCGAAAAACGGGAGTTTTGTTGAATAGTACTGGAATAGAAAAAATCGAGAAGATTTTATTTACTTAGTTACAGTCAGGTTTATGGAGGGTAAATGTATATAAAACAGATACAACTTGGAAGAAATTTTTTACCTAACGACCTCGCGTTTTGAGCTTTAGATCTCCATTTTAGGTCATTTGGGTCGTTTTTTCTGTGTGAAAATCGAATATTTGTCATAAAGTTAGTCCTAAGAGCTGTATCTATGTAAAATTGGATGGCACAGCGCGGCGATCGATGTCCCTAGTTACGCTGAGTGAAGTAAATTATTTAATTTCTCTTTCAATGATTTTAACTTCTTTGTGTGGTCAATATTTCCCCGGGTTTTTGATATCATAAAAAAAAATATCATGATAAAGTACTTCGATCCTGACTGCACAGCTTGCACTGCTCCTTTACCGGTCTTATGATGCATTGTTTATCGCGATATCGAAGGTCAGCACGTAGAGAGAGTCTATACCTCTACAGCACATTTTCCCGTAAAGATTCTTTTCTGTCGTTAGTGCACTGTAAGGGAACTGTGCGTGTTTGGTATGCATAACACTGTCCTTTTTGATGTGTTCACGTTTCGATAGTGTTATTGATTTATTTTGTAATGTACTAAGGACACAATAGCGCTATTGTCGTAAAGGTTGGATTATTATTATTAGGTATATATAGTAATTGATTATATTATTATTATTTCTCAGTTCAGCATTTTATGTTGCTCCAGCCTTAATTTTAATTTTATTTCCTAACTTTACTTTTTGGGACTTCATCTATATTTGGACGGTCCCAACCATACTCGGAGATTGAAAAATAAAAATGGTAAATTTTGGCCATATTCCCTACTCATGGATGACCGCCCAATTTTTACCACCAAAGCTCCTCCATCATACCGCGGCAGCGAAACGCGTCTGAGGTATGGGTTGATTTGGTTCTTAAGTAAATTCTAGTTTAAGGTTTGGTCCTTGCTAGGAGGGTTGACAGGTTGAAGTTTAAAAAAGATTGGCTGTAAAACAAAAAATGAAAAGTATTTTATTTCACAAGTATATGGTAAAAACCCAAGAAAAACCTTTAAACTTAATTGTTATTTTTTTTTTTTTTGCTAAAATTTATTCAGCTTGTCATAACAAGGCGTAAATGGTACTAGTCGTTTAATTTTTCTTGTTATTTGTATGTTTTGCTGGGAAGGTAAGATTACAATTTTTGGGAAGGGGAGAAATTTTCAGATGGTGTAAAAAAAAAAAAAAAAAAAAAAAAAAATTTTTTAAACCCCGATCAAAATAAACTTGAACCTTCTCGCGAACATAGACATAGGCCTGTATCACAAACGTAGATTTAGGTAAAGGAACAATAACAACTCTACACATACAACGGCGTTTCGTGATGGGTAGGATATAGGGACTTGGTAACATCGTGGAAACAAAAGGGACCCATTGAAGGAAAGAATTCAAAAAATTGGTATTGTGGGGGTTGACATACTTTTTTTGTTTTATTTTCGATCCGGGGGAATGGTTTTGGGAACGACTAAGATATATCACTGGTTCCTTAAAGAGTGAAGCGGGAACAACAAATTAAAAAATAAATAAAGCCGGGGCAAAAGAGTGTGGCCTAGAGCAACGACCAACAACAAAATAATATATCTATAATCCGTTATGTGTATGTAACTAAAAAATTTACAATTTCACCCCCCCTTTCCATGGGCCCTGTATCTAGACCCCCTCGCGCGTTCACAATAGACTAGCTGAGTAGTCATCAATAGCGCAAGCGTTTGTTTAATTAACCCCCAATGAAAACTTGTATAATTTTATTCATAAAATTGTTAAGTCACGCTTTTAATACATATCCCGTGCTTTTAATAAGGTATAATTATCGTGTATGTATGGGTTTCCACATAAATGGGGCAAAAACGATAGTATTTTCCGTATACTGCATTCATCAACTTTATGCGCGTTATATCTTTTTTTGAAATGGGGAATTTACCTTTGTCTTTTTCAATACTGTTGTCCTGGATAGGGGCCATTTCTAAAAGTTTCGCGCTTCAGATTCTGACATGATATTACATGACTTAAACAATAAAGATAAAAGATTAATTTTTTGAAAAAAAAAAAGATCAACTTTATACTTAAATTTTTACCTTACGAATACTATTTACTATGAAAAGATAATACCAACGTGTAGAATTTATCATCTTGTAATTTGATTACCAACTAAATTATTTAAAACTTTCTTCAACCAGTGTGTGGAGAAATTCTAATTTTTGTAAAAGGGGCGGCTATTTTGGACGCCCACCTGTAGGGACCCTCCTGCAAGCTGATCTGAAGAGTTGCCGCCCTAGCGATGTTGGTTAGGTTCCTACAATTCCTTAGAAGACAACTTTTTATATCTGAATGTCAGCTTTAAAATATGGGGTTTTTGCTCCTTGGTAGATGGGGAGATATGGAAAAAATGATTAAAATACTTCCATATTCTATTTAATCTGTCATAAAGCATGTATTCTATTGTTAGATACAATCTTTGAAAATAGCAGGCGGTCTGCCTACAAGTAGCCTGTCTATTTCCATCGCTTGGGGCCTATTAGGGCCAAATTGAACTAATGACATAATTCAGTAAGAGAATATCTTTAGAACCTAAAATTTTTCATTCACAATACATTCAAATTGAATATTATACTCGATTCGGTGTTCATTTTCACTATCCGATTTTTTTTTTTTTTCTTTTTCTCTGAACGTTGGGCTTTTTAGCGCAAATTTTAAATCACTTCAAGTCCACTATGAGATTTCAAGTGCCAGAATATTGATGTTTGTTTGTTTGTTTTTTGGTTTTTTCTTCTTCCTTTATTTGAAAGGTTTTATAAAAAACTATCTCTCTGTAAGCATAATAAATTTGAAAAAGAAATATGGGGTTTAGAGCCAAAGTGCAAGTTGCAAAATTACGCTCCCGGCCCCATATTAGGCTCAGTTTAAAATAACGAGCCTAGGTGGTCATAAATATTAAAGAATGTTTGTATGAGGAGTGAGTGAGGAAGAAGCAATCAATAGCCTATGGTTAAAATGCTAAGTAGAGAATTGAACCCAGAGACATTTGTATTTAAGTCAAGGCTTTTATTGTCGCGTCACCTCGTCAAATCGTACGTACGTGACATCAAATGGAAAAAACCAAAATTTGAACTGTAGACTATAGATACGAAGTCAAATGAAGATCTTATCTTGATTCTAAAATTAAATGTTAGATTCAGTTTTCAGTGTCTTTCAGTCCTAAAATTAATATTACTTTAGAACATGTTACGACAAAAATATTCTCTATATTTTTCTTCTCTGGTTTCTTCCGTAAAATGCGTTTTTATTAAACTGGATCTAATATCAAATTTCCCGAAACACTGCATGCTCATATCAATGACAGGGGCCGTCAGCGGGCTCTCGATATTCCACCCCCAAAAATTAATTCCTGCTCGCGGCAGCTGAGCAGCGACCAGCAGTGGAGAGATTCAACGATATAGGCAGCGGGGGCTCAATTCTCATTTTTGAAATCGAAGATATTCAACGTCTTTGCTAATCAATTGATCGTACAAGATTTGATAAATTTAGGTGGTCGCTTGAAATATTCATACGAATCTGCATGTTGAATAAATTATTTAATGACATTGTTGGGATTATAATAAGAAAACGATTCACAAAGTTTTGCACGCATTTGCATGGATAGCAGTCGAGCCCTTCAAATTTGACCTGTTGTCGGTAACATTTGTAAGTATGACGGTCTTTTTGGAGCCACCCTACCCCAAGTGACCTTGCACCACGTCGTGGTGAATTTGCATAACCCTGTTTATCGATAAACTAGAAGTTTATTCAGTTGACATTAAACGGGTTTTTCGAAGAACTACTGTTTATCATCATCTGTCGATTAATCAAGTTAATCAAAGCGATACAGTAGTTTATTCATGAAACTCTTGCATATCATTCGATAACAGGGTTTTTCATCCTCGATAAACGTAGTTTATTTGAGCGATAAACTCGTTTTTCGGCGATAACAGAGTTTTATCGCAAAACCTCTTTACCCAAATGAAAAAACTATGTTATCGGCCGATAAAGAGTTTTGTATAGAGGATGAAGCATATTTTTGCTCGAAAAACTAAGTTTATCAGTTGATATGCAGAGTTTCCCCCTCGAAAACTGAGTTATCGGTCAAAACTAAGTTTATCACGATAAATAGTCTTATCGGCGATAAACGGTCAGTATCGGCTTTATGGGGTCAAATGGCTTGCCATAAGCAGGGGTTTCGTTTGTCTTTGGCTTGTTTCAGCAATGTTTAGAATTATAAGAATGATTTCATCGTGAATATGTTTTGAGCGGATATACTGGAAAAAGGTTGTATGCGAGATGTTTTGAATTGGTCACTGACTTCTTCTGGAGATTTTCATACCCAAGCAATTGTTGCATACATAAACACCCCTACTTATGGATAGCGAAACCGGCATGAATGGCAAAGCTGTGCAAGTGCATACTATATGAACACAAGCCTTATTCAGATTATGATATTGCGGTTGTTTTTGATAGATGTATAAATTTATTGCGGTAAATTTCAACCAATGAAATGTAAAACTGACCAAAATACAAGTTAAGATTGGTTGAATTAATTTTTGTGAATTTGAAAAATGTAATTCTCGTTAAAACTTTTGCGCCCATTCTATTTGTTTATGGTCGTGATTAATTATCAAATTAAAGCTAATTAATCGGTGGCTGCACCCCCCTCCTCGGCTCCCCCATTGCTGAGACGCACTGAGATCCATGTACGGACCAGCTGCCCTTCGTGTTCTTTCTATGCTACTGTACGCTGATATTTAATTTCCCCCGATTTAGTATTCTTCCTTTTTCAAATTTCTTAACTGCTTCTGCATTTATGCATGTAATTTCCTTTTTGAGAGTCACATTTCGTTGGGGAGTCTTGAAATCTGCCAAATCCTTACAGACCTTTTGAGGGAAGGGAGTAAGCCATTCATAGATTGGAAAAGGGGTGGTTCCAATAGATCGATTAGCAACTTAAACAAACCATTCGCCATCCACGCTTGCCATTACAAGAGGGTTACTCCATGCGAAAGTACTGTAATATTGAGCAAAAGAAACCAAAGGGGGATGGCATAATGTAATTATATAGAGATTTAAAGTAAGGGACCTGTCTCCGGGGGATGTCTTGATGGGGAGAGTGTCTCCAGGGGAGTTGTCTCTCCGGGGAGAGATGTCTCTTCGGGGGAGTTTGTATCGTCGGGATGGTGTCCTGGGGAAGATTGTCCTCCTGTGGGAATTGTCCCTAGGGGAGTTGCCCTCCGTGGGAGTTGTCCTCTGCGGGGGAGTTGTCCTCATATAAAAGCATTTAAGTAAGGGATCTGTCCTCCGGGGAGATGTCCTCCGGGGGAGTTGTCCTCGGAGGAGCTCGTCCTCCGGGGGAGTTGTCGCTCTCGGGGGGAGATGTTCTCTTGGGGAGTTGTCATCGCAGGGGAGTGTCCTGGGAGAAGTTTGTCCTCGTGGGAGTTGTCCTGGGGGAGCTGTCTCCGGGGACTCGTCTTGGCGGAACTTGTCCTCCGGAGGAGATGTCCTGCCTGGGAGAGTTGTCCTCGGGGGAGTTGTCCTGAGGGGGGAGTTGTCCTGCGGGGGAGTTCTCCTGGGGGAGGCTGCTCCGGGGGACCTCGTCCCTTTGGAGGAACTTGGTTCCTCTCGGGGGAGATGTCCGCGCGGGGGAAGTTTACTCGGGGCAGATGTCTAGAACCATATGCCTACAATATGACCAGCAAAACACATGGGCTCCAGGATATGGGCCTCTAAAATGGATTGGTCTTATTTTCCATCTTTTGTTCTAAATTTATATCTATCTATACAGCAATTTTAAATCGTTGTAAATGTGTAAAAGGTCTCAGGAGACCAGTGGACAACAACATTTAATTTATACGTTGCAAGGCTGATAGCATGTGTCATGCGCTGTTCAATAATTAACAAGTGATGTCTTTCCCATGATCAGAAGAGTCTATAAATCCTTCATTGCAGTTTTCACTGTACAACTGCAGTCGAAAGGAGACCAAGTCAAACCTGAAACATGTAGCTATTTGGTCAACGAATGCTATTCCAAGAATCCAGATTCTTCACCAAGTGAAACTGTAATTAAAAGAATCGAGAGATTTGAACGGCCAAATTATGAGTCTGTCGAATCGTTAAGGACGGGAAGGAAGCAAACGCTCTTTTACGTGACTAAAGTAGGCCAACAAATGTATGACATCAACTCTTTTGTTTTAATATACAGGATACGAGATATAGAACACACAACAAAGAAAGTTTCCCCTATTTCCAGATATCATATTTTTTAACCAGTGAGGAGTTTAAAAAATTAGATTAATGTTCATCTGTAGCGGGAATTTTTAATTTTTAAACGTTACCCAATAGGTACAACCTTTTCTTAAACCAAACGGAAATTTTACGGAAAATCTCCAAAATTCATGTTGGAAGTTCGGCCCATATTCCTACCTGTAAGGTTATGTCCAAACTGTGGGCACGATGAGCAGTGTGTCAGTTACACGGAGGCTCTGCTATTCAAACTGATCGCAGCTAGACATTCATCGGTGATTTTCAAATACGTTTTGATAAAGTCACTGAACCAGTGACGAAGCCCCTACTTTCTTCTCTTTTCATGAATTCCTTAGTAATCCTTTGTAGGTACCATGAGACAGCGTGAAACTCGGGGATTTTTCGTGAAAATGATCAGAAAGTATTCCAAAAAAGAACTGTTATATTGAGATCCAAAGAAGTAGGAATTGAATTTTAGTCCTAAATGTGAGAGAAGGTTTCCAGTCTCTCACGCTGCTCACTGAAGCATGAATTTGTAGATATGCATAGCGGATGCATTGACACGGTTGCGTGCCCTAAAGAATATAAATTAAACATCCAAATGTTATTGAGGATGCTTTTATGATAAATACTGCAATATACGCATTTTGGTAATCTAAAATTAGCCTACTTTTGTTTGTTGTTTGATGGGTTCATTTCACGGTGATGAATGGATACACTTCCAAAACAGGATTCTCCTCTATATTTGATCATTATACCATGGCAAAGAAGTATTGTTTGCTGCATGCTTACTCTCAAACGCATAGAAATTTGTCGCGAATTTCGTATCCGTAATAGTTGGAAGGAACGTTTTTGCATAACTTTGACGTGTATAAAATGGTTTGTTAAATCTGAAAATCGGAT
>CALNVZ010003426.1:8942883-8969477 GCA_940671915.1 Paracentrotus lividus
TTTGTGATAAATATGAAGAGACCTATGAGCATTTATTTTTTACTTGTGAAAAAATAAAAGTTCTTTGGAGAGATTGTGGGGATTTATTCACTTTATCGAATATTAAAAGTATAAATTGGGAAGGAATTTATATTGATATAGGTAAGGAGCAGTTAGTTAATCATATCATACTTTTAATTAAACATATGATATTTGTTTATAGCAGAACTAAAAATAAACCCCCCGCTCCTCAAGAAATTAAAGACAGAATGCTGGAAAATGAAAAAGAAGAAAGAAAATTAGCTGAAGAACGAGGTACATTAATAAACCACCTAAGGAAATGGGAAAACTTTCATACGTAGGTCAGGGACGGCGGGACAAATACATTATTATTTTTTATTTTTTTATTGAAAAAAAAAAGAAAGAAGAAAACACACGCTGGAACGGCTGCACTATACTTTCGCTATACGTGACCCTTTTGCTTTTGTATGCTGTGTGTGTGTGGGTGTGTGTGTGGATGAGGGTGTGTGTGTGGGCGTATGTTTTGGGTGATCTCAGTTTCATTTTTCTTTTATGGTATTGTGTATAGGAGGGGGGGGGGCGGGAGGTCAGTGGATTATACTTTTTTTTTCTCTCTTCTCTCTTTCTCAATGGCCACTTTTTGATCATATGCTTTAAAAAAAAAACACGTATGAAGTTTTTTCTCCTAGTACTTTTGTAATTTATGTTTAAATCAAAGTATCATTTTACAGTACATTCAGTTTTTGTCCTGAAGAACATGTATAATTTTGTCATTTTAATTTGTAACAAATGATTTCTGAGCTAAGAGAAAAATGTACACTGTATTTAGTTTGTTGTTATGAAGAATGTTTAATTTTGTCAATTATGATCTGTACAATATGTTCTTGATTTGAGAGAAAAATAAAAATATTATTACAAATAAAAAAAAAAATGCAGCGTATGAGCTATTTTGAGAGCAAACTTGGCCATATTGTACAGGAATTTGATCTTACTAGGATTTCGAATTGACACAAGTGACAGGACCTTTTTTCCCTTTGCAATAAGTTATTCCTATTTTTGAAAAATTCGACTCTAGCGTACTTATTCAAGTTGATAATTTCTTTGAAAAAATAGTTGCTCGCCATAATCAAGAAAACAAAGTGAAAAAACTGTGCAAATACAAAAAGTCTATGGCCGCGTTCGCTTTGTGTAGAGTGATAGCGCCCTCTTCCCCTTAAGTTTACAACTAGAATTGATATGAATAATATAATATATATATATATATATATATATATATATATTATATAGTTTACATTACCATTATATTCTTGTTTTTATTCTCCTGATCATGATTATAGCTAATAAGCATCACAACAGAGCTTGATAGTTTGCAAAGAGTGCATTCAACGTATTTTAATAGGGTACATGCAGGTAAGGTTGGCCAGCAAGTAATATGGGCCACCTGAAGCAAATCATGTCGTGACCGTCTACCGGTGACCGGTGACCGGTGTGAGCACCATAATGTTGTTCATATGAACTGTATACGAAAATATATCGTCGTGAGAGCATCTGGTGACGAAATTTCTCTGAGAAAATTGCTAAAAACCAACAAGGTAGATAAAACTTACGGCATTTTTTTTACCCTGATGTAAAATTTGATATTTCACAGAATTTGATGGTGAAAGAGTGTTTGAGGGGGTAACCTCAATTGTTTTGTATATTTAGTAAGCTTATAGTTTCAGTTTGATCATAATAGCGTGTAAAGGTCAATTTTTTTAGTGAAGGGGTGCAATGTGGCATTGAATACTTGCCTG
This sequence comes from Paracentrotus lividus, assembly GCA_940671915.1. Lineage (NCBI taxonomy): Eukaryota > Metazoa > Echinodermata > Echinoidea > Camarodonta > Echinidae > Paracentrotus > Paracentrotus lividus. The sequence continues at coordinate 8,944,677 of CALNVZ010003426.1, forward strand.
ACACAGCAACATTAGTGCTGGTAATATGGGACATCCAAAATGGCGGAAATGATTCTGGTGCTTAGTATTGAGATGAGGCATCAATCTCTTTGTTATGATTTTTTGGGTTATATTCACAGTATGTAATTAGTATAAATAACTTATTCTAGGCCTATATTGACTTGTATACTGAAAATAATATTTAAATAATATTTAAAAAAAAATAATATACAAAATACATAACAATGAAATATATAGTCAAATTATTTACCTAAAGGTCTTATAATTTCAAATTATATCTTAACGTTAATGATTTTCAACATTTTAAGCAAATTCCAGACATGGTAGAGTCATTGTAGTTTTTAAAACATACATTAAATACATGTGCCCATATTACCTGCACATGCAGGTAATATGGGCACTTTGGTATTGACGTCAACATTTGAATATTGCAGACAGGGGGGTTGGTGATAATTGTTTTTCTTCACAATAAAAGTTAGAGCAGTAGTTATTGATTCATATAAACAAAGATTAGACTGTGTGTCATTTCGTAATTTTATGCAAATTAGGCAAATGAGCTTAGGGGGCCCATATTACCTGCATGTACCCTATCAATAATCATTAATGACCATTAATATCGATATTGCTTTCGTAATTACAATTTGTTCTTCATCTAAGTTTCACGTGATCATAATTGAAATGATACCATGTAAACTTCGATATGATATCGACGTGCCATACAATTTAATATATATGAATATACAAGACAGAATGAGGCATCAAATTTTGCGAGTAAAAAGTATAACATCATGAACCAAATTGTAGTTCTCATCGAAAATAATAAACATGACAACAAAAATTGATATTCTGCAATTATTTCGTCATTTGTGGTTGAATATTGATATTAGTTATTGTTTACTAATATTGATATTTGTTAATTATTTTCTTAATTTCCCTTCTATTTTTCTCCTCTTTTCAAATGATCATAATTATCATCTATAATGAACTTATTATGCATGTTTATGTGGATATAAAACATGATGAGGCATCAATGTTTGCTAGTACAAATATTTACATCATGAAACAAATCATATTATATGAAATTTAATGTTAACGACAATAATGAAGCTTGGCTAATAATAAAGGATTTTGTCTCATACTTAGTACATAATATATCAATAATCAGCCATATTGATATTATTTACAATTTTCTTTTTGCCCGATCATGATCATCATCTAACATTAACATCATCAGTGACTAGTCAATAATAATGATATCATTAATAATTTTCTTCTCCTTCTTTTCTCTCTGTCCGATTATAATACGGTCAATATTGACAGTAAACATGTGGATATAACACAGAACATGGTCGCAAAGCTTGCTAGTAAAAATTATACTTGTAACATCAGAAAACAATTCATTGTACGAACGTTATAACGGTGCAACATTACAATGAACACAAGGTAAAGATTGAAATTTTGAATGATAAGATTTTATGAATTTAAGAATAATGAAGACGTAAGCACGTGGTATTCGTGGTATTCGTATTCATATATTCATCTTGTACACTGTTCGTCATAAAGGTGGAATATTTTTTTCTGGCTCAAGCGACATGATGTTGCTCCGTTATTAATTTCTTGAATGTGTTTGTCACCGCTTTCATTTTCTGGGATCCTGGGTATATCTTGGACGGTCCCTCAACCCTTCCCGGGGATTTTTCTTCAAAAAGGCTTGTCATCCCCAGAAGATGGCCATTTTTGTCATTTTTTCTTATTTTTGGGGCCCTTTTTTGTTCACACGACCCACCAAGCCCCCTCAGTCCTATCCCAAGGAAACACGTCTGAGGTGGAGATTTGTTATTGTTCTTTCAATTAAATCTAGATTTATGGTTATAGGCTCGACTCTTTTGTCTTGGGGAGGGGTCAAAATTTATTTTGATTGGGGTTCAACATTCATTTTATTCATTTTTACACCATGGAAATTTTCATCTTCCCTAAAATGTATTGTAAAATCTCAACCAAACATAAATTAAAATAAAATATTGACTATTTACAGCCTTTTCATCAAGGCTAAACAAAATTTAAGGGGAAATTGATGATATTTAAGGGTTAAAGGTGGTTTTTCATTTCTTTTGTTTTCAGCATAAAGATGGAATAAAATATTCCGAATTTTCACCAATCCCGTTTTTTTCTTCAAACCCTCTCCTAGACAAGAGACCTAAGCCTGTCCCCAGAAATATAGATTTAACTTAAAGAACAATATAAGACAGTACACCTCAGTCGTTTTTCCTGGGGGTAGGACTGAGGGGGGCTTGATCGGCCGGGAAAACAAAAAGGGGCCCCGAAATGAGAAAAAATGACAAAAATGGGCATCACGGGGGTTGACAAAACTTTTTTGGAAAAAGATCCACGTGAAGGGTTGGGAGAATGTCCAAGATATAGCCAGGGTCCCAAAAAGTAAAAGCAGGGACAAATATATTCAAGAAATTAAAGTCAGGGCAAAATCATGTCGCTATAGCGGAAAAAATATTCCACCTTTATGACGGACAGTGTATATCAGCTATAGGACCTATTGTTGAGTTAACAATTATTGTTTCCACCATTTGAAAGACAGAAGTAATTACTAAACTCTCTTATGACATGAACAATATCATCTACTATAAAGATCTTTAAAGAAAAGTTCAATATGTGATGACTTATGTAATGTAAGAGAAAAGATGTTCTTACAAAATACTTCATTCTGAAAATTGTTTAACAAATAGCTATAACTTGGCGAAAGGGTGACCCCCCCCCCCCCATTTTCTTCGTGTATATTAGAATTTGAATTACATGTATAGTTGTCTTTCTGTATTCATCTCATTTAGGCTTATTAAGATATGTCTGTTCCCATTTTACACTAATTGGTATATTGTATTTCGTAATCATATCTTGAGGCAAATATTATGTATCAACATTTTAATTAAAAATAGAAAATAGTGATAAAGCATTTTACCACTATTATTTTGTGATGCTATCGTATACTTAGGTGTATTATGTCAATCAGGTATGTTTTCGTCGGGTCTAAATAATTAAAAAAAAATTTAATTGACTTCCATTGCAGTGTTTCATATAATGAACAGTTATATACGGCCACCAGAGGGGGTGGTTGGAACTATAGTACCCGAACTGACGCAAAGAATGCGACTATTTTTCCTGAGGGGCGCAGCCCCGAAGGAAAATAGTCGCATTCGCGTCAGTGAGGGGACTATAGTTTCACCAAAACCTCTGAAGGCCGTATATAACTGGTTTATATCCGTCATCGGAAATAAAAGATTCTAGATCTCTAGAAATCTAACGTTACAGGCCGATCATCTACTCCAGATAGGGTCTAACGTTATATCTAACCTAGATCTAGAGGTACTAACTAGTAACTTGTTAGGCCTGCCCTGCATCTATGAATGATCTAGACCGAGAGCGAGGATACGCGATGAAGACAGAGCAACCTCGGTCTATGAATGATCTAGAATCTAGACTAGAGGTCTATAGGCCTAGATCTACCTAGATAGATCTAAGCTAGATCTAGTCTAGATCTAGATCTACATTTTGAATAATAAATGGGCGTTTAGCCTACTCACTCGATCTTTGGGTCTCTTCTTCTTGTAAAGTTGGGGGCCTCGATCGAAAGTTCAATCACATTCTTGTTCTGCGTAACTAACGTTAGAGTAGGCTACTTCTACAACACTGATCAAACGCTGACAAACTAACAGCCTTGCTGTCGCCATTTACAATGAACTCCCTGAATGAACCTGAATGAATATACAAGACGAAAACCTCGGCTTGCTATCATCATCAGATCCTCCAAACTACTTTACACATTACTTGTAAAAATTATCCATAATCCATGTCACTGCACTGCCATGATCCTAGGCTAAGGCACGCACTCTCCGGCAAACATGACAGAAATCCCGTCTAGCCTGCCTGCACTACTCGAGATCAAAATGTTAACAAAATTTGACGAGTCACGATCACGTACGTACGCGCCCCATCGTCAAAACAAACCTTACGTCACGCATAGAGGTGGATACCTTTATGACGCCACGGCATGCCGAGCACACGATCGCGGCTACGGAGCCGCCGGGGGCGGGGGGGTTCAGCAACGTAAACGTGTACGAAAATGGGGTCTTTGCTCTCAGCTAGCTTCGATCACTCGATAGGCCACTATCGTTTGATCGAGCCGTGGCTACTCGCGGGTACTATCCACGGCTCAAGGGAATATTCCCGGCTTGTGACGTCAGATGTCAGGATTAGTGGCATTTTTGCACAATTCATGACGTTGGTTGGGACTACCTTTGGTCACATGACGGGGTTTAGACCAATCACCTATTAAGATTCTTACCATGACGGATATAATGATTACTAAATTGGGTTCAAAATAAATATTTTGGGTCGTGTATGAAAAGGATACACTGTGAAGAAGCTTCAGGTACAAACAGCAAATAAAGTGAATTATATTGGATGTATCCTGATTACATTTCGACTTTGATAAAATACAATTTTGTATAGCTGGCACAAGCGAGCATGTCTGGAGAGAGGGACACCAGGTAACACCAATTACTTTCTAGTGTCAGGTTGGGTGCATTGAACTCAACTCTCTCCTTGAGGTTCAGACCATCAATGTCATAGAGTCTGATCACCACCTTACCACACTTGACATCAACACTCGCTACATACACCCAGTCCTGCTCATCCACAGTAGCATACAGGTAGATATCGCGTGGAGCTTGTAGAGGCTTCCCAGCATTCCCATCCCTGTCATAGACCGTCACAATGCTTGGATTGCTGTGATAACAAGAACTTGTGACGATCAAACCCGACGTGGTTGCCGATGTCTGGCTGGTGATGTTGTGCTTTGTTGGGATGGTGTGTTTGAGTGTGGATCCTGTCGGGTCGTAGATGTAGACGTGTTTTTCATTGTTGGCTATGAGGATCTCATCAGATGGACTTCTGTTCAATGTGAGCCAATATCCACTGCTAGTCACATGAATGGTTGACTTCCTGGTCCCACTTGGAGAATAAACATGTGCCTCCGTGCGTCCCGTTGAGATGCATAATGTCTTGTCTCGCTGAATCACGAGATCATAACAGGGCGCATTGCTTGATACATTAGCATACTGCTGCTTCTTACCATTTGAATCAATGATATCTATTCCACTTGCATCCCAATATCCGATACATACACTGCTATCAGAGTATTTAGTCATGCCGAACATTCCTCCTCGTAGATCCACACATTGAATCACTTCTAAGACAGGGTCTGCTTTATCTGAGATGTTACCGAGGTCAAGCTCGTAGTTTCTGCACGGCTGTGTGTACTTCATGACGTTGTGCTTCCACATTCTGAATGCGAGGATATTCGTTGAAAAAAAGTCGCGAAGAATATGATCAATTTTTTTAGCCGCCTTGCTAGATTTTTTAGCGTCGTAAATCCATGACTTTATCCGAATGTAAAGTCAAACCGATCTGCAATGAAATATGGTATAATGGCGAAGTGTATTATTCACGCTATACGAACTACATGAATTATTATGGTTCATGAATAAATAGCGTATAATAGAACTATAATACACCCTATGAGTAGAAACGGGTTTTCCCACAGTACCTTTGACCCTAGTCGTATTGTGCCGAGATTAAATGAGTTGGCGCTGTCATATTTATTATATTTCGTAAACATTGCACATTCTTGAGCTGCCAAAACAATTGTTATTGCAGTATTTATGTTATTGCTTCATTTATCCTTCTTAATAATTAATTTTATTTAATATGTTGTTATTTTTAATGTTCTTTCTTTTTGCTTCAAATTTTCGCTGAAATATTGTCCTTTTGTGAAATGTTTTACATTTATTGGTCAAACATATACATTGTGACTATTGTAAAAACAATGTCAATATGATTTTTTTTTTTTTTTGTAATTGAAACGAAATGAAAGATTCGTTTAAAGTCAGTATCCGCAATGCTATTGTCATTCACATTAATCATCATCAACACCATCATCATAACCATTATCTTCAAATTCAATCATCATCAACACCATCATCATAACCATTATCATCCACGGCATCATCAACATTAACATCATATCCGTACCACGTTAATCATAATCATCACCATTATCATAACTATTATCTTCAAATTTAATCATCATCAACATCATTATCATAACCATTATAATTCACGTTAATCATCATCATCACCATTATCATAACCATTATCATCCACGTTAATCATCATCAACACCGTCATCATAACCATTATCATCCACGTTAATCATCAACACCATCATCATAACCATTATCATCCACGTTAATCATCATCAACACCATCATCATAACCATTATCATCCACGTTAATCATCATCAACACCATCATCATAACCATTACAATTCATGTTAATCATCATCAACACCATCAACATAACCATTATCATCTACGTTAATCATCATCAACACCATCATCATAACCATTACAATTCACGTTAATCATCATCAACACCATTATCATAACCATTATCATTCATGTTAATCATCATCAACACCATCATCATAACCATTATCATCCACGTTAATCATCATCATAACCATTATCATTCACAACAATCATTATAACAATTATCATCCACGTTAATCATTATTAACACAATCATCATAACAATCATCATCCATCACGTTAATCATCATTAACACCATCATTATAACCATTATCATTCACAACAATCGTCATAACCATTATCTTCAAATTTAATCATCATCAACACTATCATCATAACCATTATAATTGGCGTTAATCATCATCAACATCATCATCATAACCATTATAATTCACGTTAATGATCAACATCATCATATCATAATTACTATTCACGTTAATCGTCGTCATTTAACATTTCTAGGACCATTCGAAGGATACAAGATCTAATCTATGTAATCAAGATTATTAATGTATACCCATCTTTTGTACAAAAAAAAAATAATAATAAAAATTGACGAATTAAACAAAAGTAAAAAAAAAATAAAAAAAAAAAATCATTCACTATGATCATCATCACTCTCACTCATCTGCTTCATAGAGGTATTACCATATACCCATGATTAATAAGATACGGAATTTACATGAGAATACAAAGACAGGATAAGAATCAATTCGCTTGATTTTAATTCCTCGATTAGTAAAATTATCAACAAAATCATCAATACAGATTACAAATCTTGAGGACCAATTGTGAAAATATTCTGAACATATATATATAGTTACATTACCATTATATTCTTGTTTTTATTCTCCTGATCATGATTATGGCTAATAAGCATGACAACAAAGCTTGGGTTGCAAAGAGTGCATTCAACGTATTTGAATATCAATAATCATTATTGGCCATTAATATTGATATTGCTTTCTTAATTACAATATTTGTTCTTCGTCCATTTTTACGTGATCATAATTGAAATGATACCATGCAAACTGCGTTACGTATCGACGTGCCATACAATATATATGTGTATACAAGACAGAATGAGACATCAAAGTTTGCGAGTGAAAACATCATAAAACAAATTATGGTTCTCATCGCCAGCTAATAAACATGACCAAAAAAAACTTGATATTCTGCAATGATTTCGTTATATGTTGTTGAATATTGATATTAGTTATTGTTAACTAATATCGATATTTTAATAATTATTTTCTTCATTACCATACTATTTTTGCGCAAAATGGATTTTTCTTTACTGTAGACAAATAATCATATCTCATAACATCTACGGCTCCAAATGAAAAGGAACAAATGCAGAAGAAAGTTTGTTTTTCCTGCATTGTGGAAGTACAAAACACTACCAGATTGTGATTAACCTACGTACTATAAGAAATGTTTCCCATTTGTACCATTTTTGAACAAAACACTCAATTAAACCTCGTTTTCTATATTGGACAAATCGTCTGTATAACAGTCAATGTAATTGACCATGAGGAGAAATCTACTAAGCAGTAGGAGGCGTCATTGTTTGTTCTTTTAATGCACAATTGTATTATTTACTCAGTAGACCTACTTATAATATTGAAAGATTGTAATCACCATAAAATGTATAAACCTTGCATTACATTTTTATTTACACAGCATAAACACACATAAATTTCAATTTTACAAGCAAACATTATTTCAGTCAGACTTTGACGTTATTTACTTTAAGATTGCGAGGAACAAATAGACCTGAATTTCTTCAGTCTTTCATGTGAAGAAATTGAACGTTTCATTGATTACTGCAAGGGGAAGTAACGATTTTAGATATATTTATGATAATAAAAAAAAAAAAAAATCTGTTTTGATTGCATGATCACGATACTAGATGTCTATCAAGGTTTCTGCAATCATCGAAAATGGGATATTTATTCATGGTTTTATTCTAGACATTACTATGTAAGCCTTTTACTCAATATTTTAAGTTTTATCGAACAAAAATCATCACCAAGATCTGCGAGAAATAACAGTGTCCAACAGTGTGTTCACACATAGTCGACTATGTTAAAACTCCCGAATTAAACGATGTGGTGATGATTCCACATTGTGATATGATTTTTCACATAGTGTTCACATGGTGATGTTTGGTTTCCCATTATGAATTCACCCAATCACAAAATAAAAAATGTGGGTATCAGCGTTCAAACGCTCAAATTTAACACTGTGAAGAAGATTTCTTACTGTCTTCACAATGTATGCACAGTGTGATCACATTGGGCTTCACACTGTGAGGCATTGTGTTTTTTTTCCACCAGGGCGAAAGTTACAGAAAAAAAAAATGAAACAACGTAATAACCAAAAATATTTTGAGATGATTTTTGTATTATTATTATTTTTTTGCTAAATACATAGCCGACTGTTTAAAACCCCCATTCCTTCCACACCCCAAAAAGCAAATCGTTGCTTGAAACCCAACTTCCATGTGGCGAAGATCCAGGTCGGGGGCGCAGGGGACTGCGCCCCATATAATTGAAAACCTCTCATTGACTGCAACATGTTAAATTGAGAAATTTCGGCTGGTTCCTCCCCCTTATCGGTACTACGGCCCCTATCCTGAAATCCTTTATCGCCACTGATGCTATTGTATTCATCGCAATGATGTCATTTTCTATTTTACATTTTTACAAAAAAATTTAAAGCAGGCGTTCATGAATGACAGAAATAATTTGAAAATATGTTTTTTCATCTTATTCTTTTTTTTTTTTTTTTTTTTTTTTTGGCTGTGGTTTTGATTACCATATAATGCTATGAATATAAGCTAGCGATGCAGGCTACAAAATCGGTGTCTATTTATGATGGACGACAACGATTAAGATAGTGCAAAAAGGTCGTAGAATATTCATATATTTGAAGTGAACGCGACCAGTAAAATATAGGAAAACAACGAACAACGTAATAGTAAATGACCAAAAAACTACTTACATATTTCATTATTTACTATTTCTTTTCAACAAGTATACATGTAATTATCTCCGGCATTAAAAAAAAAATGATATACCGTTCGTCTAAAAAAAAAAGAAAAAAGAGTAATAAAAAAAAAAGAATAAATAAATGAATAAATCTGCACTTTTTGAATGGCTGCCAAATAAACAAAGTCACCGATACTTGAGCAAAATTGTATAATTATGTATGTATTGATAGATTAGAGTCCCTTATGTGATGCGTCGCATACAAAAGATTAAATTGAAAATTTTGCAAGCTTCAGTGATCCATGTCCATTTGTGCATTGTACATGAAAATTAAGTTGTGAAGGAATGGATATTTAGGCCTATTTTATGATATATTATGATTTATGTCATTCATTGGCTTGTGGAGTCAACGACATGGCTTTTATCAATTTAAATGTTTGTTCTTGCATGATCATGATTTCGTATTGTCTTTTTAATCCCAATTTGAATATACCAGTTGTTATGACAGTGCTCATATCATAATAAGCTTTCAATACTAAAATACCGCCCCACCCCCGCGAATCATATACGATTTTTCATTTGGCAGTCATTTCAAAAAGAGATCTTTTTTAAAAACTTCTTTAAGACAGACAGACGGTATATAATAAAAATCTTTCCCAGTTTATTACCACCGAATATTTCATTCATCATGTTCATTGGCCTCCGGGTAATATGTATAGTAGTGAAAATCACTTCCAATCCACTGAAAAACCAACATAAAGAGGTGAATACGAAAAGTAAGTCGGAAGATTAAAGATACTTGTAAAGATGAAATCAATTTTAAAACCAACATTACATATTGTATCATTGACCTATAGGCCCTGACATGCCTATTTTCATCATAAAATGTATCTATAGAAGTTGTTTATTAGTGACAAAATCATGACTTTATTTAAAACAATTTCTGTATCTTGTTCGGTTTCTATTTGCTAGCTTTGTTCTTAGACACAGGGTCTATGGACTGACCAACCACTTGATATTTGTTCATGATATGAATATCAGTTTATCAAATAAACATTTATTGCAGAGAAAGTGATTTTGGACACATATTTATTGGGATTCGGGATTTACAATACTACTTTAATGAAATACAACTTTTCGTAACAAGCAAAAGCGAGCATGCCTGGAGAGAGTGAAACCAGGTAACACCAATAAGCATTCAGTGTCAGGTTAAGTGCATTGAACTCAACTCTCTCCTTGAGGTTTAGACCATCAATGTCATATAGTCTGATCACCACCTTACCAGACTTACGATCAACACTTGCTACATACACCCTATCCTGCTCATCCACAGCAGCATACAAGTAGATATTGCGTGGAGCTTGTAGAGGCTTCCCAGCATTCCCATCCCTGTCATAGACCGTAACAATGCTTAGATTGTCGTAACGACAAGAACTTGTGACTATCAAACCCAACGTGGTTGCAGATGCCTGGCTAGTGATGTTGAGGTTTGTTGGGATGGTGTGTTTGAGTGTGGATCCTGTCGGGTCGTAGATGTAGACGCGTTTTGCATTGTTGGTTATGAGGATTTCATCTGATGGACTATTTACTTTCATAATACCTCCACTGTCAGTGACTTGGATGGTTGACTTCCTGGTCCCATTTGGAGAATAAACATGTGCTTCACGGGATCCCGTTGAGATGCATAATGTCCTGTCTCGTTGAAATGCGAGATCATAACACCTAGCATTGCTTGATACATTATCATATTGCTGCTTCTTACCATTTGAATCAATGATATCTACCCCCTTTGCACTGGAGTACCCGATACCTACACTGCTATCAGAGTATTTTGTTATGCCATGCATTTGTCCTCGTAGATCCACACATTGAATCACCTCTAAGACAGGATTGGGTTCTGAGATGTTACCAAGGTCAAGACGGGTATCATCTGCAGGCTGGAACCTCCTCTGCTGTGCTTTCTCTGCAATGACGGCTGCAGAAGTGTGATCAGTAGCCTCCTTCAGCAGGCCATCCTTTCCAAATGTAAGGTCTGATTTATCTGAGATGTTACCGAGGTCAAGACAGGTATCATCTGCAGGCTGGAACCTCTTCTGCTGTGCTTTCTCTGCAATGACGGCTGCAGAAGTGTGATCAGTAGCCTCCTTCAGCATGCCATCCAGCTCCTCACAAAGCAACGTGTGAGCAGACAAACTGTCCATCTCAAGACGTCCTAGTCTATCATTAGCCACCAGCGTCATCGAACTGTAAATGCTTTTGATTCTTTGTCGGTCGTTTGATTTCAGAGAGTTGAGGTCCTCATCGAAACTACGCTCGAGAGCATCGATTTGCTCGACGAATACACATTGGTTTTCTTCCAGCTGCTTGGCCTTGGTACGGTAGGCTTGGCTGACATCTGCCCGTAGTTTCTGTACGGCTGTGTGTATTTCACGACGTTGTGCTTCCACATTCTGAATGTTCTTCTCCAGTTCTGATTTCTTCGCTGTACAGCGTTGGACGAGATCATGCACCTGGAAAACAAAAATGGCACAAATTAATGCTACCCTTGACATGCTAGATGCGCATCATTTTTTATTACACAACCCTTGTAAGAAAAAAAAGAAAGAAATTTCTTAGTACTGTGTTTCATGTGTGGGCCTTGAGCTCTCATTCATGAGTGCAATAAAATAAGGACCCATTACATTTGGGGCCTATATTTTGAATTGAGTGGGATTTACCTACTCAATCCCACTTCACTAATAGTAGGGTTTATATCAGAGGCATCGGCAACGGAGATGGGGGATGCATCACCAAACTCAATAGGTGGGGGTGACATGTAGGCCTACAATTACCCCCCAGGTTTTAGTGATGTTATATAACAAGTAGACAACGATTTACTTGTTATTATTAAATCAAAGCCAAGACGTGAAACTCTATAATATATATATATATATATATATATATATATATATATATATATATATATATATATATATATATATATACATACATGTATATATTATTACCCTTTTAATTATTTCTTTTTTAAGTTTATCGCTAGCTCTTCTCATTATATTATTATTATTATTATTATTATTATTATTATTATTATTATTATTATTATTATTATTATTATTATTATTATTATTATGATTATGATAAACAGGATCAAGTCCGTATTTTCCCTTAAAAAGACTTTGCTTTAACAAAAAGCACAAAGTGATTTGAAGTGCAACTTTTTAGTGTCCAAGTGTTTTTCGGATCTAGTTGTGCCGAGAATGGCTTCTTTTTGAAGATCGTAGATCTTGATGTTCGGGGAGATCTTGGTGATGAGACTCTCGATTCCCTTCTTTACCATCCCGTAGTGACCAATTATTCACCGGGGTGACTTCTGCCTTGGTGTTCCACATTCGTTCGATCTCGATCCCAGGTTCTGAATTTTAGTCCGGCTTGTCCCTTTTGCTTGACTGCGATGTTTATTATTCGTGAGGGACAGGATACTTCGATGATGTAACTTTGTTCCCTCTCTTACGATTCGATATTCTGGCTTGTACAGTTGATAGCTCTGTCTGTCATTATGCCGCAGTTTCCAATATATCTGGTACTTTATCAGCCAGGGTTGATTGTCTGTGGCTGATGTTCCCATGTGATGGTCACATGCTTGAGTCCCACGATCCTTTAGAAGTTGCCAGTGTATATGCTGGCAATGTTATCATGTGTCTGCCTGATTATTCTGTTTGGGCCAAGATTGGGGACATCCTTGATGCCAGATGCATATAGGTCTCAGCTTCTTTCCCACTATACTCTGCAACGTGTCCTCTACATCTGATTGCAGAATGGATTTCTCATTATGCCGTGTCTTGCATTACCTGATCTTGGTTATGGCAAAATATAACCCCTTCCGTTTTCTCCTTTCAGTACCAGCAGACTTTAGCCATCCGTGGTGTGTTCTTTTTGTCAACGAACTGGCGATTCGATTGTTTTTCGTGGTGACCGTGTAGGACGTTTGCCTGTAGATTTTGTCTGCCCATCTTTTTGTTCAAGGAACGTTTCAGTTCTGTTCTCTCTTTTTACCCCCACTTGTAGGATATTGCCTTGTGATCAGTCAATGTCTTCAAATGGCCTTGTTTGTACTTGAGTAAATTGGCCTGCGGCTTTGTCATAATGTGAGATATGTTTGTCCAATTGTATCTTGGCGACTGGATGGTAATTGGCAGCTGTTAACTCCATTTCCTATACCGTTTCTATCTGCTTGAAGACTCTCTCCTCCAGTCGCGGGTGCGATACAACCTTTCAACGCAAGCTTTTGGGTGGTGTAGGTTTGTGGCATTAGTTCAATGTGTCTCTTGCTCATGACATCCAGCCCTCGTATATCCTCGATTTCCAGTTTATTATCCAAAACTATACCTATATTGCATGTCACCATTTTGCTCGTTGTTGGCCCCCATCCGTTCGCACCGTTCTGCGCCAAATTTGCTGCAACCACGGCGGCAAACGCGTGCAGGCACACGGTGAGAAAGCGGTTGAAGCCCCGTCCAACACATCACAGGAGTTCGTTTGGGCACCCGTCCCGAAAGGATTTTCAAGAACAGCCGAACTTCTTGCCGAGGTTATTTTCCGGGTGATGGACCGGGTTATTTCAGAACGGTTCTTAAAAACCGCCAGTCGTTAAAAGGGCGGTAAAAGGAACTGAATGAGGACGCCGCAACCGTTTCATGCCCGTTTGCAGGACGGAGATGTGGACCGTGTGAGACGCGTGGGCAACATGATCGATCATCCCTTCCTTTCTCGAATCAAGTTACGCCCCTTGTGCCTAAACTTGCACAACTCCTTAGATACATACGAAACTATACGGTGGAAACTACGTTTTTTAAATGTTGTCCCCTTGATTTGTTTACCAACAAGATCAATTTCAATAACTAATGAAATTTAAGTTAAAAAATAATACCCAGAGCTAATATTTTACAAATCAAGAATATATTACCATGAAGAATAAAATCATAATGACATAAAAAGGTTAGCAACTTTATTTGGGGGTCTGGTTTACTCGGAAAATTATAGTTTCATAGGGCGGCAGCCATATTTTGTTGACATTTGTTTATTTACTTTAAAGCCCCTGTTTTCTGTATTTCACATCATTCAGTCTGGTTTAATTATTACACCTTTTAATACATTTATGCAATATCGAATTTTCGTTTACTTATTAAATTGTTCTGACTTAGAATTGCTAAAAGAGGTTTTTTTTCCCACAAGTTTCTTCATTTTGAAACAATATTATTTTTTATGTCTGATTTCTAATTTTGAATAGGGGTCTGCGTTTTGCGTCGTTGGGCTTTCCAAATCCCATTCATCTTATTTCAAACAACAACCATGGGTAGGATTGCATTCCACACGGGTCACTCCATCCATCATATGTATATTATTATTATTTTATTCTGGGCGAGGGCGCAGGCGATAAGAGGGAGCAAAGGCCCCATAATCTTCAATTTGGCACTATTTTACCTAATTTCGGTTCGGGAATGCCTGGGTAAGTCTCTTTTTGTATTTCTATTTCTTTTTTTTTTTGTAGACTTCCTTGAAAAGTGTTCCATTCTTTGGTTATGTCATCTATACCATTAACTAAATACCCCTACTGAAATTAATTAATTACTAAATGAATTATATACAATCATGGCAAACTAAAAATTCGTATTTTTTGGCAATCTTTAAAAGCTGCTTTGTCATACATAAATACAATGTCATTTGCATATTATTTTTAAATAAAATATTATATTAGGCATTGCCTGTATACGTTCTGAATTAATAAAATTTAATCACAGATAAAATCACTAAGGGTCGTGTTGGCTTAAAACAATGAAAATTAAAATTAAACAAAAATACTTAATCCATGGATCATACAAAAATATCAAAAAAGCAGAATTATGAATGATGTAGACATTTTTGTTGATGCGGTTCTATAGAGTGTTATAATTTGGCTATATATTGCAATGAATTATTATGACAAAACATTAAACAATTCTTAATATAATGATTAGAAATAATAATAAAGTACTTCTATTATGATAACAATATTTCATTTGATATAACAAGATTCAAATATTTCAAAAGCATGGGGAAATTTTCGCGGAGAAATTAAAATAATATTCGATAAAACTAATAAAAAAATTTTAAATGAAAGGCGGGTATAAAGTATACATGTAATTTGGGCAAACGATTTAGACCAAACTATACTGGAGCTTATTAGGAAAGTATAGTCTAATATTTATTTGCAAAGCTGTTAAAATGAAACTTTAGAAACTAATGTCAAACAAAAGAAAAATATTTTTTAAAAATGTCCATAAAAGGACCAAATCTTAAATTCTACCCCCGGCAATGACAATAAAAGTATTTCAGATCATAACGTATCTTTTGAAAGCGGCAATATCATTCATCTCTGAGCTTGTGAAGAGAACGATGAGATCGAGTGCTTCGAAAACAAAGGGCGGATTGAAGACACCATATACGTGATTTGAAGACACCATAAGGGTAGATCCACCAGTCCAGTCCAACACCGTGCATGACCGCTCTTGTGGACGGGTGTGGAGCGTTTGTTCCGTCCTCACACCATCCGCATACCGTCATCACAACGCCATTATACCGCCCTTACACCGGGTCTCCATCGGCCAGTGCCTGCGGCTCATGCCCGGCGAAAATTTTGAGCATGCCCGGGCATGCCCAAAACATTCGCCGGGCATGAACCGAAGACAAAATCACGTGAGCGTTTTTGACGGGTCATCACCGACCCATCCTCCGTGTCCCGCTGTTCGCATCAACCTGTTTTGCACGGTCCCGAACGGTGGAAAACGGTGAGTCACCCGGCGAAGAAAACAATTTTCTCTTTCCTGTCAGAGAGCGGTAAGGTTGGTGGCCAAGCGGTAATCGCACGGACAAGAAGAAAGCATGGACTACATATGAGGACGGTCAGCCCGGTACTAGACTGGCTAGGACCTGGTATAGACCCGGTAAAGAACGATACAGACCCGGTGAAAATGATGAAAAATGTTATGTGGCCGGTGCCGTTCTATGGCCGTTTTGCAAATTTTGGTTTTTCGGTGAACGGCGAAGACACGTTCTTTTTACCCGGTGCATGTGACACCACCATTAGCACGGGGATAGCAAGTGTATTGATAGCCTCCATCTTGTTTTTGGCGTTAAGTTCAGATTTCATAATGAGCCTCAGTCTGTGTTAACCTCTGTCTTTGCCTTCTCTTTCATTACGTTGTGGCTGATGCTGTCATTCTCTATCATGCCAAGGTATTTGTAGGTGGATTCATTCCTCAGTTCCTTGATTGATACTTCCTCGTCAGATAGGGGCATATCAACCTGTCTCCACCCTTCTTCCGGATAAGTGTAATCTTAGCACATTTTTCAATGGCCAAAATTCCATCCGAATGTCATCTTGTGATTGTTTTAACAATGGCTATAGACTTGAAGTTCTCAAATCATTTTTTTGCATACAGCTCGATGTCAATCCATGTAGATCACTCAATGCATTTACTGTCGCCGTAACATCATTTCCTTTATTCTATATCCGAAGTTTGTAGCTTGCAAGAGGGAGGATACTGGGTTGAGAGCAAGAACAGAATAGTAAGGGGGGACACATGAATCTCCCTGAAATATCCCTCTCTTGATCCGGACTCCGTCTACCTTCATTGTGAGTAATGCGTCTGTTTTAGTGGTCAGAGTTGTGTTCCACAACTTCATTGCTTTCAGATATGCAGCTGATGATGTGTGGGTTGATATGATACACCTCCATAATTTTGATGATCCAGCTGTGTGGTACATCTATCGTATGCCTTTTTGTAGTCTATCCATGCCATGGATAGATTTGTTTGTCTCTGACGAGCATTCCCGTGATAGCCTTATTTGTCAAGAGTGGTCCTTGCAGTCCTTTCTTTCCACTTTCGCGCCTTCTGTGAGACCTCATAGATGTCATTGTCGTCGATATGCCGCTCAATGTGCCGTGCAAGCCTTGATGTAAGTAGCTTGTACATGGTATTGAGCATGTGATTGGCCTGTAGTTCTTGGCTTTTGTTGAGTCATTGCCTTTGTATAGAAGGTATGTTCTTCGATTGGCAGCCATGCTTCGATATGTGTGACTCCTTTAACTATGTCATTGGATGCATGTAGGAGAGGAATGTGACTGGTACTAAAATTTCTTTATCCAGAAATTTCTGCAGGCCGTCTGGTCCAGGACTATTTCCAGTTCTGTGAGCTCTTTATGATATTTGAAGCTCTGATAATGTCAAATCCGTCAGTTGCTTGAGGGCTGGTACATTTTCCCATTTCTCCTTTTCAGACTGTATCCAAGGAGCTTCTCTGTGAATGACATTCATTCGTCCCATAAGGGCCTTTCCAGATATCTGCTCGTTTCCTCTGTCGGTGGGGCTTCTCTAACTATCACTCTTGCTTGATCGTAGTTCACGAAAAAACTTCTTCTATTTCCATGAAAGAGTTTGTTTCTGTCGCTTAAATGCATTACTCTTCGTGTACTCTTGATTTCGTTGTTTCAAAGCGTTGATCTTCATCTTGAGAGTTTCCTATTTATAGCGCGTCCTTCGTTTTTTCCGTCTATCCGGTATTTCTTGTCTAATTTTCCCTTACTCCTCAATCTTCTTTGATTGCGTGTTTCCTTCTCCATTTCTCCTAGCTGTGCTACTCTTGGTGTAATTCTCTATCTTTGATTGTATCCGTCTTTTCCAATCCGTACTTGGGTTTGTGTTCTCCATTTTGATTGGGTGAATGCATTTCTAGTCCAATTTGTTCAACACATGTCTTGGCTCCGGCCCAAAGTAGGCAATTTATCATCCTCATATCCGAGGGATTTGGCTCCACCCTCTTTTAGAGCGTTTATCTACTACGCTGATCACTTTCGTGGTAGTGCAACATCTTGTGTCAATTTTTGGAATGTGCGGTCGGTCACTCATTGGTATTTCCTTTACATTCTGATAGTTTTTCTTCAAGGCTATTAACAGTTGTTCCTCGAGACCTTGGTCTTCATCAGTTGTATACTGAGACTCTGTTGTCGATTCCTGTACATTCATAGACATCTCAGTATTTGCCCGTTCTGTTTCATTCTCTGTTCTTTGTTGGTTAATTGATACTTCGGGATGATGAACACGTGGATCTCATTGATTCCATCTTGAAACCGGGGCCCTCTTAACACTTATCAGTTGGTTCTAGAAGAGGTTAGGGAACATGCACCCATTTGTTTTCTGCAGTTTTTGTTATTGATATTTCTTCAATCCTACAAGACTTCCTCCTGCATTCTTTGCATTTGTTTTGTAGATGATGGCAGGTCTGCAGTAGATGTTTTTGCAGAGACATTATTTCCCTGCGTAGGCGAGCTTCCCGTTTCTGTTTCAGTTGTGTAAGCTTCTGATTGTCTTCTTTAGTTGGTTGACTATTAGACGCATCGCATACTGAAGAAAGAATCCCCTTCAGTTACACCTGATAGTACGTCCTGCTCTATACTTTCATTAGTAGGTCTCAGAAGAAGTTAGGGAGCATACTCCATCCTGGTTGATACCTTTTTTGCCAATTTGCGCCTTTGTTCCTTTTGACATGTTCCGTGGCTCTCTCAATTTATTATAATTTATTATAATTTATTATAATTTATTATAATTTATTATTATTATTATTATTATTATTATTATTATTATTATTATTATTATTATTATTATTATTATTATTATTATTATTATTATTATTATTATTATTATTATTATTATTATTATTATTATTATTATTATTACTATATCTTTATAATTTCTTTATCTGTATTCATTGTATTAATATATTGATTTGTATTAATGGTAATCATTATCTCATCAATATTTTTTTATTATTTGCAGTTTAACAATTAACACGAAATTATTTAAATTAATTTTTACTACTTAACCAAATTTCCACACTTATTTGTTTTTTGTGTGTGTGATATAAATGTATAAGGGATTGGTTGACGTCATTACCAAAGTGCCCATATTACCTGCATGTGCAGGTAATATGGGCACATGTATTTAATGTATGCTTTAAAAACTACAATGACTCTACCATGTCTGGAATTTGCTCAAAATGTTGAAAATCGTTAACTTTAAGATATCATTTGAAATTATAAGACCCTTCAGTAAATACTTTGACTATATATTTCATTGTTTTGTATTTTGTATAGAATTGCTTTTTAAAATATTATTTAAATATTATTTTCATTATAATAGGCCTACAACAAGTTATTTATACTAATTATATATTGTGAATATACCCCCAAAAAGTCGTAGCAAAGAGATTAATGCCTCATCCCAATACTAAGTACCATAATCATTTCCGCCATTTTGGAAGGCCCATATTACCTGCACTAATGTTGCTGTGTCAGGCAAGCATTCGATGCCACATTGCACCCCTTCACTATAACAAATTGACCTGTACACGCTAGTATGATCAAAATGAAGCTATAAGCTTACTAAATATACAAAATAATTGAGGTTACCCCCTCAAATACTCTTTCAGCATCACATTCTGTGAAATATCAAATTTTACACCAGGGTAAATAAAATGCCGTATGTTTTACGTACCTTGTTGGTTTTCAGCAATTTTCTCAGAGAAATTTCGGCATCAGATGCTCTCACGACGATATATTTTCGTATACAGTTCATATGAACAACATTATGGTGCTCACACCGGTCACCGGTCGACGGTCACGACATGATTTGCTTCAGGTGGCCCATATTACCTGCTGGCCCGTACAGGCCCGTAACTAGGATTTTTACGGGGGGATTCGAAATCTGAAAAAGTGGACCTATGTTAAGATTTTTTTTTCGAGCACGAAGCGCCAGACGAAAAATTTGAGTTAAACTTGGAGTAAACTATGCAAAATCATGATTATAGACACTATTTAGTAACTGCGAGCACGAAGCTCAAAACTGGGGGGGGGGGGGTTTAATTGTGCATTATTAGACCCTACTTATAGTATACGCGAGCGCGAAGCGCGAGCTTAAAATTTTAGGAATCTTAATGGCTTTTATTTATTATTCTTCATTTAGTAATGAATATATAACAAAGGAATGCGAGCGCGAAGCGCGAGCCCAAAATTTTGAGATTAAAATTGGAGTTAATTGTGCAATATACCGCCTATTTAGTATCCGCGAGCTGAAAGTTTTGAGTTAAAAATTGTGCCTTATAGTAGGGTTGGGCGAATCTCAACTTTTTTTTTCAAACAAGTTGTTTCTATAGTAAAATTCGACGTAGAAACTGAAAATGACAATTATTTTTGCATACGATGACGTCTTACGTCGCTAAAGTGCAAAAAAACCAAAATGGCCGCCTAAATAGCGTATTATGCCCAATTATCATACTTTTTATACGTATAAACCACTTTTATTGCGTTTTTATATGTATTTTGGGTGTCAGGGAACCCATGATTAATCCAACATGATTAATCCTACCTAAGTTGACTGTTAGTGTAGTTTGGTAGTTAGTTTCAGTCAATATCGAGCAAAAATCACCTCATATCAAAATCACTAATTAACACCTATAACCATACTAGATACATTTGGTCATGATAAAATTGTCAGATTTGAGCTTTTAAACCATCAAAATCCATAAAGAAACAAAATAAAACCGGTTTATACCTATAAAGTGTGTGATGAATGGGCAAAATACACTATTTTGGTTTTGTGCACTTTAGCGACGTCAGACTTCATCGTACACAAAAATCATTGTCATTTTTTTTATTCTACATCAAATTTGACTATAGAAATAATTTGTTTGACATAACTTTTCAGAAAATTTGGGGGTATAAAAGACATATGGAGTAACAAGGGGCTCTTTTTAGTATTAAAAGTGCCCCTTTTTTAAACAGAAATTGTCCGACTTTTCAAAACTCTGAAAGGCTTCTTTTTAGTATAAAGATGACACTTTTTTAGCTTAGAAAAGGGGCACTTTTTGGTCATGAATAGGGTCACTTTTAGGGTGGATGAAAAAGTAGGGGTCACTGTGCCCCCTGCCCCCCCCCCCCCGGTTCCACCGCCTCTGCCACTAGGCCTTATTTCTGTTATATCATTTCCTAAAATTGAAGGTAACATAATTTTAAAATAGAACACAATTGCAAACGAAAACATTCCTGCGAAATGGTTTAAGTGTAATTCCTGCGTAATTTATTCTGAAAAACATGATTATCATCCCCAAAATAAAAAGTTGCGATCGAGCACGAAGTGCGAGCGAAAGATTTTACATGTAGGGGGACTGAAAGCAAAGTATTTTAATCTTCCTTTCTTGTATTTCTATACATGTATCTGCTGTATTTCTGCCAAAAAGTGGGGGTTTATTTATTTATTTGTTCTTTTTTTTTTTTTTTGTCAAGCGGACCCTGCTCGCCTGCGGGGGGTTCGTTCGAACCCCCCGAAACCCCCCTGGTAATGGGCCTGCCATATTACCTGCATGTACCCTACTATTTATCATGTTTATCCGTCGCGAAGACGAAATTTCTATTCTGTCGCGGAGACGTCTCCGCGAAGTGAGATAGCACCCTTAGGTAGATTCTTGAAGGTACTAAGAATCTTCAACAAAAACATAAAAAATAGTTGAAATAACTCAATTCATAATTAATTCATGATCATTTATTCGTCGGTAACAAACGGGACCAGAAAAAAAATTGTGTTTTCAAATTTTGACTTTGTTTACATATAACTCTGAATTTGAAAAGTAGATCTAAACTTTCATAGTGTTATCCTCTTATTATAACATGTAATAAACATTGTAAGGCCATATTTTAACGTTAATACAACTTCGAGTTTTCTGGCAAGGTCAAGTTTTAAAAATTATGTCAGGTTACAAACGGCACAGGTAACAACACGGGACAATCATTCCTTATAATATTTTTCATTACACAATTGGTGTAGCCAAGGCGTAGCAGCATCTTTGGTTAAAAAATCTCTGTGATAAAACAAAAGAAACATAAAAAAAACCCCACTTATTTCTTTTCATTTCTAAAGGTGGGAGGGTGAGTAATAAAAATGCTATAGTAACTTTTGTGAGTCTATTTCTGAGACCTGAATATTTTAAGTCTGAAAATATGGGAAGCTATGTGCTAGGTTTCACCAGAGTTATAGCCAAGAAAATATAAAAACAGAAAATACATACGTTTTGGTTGTACTTCTAAGACAAACCTCTTTTCTAAATGGTTGAAAATAGCATTTTGAAGGCATTTTATTACATTTTTCATGAATATTAATGAGCCTTGTGACGTCATGTGACCTTGAAATGACCTTTTGACCTCATTTGCATGAAGTTCAGTTCAAACCCTTTATTGTGATATATGACACACTATGTACATGTATACACCCACTGACACACTTGACACAAAAAGGGTCAAAAAGACGAAAACTTGAAATCACTACCTTGGGAACAAATAGCGTGCTGCACTCTAAAAACTGAAGTGCTAATTTCTGGGTGCTCGTATAGTGACTGTACTTGAAGTGCTATATCAGCACCCAAAGTGCTATTTTAGCACTTGCCCAAGTGTTAATTTATCAACTAAAAAAATGTTCAATGTCGGTATGGGATTCGAACCGGGTTCCACCAGAGAGAATATATTATTTGGTTTCACCTAGACATGGAAGAGTAGGGGAAGGTGGGGCATAACGGACCACGTAACTTCAAGTGGCTTCTGTGACGTCACAGATAGGAGCAAGACTATAAAAATGATATTTCCTTGACGAGTTCTTATTGAAGTTTGATAAACAATCGATCAATAATTCTCATCTCTTTCCTACTTCCGGCAAAATGAAGCTGAAAAAATATCGGAAAAGGTCCGTTTTGCCCCACTAGTGGGGCAAAATTGACTCCGTGCATATTTTGTTGGGGCAAAATGGTACCCTATTATGGGGTACCGTTTTGCCCCATAAGAAATAATCAACTCCTGGGGACTGATTTGTCAAAATTTGTTCAAGTTGGCAAAATAAATGTACTTTTGGAAGTCTCCAGAAGGGATGCGAGTACACCAAATTCTCCCCAGGGTCAGCCAAATTATGGTCCTTTTTGCCCCACACCATTGGGTTCCATTTTGCCCCAAGCAGAAATACCCTACATCAGAGGGGTACAAATTTTTGAATGGCACCCCCCTCTGTAGGTATTGATTTTTTTCGATGAAACTTCAGTGGTAAATTGGTGCAGCAATGCCTCATTTACTGCAATACATTTTATAGAAAGAAATACTTTTGATGTCAAGCTATGAGAAAGTTCCGTTTTGCCCCTAGGGTCCGTTATGCCCCACCTTCCCCTACTGCTTACGTTACCAATAGGCCAACGGAGATCTCGCTAACTGGCTTTAATTATGACAGCATAGTAGATGATTATGGCAAATTTGAAGAAAGTTCGTCATGCAACAATATGATCTGCTAGCAATCGTGAGATGTAAATTGGTCTCACGTGCTCGTCAGCGCTTCTCATGCACGGGACCCAGGTTCGAATCCCAACGAAGCCACGCCGTTTTTGTCCATTTTTGCTGAAAGTTCAGCTCACGTGAAAGTGCTAAAACAGCATTTTGATTGCAGTTAAACAGCACTTTGAGTGCAGTCACTATGCAAGCTCTTAAAAAGTGCTGATTTCAGCCTTTGAAGAGCTAAAAACAGCTCTTCAGTTTTTAGAGTGTGGGCTTGCCCTATAAGCATGATAAGAGAATGATGTCTGAATATTTTTAAGACATAAGATTGCTCTTTACCTCCGGCCGAATAAATATTCCAAACACATTAAAATTTAACAAAGATATACTCACCTTGACCTGTAACTCCTTTTCAAAGTCCTCATGTGATTTGATCTTATGATCACGATGACCAATGATCACACATTTCAAACAGACATGCACCTTACAATCCTCGCAGAACATATCTTTGTTCTCCTGTTTATGGATTGAACACTTCTCAGAGTAGCGACCAATGTTGCCTTTCCCCTCCATAACATCTTGAATTGATATGATCTCATGGCCTTCAAAGAACACCCTCATTTGTTGGTGGCCAACATGGCATTGATCACACATAAACATATTACAAGTGTTACAGAAGGAGATTGCAACATTCTGGAGTTTGCAGACAGTGCACTTCTGCAACATTTCGAGGATCGCATTAGCTCCTCCGCATTTGACATGGTAGTCGTCTACGAGTCCGTTGACCGTCATATCGATGTCGAGATCATCGACACGGTTCGCAGTCAACTTCGTGATCTTCCTACAAAGAGGACATACCATATGATCAAGGTCCTGGTGGGATCCCAGGTCGAAAAAACAGTTAAAACCCATAGCATTTTTAACTGGTGTCAACTGGAATTAATTGGTACCAGTTAAAACCCATTGGTCAA
>CALNVZ010003426.1:8969577-8989157 GCA_940671915.1 Paracentrotus lividus
CTTTTCATAGAATGTAACTACCTCTTGCTGAATATCAGTTCTTTTCACAATAATCTTATTACCTTTTCTTAGTCTTGTAATATTTTTCTTTTCTAGACTCATAAAATATTTCGTATTTCTTTCACCTTCCTCTAACCATTTTATTCGGGACCTGACACTTGCCCCTTTACATTCTTTTTTATATATATCTTCTAGTTTACATTTTACTCTTACATATTCTTTTTTGGTATCATCATCAACATCTCTTTGATTATATAGTTTATCATTCAGATTCATAAATGTTTTTCCTAAACTTCTCTTTAAATCACATGTTTTCTTCTTTTTATCAGAACAATATTTTTGAGTGTATTCCCGACATTTAATTTTTATGATTTCCCATTTTTCACAGAAACTAAGGTTCATGCTTTCTGTCTTCCTAATTATATTTCTTACTTTTCTTTTGCAATCTTCATCCTTGAGAACCTGGGAATTCAGTTTCCAATATCCAGGTCCTTTTTCTACTTTACCTACTAACAACTTTAAAAATATAGCATTATGATCACATCGAATTGTTGGACGTATATCACTCGTTATTACTTTAGACTTAAGTCTGCTATTTACAAACCAATAATCTAGGCGCGAAGCCACATTTAAAGATACATTTCTCCATGTGAACTGTTGTTTCGAAGGATTTCTGTACCTCCATATGTCACATAAATCAAAAAATTTAGTCAGCTTTTTTTAGGTTAACTGGTGTTTTGTAATACTTATTCTTGTTTCTCTTCACATCTTTTTTTGAGCACAGAATGGAATTAAAATCACCACCTACTATTAAATCATAACCTGTTTTTTTATTTGACTGCATCCATGTTGACAATCTTTTAAAGTAAACGTTCTCTATAATTTTTCTGTAGGTGCATAAATATTTACAATACATAGTTTACATTCATCAATTTTAACATTTATCATAATTACTCGTCCTTCCTGGTCGTGAAACACATTTTCAATTGATATCGGTAGTTCTTTCGCTATAAGGATAGCTACCTCTCGAGTGATTTGATCCGTTGCAAAAAAAACACTGACCTTTCCATTCGTCTCTTATGATTTTTAGAATATTATCCGTCCAGTATGTTTCTTGAAGAGCAATATATCACATCTTTGGTGCCTTACACCATGTAAATATCATGTCTCGTTTTTCTTTGTTTCTCAGACCTCGAACATTCACACTAATCAAGTTGCATTTATTGGTTTTAATCTCTATCTTTGGGTTTTGTTTGTTTTGTTTGTTTGTTTGTTTGTTTGTTTGTTGTTTTTTTTACACAAACATTATTTACATGGATCTCATTTCTTTTTCAAGAGCTTTTTGGAGACCTTGCGTTTCCTTTTCTTGTCTTTGACTGACTTTGGTGATTCAGCAGAAAGCTCGAGTGTTGCTCATTTGTTACATCTTCCGAGCTATTTTCAGACTCCGCAGTAGAGTAATCATCATGTGAATTATCCTGCTCACTTTCAACTGTGGCCTTCAATTGCGTGCTCACGTAATTAGTGATTTTCACTTGTGATCTCTCTGTTGTCATTTCTCTTTGTTGGCGTGGTTGAACGAGGTTGGCTTGCGTTGGCATGGTGGGTTGATCGCTACACACACTCCTCGCACTGCGTAGGAAATCGTCGATCGATGTTTGCGCTTTCTCTGTGGTGGTTACGGCGTCCCGTTGCTATGCTGGGTAGAGGTTGTTTGAGGGGGCGTGGCACTCTGCTGGTCGCGTGCTGGTTTGTGATCGTCCGGAGCCTCTCGCGCTGGAGTTTTGGGGCGTCGTTCGCTTCTGGAAGGGGTGGGAGTCTTCCTCTTTGCAATCACGAGCAATGTGACCGGTTTCTTGCATTGTTTACATAACACCTCATTGGTGCATTGCGATCTGTGATGTCCGGTTTCAAGACATTTCGAACAGGTTACTGCTGATGACTTCGTAGAAAATTGCCCAGGATGGTAAACACGGCCCTTAAAAAGACCGAAGGATACATATCTAGGCAGAGAGTGCGACGGTTTCTCAATATAGACGACTCTGTCACCTGTTAGACAATCGGTTAGTTTACCATCTATTCGTAGACGCTGTAGTATGATTTTTCCTACCGTTTTGCATTTCATTTTTCTAGCTCATCTGTGATCAAGGTATCACTAGCAGATAGGGGCACGTCTTTGACTAAAACACGGATTGTGTCTTCTCCGTGAGCTAGGAAAGGGTTGGTGTCGTACACAGCCACTCCGACGTTCTTAAATTCAAACCAGCTGTGATAAGGCTGATCCGTGATTTCTGACTAGCGATGTAAATTCTCCACAAACCTCTGATTTGCTGAATTCCTTTGATTTCTGTTCGCGAAACTATCGTGAGAGTGCTTTGTACATGAGTTCGCTGGTAAAGCTACGTTCACCGTCTTCAGGGATATACGTTGACTGCCAGTTATGTTATATGATTTTGTTTGATGTATATATGTAAACAAGATTGTAATGTGAAAATGAGATTGACCAATAAATGCATTTGAAAGAAAAAAAAAAAAAAAAGTATCAGCGAGAGCCAAGTGCGAGCCGAAAATTTTGTATCCATTTAGAAGATGCATTTTACATGCTTTGTTAAATAACAGCGATAGAAAACCAATCCACAATCTTTGCTATGAAAAATTTGTGGGCTGCAGGCCCCAAGCCCTCCAACAACCTAGCCTGCACACAACTACATTAATGTTTTTGTTTGTCAACAACACCCTTTCCCAGCAGTGCCCTACCTAAGGTTTATTCCCAGACGAGGGCATTGGATCCAACCTTCTAATACCTACGTTACTGTTTGTTACTTAGTGCGAGGTCGCATAGCGACCAAGCAGGAAAATTTGGGGGTTTTGGAGTAAAAAAAAGAGGCAAATTTTAGTATTGAAAGCGCTATTTTAACCAATAACACAATAATCTAGTGTAATTTTTTTTTTCATTTCTTTCTTGAAAAACTGGGGTGGATGTTTGTACAAGCCATCCCCCCCCCCCTTCTCAAAATCTGGGGGGATGTATCCCCCACCCCCCCCCCCGGGATTTACGCCAGTGGATATGATACATATATACATGTTCAGAATATTTTCACAAATGGTCCTCAAGATTAATAATCTTAATCGGTATTGATGATTTTGTTGATAATTTTACTAATCGAGGAATTAAAATCAAGGAAATTGATTCTAATCCTGTCTTTGTATTTTCATACAAAATTCCGTGTTTTATTAACCATGGATATGGTAATACCTCTATGAAGCAGATGAGTGAGAGTGAAGATGATCATAGTGAATATTTTACTTATTTATTTATTTTTATTATTATTTTTTTTACTTGTGTTTAATTCGTCAATTCTCATTATTATTTCACAATAGACGGGTATCTACATTGATAATTTTAATTTAATACATGTGAAATGACCAAGATTAGTGATTATGATAAAATGATGATAATAAAATGTTGATTGTGATTAACGTCAATTATAATGGTTATCATGGTTATGATGATGGTGTTGATGGTGATTAAATTTGAAGATAATGGTTATGACGATTGTTGTGAATGATGATGGTTATAATGATGGTGTTAATGATGATTAACGTGGATGATAATGTTTATGATGATGGTGTTGATGATTAACGTGAATGATAATGGTTATGATGATGGTATTGATGATGATTAACGTGATGGATAATAATTGTTATGATGATTGTGTTAATAATGATTAACGTGGATGATAATTGTTATGATGATTGTTGTGAATGATAATGGTTATGATGGTGGTGTTGATGATGATTAACGTGAATGATAATGGTTATGATGATGGTGTTGATGATGATTAACGTGAATGATAATGGTTATGATGATGGTATTGATGATGATGATTAACGTGAATTATAATGGCTATGATAATGATGTTGATGATGATTAATTTGAAGATAAAAGTTATGATGATGGTGTTGATGATGATTAACGTGGATGATAATGGTTATGATGATGATGTTGATGATGCCGTGGATTGTAATGGTTATGATGGTGGGGTTGATGATGATGATTAACGTGGATGATAATGGTTATGATGATGGTGTTGATGATGATTAAATTTGAAGATTATGGTTATGATGATGGTGTTGATGATGATTAATGTGAATGACAATGGTTATGATAATAGCATTGAGGATACTGACTTTAAACGAATCTTTCATTTCGTTTCAATTACAATTACAAAAAGAAAATCATATTGATATTGTTTTACAATAGTCACAATGTATAGGTTTGACCAACAAATGTAAAACAATCCACAAAAGGTCAATATTTCAGCGAAAATTTGAAGAACATTAAAAATAACAACATATCAAATAAAATCAATTGAGAAGGACACATGCAACAATAGCAGGAATACTGCAATAACAATTGTTTTGGCAGATCAAGTAAGTGCAATGTTTAAGAAATATTATAAATATGACAGCGCCAACTCATTTAATCTCGTCACAATACGACTAGGGTCAAAGGTACTCTGGGAAAACCCGTTTCTATTTATAGGGTGTATTATAGTTCTATTACACGCTATTTATTCATGAACCATAATATTTCACGTAGTTCGTATAGCGTGAATAATACACTTCGCCATTATTCCATTATTCCACATATCCAAGGAGCTCCTTGATATTTCATTGCAGATTGGTTTGACTTCACATTCGTATAAAGTCATGAATTGTTAATTTTACGACGCCTCAAAATCTAGCAAGGCGGCTAGTATAGGTGTTACTTAATCAACATGAACTTTGAAAATTAATCACATTTTTCGCGACCTCTTTAAGCAATAATCATCGCATGCCAGCTGAGTTGCTGAAGGTCATTACTACAACAAACTGATTCATTGAAGAGAGCAGCAAAAAAGACCTGTTTTTAATTGCTTTCAGTTTGAAACAATTACCGAACATAATGCATCATGGCCGAAAAGCAGGAAATAGAGAAAGTTTCTGACTCTTTACAGAACCTGACGTGTCCATTATGTCTTGATATCTTTGACGATCCAACCCTCCTGACTTCTTGCGAACATACCTTCTGTCGGAAATGTCTTAAGAAATACGATTTATCCCACCAGGACCTTGATCATATGGTCTGTCCTCTCTGTAGGAAGATCACGAAGTTGAGTGCGAACCGTGTCTATGATCTCGACACCGATTTGACGGTCAACGGACTCGTAGACGACTACCATGTCAGCTGTGGAGGAGCTAATGCCATCCTTGAGACGTTGCAGAAGTGCACTGTCTGCAAACTCCAGAATGTTGCAATCTCCTTCTGTAACACTTGTAATACGTTTATGTGTGATCAATGCCACGTTGGCCACCAGCAACTAAAACTGTTCTTCGAAGGTCATGAGATCATATCAATTCAGGATGTTATGAAGGGGAATGTCAATATTGGTCGCTACACTGAGAAGTGTTCAATCCATAAACAGGAGAACAAAGATATGTTCTGCGAGGATTGTAAGGTGCATGTCTGTTTGAAGTGTGTGATCATTGGTCATCGTGATCATAAGATCAAATCACATGAGGACTTTGAGAAGGAGTTACAGGTTAAGGTGAGTATCCCTTTGATAGATTTTTATGTAATGTTTGGAATATTTATTCGGCCAGAGGTAAAGATCAATCTCATGTCTTAGAAATATTCAGACATCATTCTCCTATAATGAAGAACTTACTCAAATTAATTGACAGTGGTTAAACGAATCGACCATCCAAGGTGCAGAATTGATGATGTACTCACAAACACATGTTTCATGTCATTAACATGATTAAGTTAGAAATGTCCAATATTTTGCTCCAGGTCTTATCTCGTTGCAAGGGGTCACCAATCTCAGACTCCAGTTTTCATCTTTCTGGGAGCAAATGTGAAAACAAACTTTTCATTATCATTGCTTTACCCTACTTTTAAACGTTTAGGCCACGATTTTTATGATAATCAAGCTCAACCCATCCCTTATAAATTTATATCACAAGAAACAAACAAGTGTGGACATTTGGTTAAGTAGTAAAAAGGAATTTAAATAATGTTAATTGTTAAACTGCAAATAATAAAATAATATTAATAAGATAATAATTACCATTAATATAAATTAATATAAATACAATGAATACAGATAAAGTAATTATGATGATGATGATAATAATAATAATAATAATAATAATAATAATAATAATAATAATAATAATAATACTGATAATAATAATAATAATAATAATAATAATAATAATATAATGAGAAGAGCTAGCGATAGAAAATGAGCTCCAGATAGAAAAGAAAAATTCAAAGGGTAATAATATAATGTACATGTATATAATTATACACAACAAAAAAAGTAAGTCCCCCTCTAATCAAAATGATGTAACTTTTGAACCAAGAGGAGTTTTACGAATGCCATTAGGGCCTACATGTGCTTGTAGGTAATTTTATCAGCTACCATTTCGGTGAATTTCACTGAAATTTGTTAAGTCATGTTTCAATGAGCACAGTCACAAGACAAAAATGTCACTTTTCGAAAGTCACAAGGTCAGTTTCATAACTTTAATTCAATAATATTGGAACAAATTCAAACTTTTAAACAACAGATAATTTTGTTCAGAAGGGTTGTTGCCCTTAATTTCTAACACATCAAACGACTTTTGCATTAAACTTCACGGTTGGATGAACATGAGGTAAAATTTGCAAAAACTGATTTTTCACACATTTTTACTTTTAAATATGATTGATTATGACGGAATATGCAATCTGGAAGAGTGTTTTAAACAATATTCATCAATTCTCGGTTGAATGAACACTAAATAAAAACAAAAAAGGACACTTTCAAATTCCATTGTTAAGTATTGTTCCATTTTTGTGTAATAAAATAATTTTATCAACATTTTTTTGTTGTGTGTATGTCAAATAATTGTTTTCAAATGATGCTATGGCATTTCATTAAAAATTCACGCTTCAATGAACACTTGATGCGTGAAAAGCAATTTGTTCGTTTGTGGACTAAAATTCAATCGCTTACTTTGGATAATTGTCATAGACCTTCTTGGATAGTTCATTTGATTCGAGTTTCACGAAAATGCCAGTGTTTTATGCTTCAGTGAGCAGAAGTTATTAGAAAAATATGTAAATAAGAAGGAATTTCATAGCTTTGGCCCCACCCCGTACCTTATCAGATTCTCAATTAAGCGTTTGTTCATGTTAGTTAGCACCACCCTGAACTTGTGTGCCAAGTTTTGTGAAAAAACTCCCAGTAGAATTAACGAAAATCCTCAATGAAATTTTGTTAAAATTTTGATTTCCTCTCCATTGACATTGTGTACAATCTCGATGCAAAAACAAGCCCCAAATCAACATGCTGGAACTTTTTAACAAAAAGGTCTTGAGTAATGGCGTTTGGCGGTTATGTTTATACACTTATCGATTAACTTATGTGCGAAAATGAGATAAAACCTTTGAGTCATGCATGAATAAACACACGTTAAAGGCGAAATTGTCAATACAAAAGTCACAAAAGTCACCTTTAAAGTGTGCTCACTCGTCCATGACACGACGAATAGTGCTCATTTTCTCACAAAATGTGTCGATAATGTTGATGAAAATATCTGATGTCAATTCTTTCAATAAAATTGTTGGATTTTATCATTTTTGGAGGCCTGAACATAATTCTTAAACTTGTGCTCACTCATCCATAACAAATAGTGAAATGTATCGGGATTGGTGTTGGATGATCAAATTTTGGATGATAAATCCATCAAATTGTTTAAGCACAAGGTAAAAAAAAAATTTACAAAATTGTTATTTTTACAGCCTAAAAAATGACCCTTGTGACTTTTGAAAATGTCCATTTTTGCTTTAAACGTTGATTACTCATGCATGTCTCAAGTGATCTATGTCATTTTTTCACAGAAGGTACTTAATACCAGAGCTACCAAGTCTCACGCATCTTGCGTGAGAATCACGCATTTCGGGTCCGTCTCACGATCTCACGCAGAACACCCCATTTCTCACGCAAAATGAGCAAAAGTAGAATTATTATATTTTTTAAAAACCATTTTGGAGTCTTATTACTTAAAACCCTAAATATCGGCAGATTTGTCGCGCATCATCAATCCCTGCGAGTGCGACGTTTTCATGCAGGCGATCGTTATTACGCAAGATAGCTTACTCCGTGAAACATGTGTAGCGTGCGTGCGCGCCTCCTTTGTGTACAAAATACTACTGAGCGCGCACATGTGGTAACGCGCGCCGCGTGCGCACTGCTTTCAAACACGATGTGAATGATCTCACGCAAATTTTTTGTTTGAACTTGGCATCTCTGTAATACGTGGATAAAACTTCCCTCTAAATTATCGTACGAAAAACAAGCTCGTTCAAAAGTTACATCATTTTGATTAAGGGGGGACTTACTTTTTTTGTTGTGTGTATTATAGAGTTTCACCTATTGGCTTTAATTTAATAATATCAAGTAGACAGCGATCTCGATCGCTGTCTTCTTGTTCTAATTATATCATCCCTAAAACCTGGGGATAATTGTAGGCCTACAGGCCCGTGACTAGGGGGAGGGGGGGGTTCGGGGGTTCGAACGAACCCCCCGCTGGCAACCAGGGGTCTGCTTGACAAAAAAAAAAAGACAAAAAAAGTTTTTAAAAAGGGGAAAAAAGGCAGTATCACGTAAAGAACCATTTTTTTCTCTCTCTCTTTTGAATGTTTTTTTTTTTTTGCTTATCAATTTCTTTTTGGCCGAGCGAATGATGTAAACCTACCCTTATTGATTATATGGTAACCTTCTAGACGGCCGCAGGCCGAAATTTTTGAACACCTACCAACATGACCAACAATTTTTGTTGTACCTTTTTGCTCGCCCGGTGTAACGAGAAAAAAAGTTTATGTACCTTTTTGTCCACTTTTGCAGATTTCGAACCCTCCTGTAAAAATCCTAGTTACGTGCCTGGCCTACATGTCACTCCCACCTTTTGAGTTTGGCGATGCATCCCCCATCCCCGTTGCCTGTGCCCCTGATATAAACCCTATACTATTAGGCATTAGGCATATAGTGAAGTGGGATTGAGTAGGTAAATCCTGCTCCATTCAAAATATAGGCCCCAAATGGAATGGGTCTTTATATATTGCAT
Source organism: Paracentrotus lividus (assembly GCA_940671915.1). Lineage (NCBI taxonomy): Eukaryota > Metazoa > Echinodermata > Echinoidea > Camarodonta > Echinidae > Paracentrotus > Paracentrotus lividus. Next base: position 8,978,737 of record CALNVZ010003426.1, read on the forward strand.
TCATGATTAGAGCTCCAGGCCCACATATGAAATTATTTTGCCATTTTTCAATGGCTAATCAAACACACGGTACTAAGAATTTTCCTCTCTTTTTTTTTTTAACCTACAAGGGTTGACTTATAAAAAAAAAATGATAAGCATCAAGCCTGTCTAGGGTAGCCTTAATTTATGCCATTTTTGTTTTCCAGGTGCATAATCTCATCCAACAATGTACAGCCAAGAAATCAGAACTGGAGAAGAACATTCAGAATGTGGAAGCACAACGTCGTGACGTACACACAGCCGTGCAGAAGCTACGAGTAGATGTCAGCCAAGCCTACTGTACCAAGGCCAAGCAGCTTGAAGAAAACCAACGTATACTCGTCGAGCAAATCGATGCTCTAGAGCGCAGTTTCGATGAAGACCTCAACTCCCTGAAATCAAACGACCGACAAAGAATCAAAAGCATTTACAGTTCGATGACGCTAGTGGCTAATGATAGACTAGGACGTCTTGAGATGGACAGTCTGTCTGCTCACACGTTACTTTGTGAGGAGCTGGATAGCATGCTGAAGGAGGCTACTGATCACACTTCGGCAGCAGTCATAACAGAGAAAGCACAGAAGAAGAGATTCCAGCCTGCAGATGATACACGACTTGAGCTCGGTAACATCTCAGATAAACCAGACCCTGTCTTAGAAGTGATTCAATGTGTAGATCTTCGAGTAGGAATGTTCGGCATGACTAAATACTCTGATAGCAGTGTAGGTATCGGATATTGCAATGTAAATGGAATAGATATCATTGATTCAAATGGTAAGAAGCAGCAGTATGCTCATGTATCAAGCAATGCGTGCTGTTATGATCTCGTGTTTCAGCGAGACAGGACATTATGCATCTCAACGGGAAGCACGGAGGCACATGTTTATTCTCCAAGTGGGACCAGGAAGTCAACCATTCAAGTGACTAGCAGTGGATATTGGCTCACATTAGATAGAAGTCCATCAGGTGAGATCCTCATAACAAACTATGCAAAACACGTCTACATCTACGACCCGACAGGATCCACACGCAAACACACCATCCCAACAAAGCACAACATCACCAGCCAGACATCGGCAACCACCTCGGGTTTTATCGTCACCAGCTCTTGTAATAGCAATCCAAGCATTGCGACGGTCTATGACAGGGATGGGAATGCTGGGAAGCCTCTACAAGCTCCAAGCGATATCTACCTGTATGCTGCTGTGGATGAGCAGGACAGGGTGTATGTAGCGAGTGTTGATCGTAAGTCTGGTAAGGTGGTGATCAGACTCTATGACATTGATGGTCTGAACCTCAAGGAGAGTGTTCAGTTCAATGCACTTAACATGACTCTAGGATATGAACGGTGTTACCTGGTTTCACTCTCTCCAGGCATGCTCGCTTTTGCTTGTTACGAAAAGTTGTATTTTATCAAAGTAGTATTGTAAATCCCAAATCCCAATAAATATGTCTCCAAAATCATTTTCTCTACAATACATATTTATTTGATAAACTGATATTCATATCATGAACAAATATCAAGTGGTTGGTCAGTCCATAGACCCTGTGTCTAAGAACAAAGCTAGCAAATAGAAACCGAACAAGGGTACAGAAACTGTTTTAAATGAAGTCATGATTTTGTCACTAATAAACAACTTCTGTAAATACAATAATAGGCATGTTTTAAATTATAGGGCCTATAGGTCAATGATACAATATGTAATGTTGGTTTTAAAATTGATTTCATCTTTACAAGCATCTTTAATCTTCACGACTTACTATTCGTATTCACCTCTTTATGTTGGTTTTTCAGTGGATTAGAAGTGATTTTTACTTCTATACATAATACACGGAGGCTAATGAACATGATGAATGAAATATTTGGTGGTAATAAACTGGGAAAGATTTTTATTATATACCGTCTGTCTTAAAAAAGTTTTTAAAAAAGATCTCCTTTTGAAATGACTGCCAAATGAAAAATCGTATATGATTCGCGGGGGTGGGGCGGTATTTTAGTATTGAAAGCTTATTATGATATGAGCACTGTCATAACAACTGGTATATTCAAATTGGGATTAAAAAGACAATACGAAATCATGATCATGCAAGAACAAACATTTAAATTGATAAAAGCCATGTCGTTGACTCCACAAGCCAATGAATGACATAAATCATAATATATCATAAAATAGGCCTAAATATCCATTCCTTCACAACTTAATTTTCATGTACAATGCACAAATGGACATGGATCACTGAAGCTTGCAAAATTTTCAATTTAATCTTTTGTATGCGACGCATCACATAAGGGACTCTAATCTATCAATACATACATAATTATACAATTTTGCTCAAGTATCGGTGACTTTGTTTATTTGGCAGCCATTCAAAAAGTGCAAATTTATTCATTTATTATTATTTTTTTTTTTTAATTACTCTTTTTTCTTTCTTTTTTTAGACGAACGGTATATCATTTTTTTTTAATGCCGGAGATAATTACATGTATACTTGTTGAAAAGAAATAGTATAGATATATTGACTGCTTTGAGGGACATGGTCGTTTCTAGATCCTGCTCAAGGGAATCTCCGCATCTGCTATAACCCAAGACCGCAGGTCGCGGGTTATGGCAGATGCGGAGATTCCCGAGAGCAGTCTAGAAACGACCATGTCCCGAAAATAAAAGCAGTCAATATATATTTTATATGCCGAATCTAAAAACACCAAACATGGTCTAATTTTGACCTAGAACTAAGTCTAAGTGAAGTCTACGATCTAGATTCTTAAATAGGCCTAACGTTAGATCTAGACTAGCCTAGAGTCATGAAAGTTAAGTCAGTTCGAGCCTCTGGCTCTGCAGGCCACAATGCATGCTCACCACATGCACAGGCAACATTTGCATTCTACTTACAACTAACTGCAAAATGCCGAGGAAGCACCCTTCAGATTAACCTCTAAATCGCTTGTTTAGATCAACATCGTCATCGGAATTCAGGCTTAACGCTCAACTAGAAATCTGGGATCCGTTCTAGCGCGACGAAAGAATTTGTCTAGCGCTGCCGCGCACAGCGCGTTGACGCATAAGCAGAGGAGTTGTCTAAAATTATCGACCAAAATCGCGCCGCAATTATGGTATCTGAAATAAAGGCATGCGCAGCAGCCTTGCACGTAACAATGGGGATCGCACTATGCCCATGGGCAAAAAGTACTGTAAAATGTTCTATTGACCGTAAAACCGGGAAAAATGTCTATGGCGGCCATAGTCAGATTATGATGCCACTTTCAACCAATCAGAAGACAGGATTATTAAAGATTCTTAAAATGAGGTATATAATGAATAATGAAATATGTAAGTAGTTTTTTGTTCTTTTACTATACGTTTGTTGTTTGTTTTATATTTTACGGCGCGTTTCATTCATTATATGATATATTACGCCTTTTTGGAACTAATCTTATCGTTTGTTCGCCTCATAAATTGACACCGTATTTTGTGCCCTGCATCGCTAGGCTTATATTCATGCATTTAGGTAATCAAAACCACAGCCAAAAAAAAAAACAAAAAACAAAAAAAAAAGATGAAAAACATATTTTCAAATGTATTTCTGTCATTCATGAACGCCTGCTTTTAATTTTTTTTGTAAAAATGTAAAATAGAAAATGACATCATTGCATGAATACAATAGCATCAGTGGCGGATAAAGGATTTCAGGATAGGGGCCGTTAGTCCCGATAGGGGGAGGGGACGCAGCCGAAATTTTCCAATTTTAACATGTGCAGTCAATGAGAGGTTTTCAAATTATATGGGGCGCGTCCCCTGCGCCCCGCGCCTGGGATCCGCCACATGGAAGTTGGGTTTCAAGCAACGATTTGCTTTTTGGGGTGTGGAAGGAATGGGGGTTTTAAACAGTCGGCTATGTATTTTAAAAAAAAATAATAATGATACAAAAATCATCTCAAAATATTTTTGGTTATTACGTTGTTTCATTTTTTTTTTCTGTAACTTTCGCCCTGCTGGAAAAAAACACAATGCCTCACATTGTGAAACACAATGTGATCACACTGTTAGTCAGGCAGCCAGCTCCATTCTGGTTAGCTGAACGAGGTACCAGTAGTAAAGTATTGGAATATATGGGGAGGAATCCCACATTTACTAAACCCAACGTCTGGCAGTGCATCTCTGCTGCATAAGGTCCCTGAAGCTGGGGGCGTCCAAAATGAGTGCCCATTTTACAAAAAAATTCTATTTTGAATAAAAATAGCAAAAGTTATTTTCTAAACACACTAAATTTGTTGTCAAAATAAAGTGTATTAAATTGTCTTAACGCTTGTGCTATTTTGAAATTATACTGAAATCGAAAACAGTGAGAGTTTTAAAGAAGAAATGTTTTTTTCTCACTTTTTTACGAAAATATTTTTTCCCCCTTTTTCAATAATTTTTAATAAATAGTTGTATAAAACATTGATGTTTGTAACTTTTATAAAAACTACCTACATGCATGTGAATGATGCTGTAAAAAGAAGGGAGTTATATCTTATTCCGATAAAGAATTATGATTAGATAAAGTCAGGAGCGCAATATAGACAAAATTCAACAATTTGCCCCGTGACTGAGAATAACACAATACCCGCACGTGTATTATGAAAAGCTGATTGTATGTGATGGCTGTGAGTAGGCAAACAAAGTGCCAAAAATGCGGGACATTACGTACAAGTTTTCGATACTTGTTTTGTCTGCTAAAAGCTATCGCATGTTATCGGCCTTTCCTAATACACGTACATTCTTCTTCGATACGGGGCAAATTGTTGAATTTTGTCTATATTGCGCTCCTGACTTTATCTAATCATAATTCTTTATCGGAATAAGATATAACTCCCTTCTTTTTACAGCATCATTCACATGCACGTAGGTAGTTTTTAAAAAAAGTTACAAACATCAATGTTTTATACAACTATTTATTAAAAATTATTGAAAAAAGGGGGAAAAAATATTTTCGTAAAAAAAGTGAGAAAAAAAGCATTTCTTCATCAAAACTCTCACTGTTTTCGATTTCAGTCTGATTTCAAAATGACACAAGCGTTAAGACAATTTAATACTCTTTATTTTGACATCAAAGTTAGTATGTTTAGAAAATGAATTCTGCTATTTTTATTCAAAATAGAATTTTTTGTAAAATGGGCACTCATTTTGGACGCCCCCGGCTGTAGGGACCTTATGCAGCAGAGATGCACTGCCAGACGTTGGGTTTAGTAAATGTGGGATCCCTCCCAATATATTCCAATACTTTACTACTGGTACCTCGTTCAGCTAACCAGAATGGAGCTGGCTGCCTGACTATGTGCATACACTGTGAAGACAGTATGATATCATCTTCACTGTGTTAAATCTGAGCGTTTGAAAACTGTTACCCACATTTTTTATATTGTGATGGGGGTAAATTCACAATGCGAAACCAAACATCACCATGTGAACACTATGTGGAAAATTATATTACAATGTGGAATCATCACCACATCGTTTAATTCACGCGTTTTAACATAGTCGACTAATATGTGAACACACTGTTGGACACTGTTCTTTCTAGCAGATCTTGGTGATGATTTTTTGTTCGATAAAACTTAAAATATTGAATAAAAGGCTTACATAGTAATGTTTAGAATAAAACCATAAATAAATATCTCATTTTCGATATAATTGTAGAAACCTTGCTAGACATCTAGTATCGTGATCATGCATTCAAAATAGATTTTTTTTTTTTTTAATTGTCATAAATATATCTGAAATCGTTACTTCCCCCTTTGCAACAATCAATGAAACGTTCAATTTCTTCACATGAAAGGCTGAAGAAATTCAGGTCTATTTGTTCCCCGTGATCGTAAATTAAATGACTTCAAAGTTCGACTAAAATAGTCCTTGCTTGTAGAATGAAATCTGTGTGTGCTTATGCTCTGTACATAAAAATGTATTGCAAGGTTAATACATTTTATGGTGATTACAATCTTTCAATATTATAAGTAGGTCTACTGAGTAAATAATAAAATTGTACATTAAAAGAACAAACAATTACGCCTCCTATTGCTTAGTAGATTTCTCCACATGGTCAATTACATTGACTGTTATACAGACGATTTGTCCAATATAGAAAACGAGGTTTAATTGTGTTTTTTTACTACAAAAATGGTACAAATGTGAAACATTTCTTTTAGTACGAAGGTTAATCACAACCTGGTAGTGTTATGTATTTCCACAATGCAGGAAAAACAAGCTTTCTTCTGCACTTGTTCCTTTTCATTTGGAGCCGTAGATGTTATGAGATATGATTATTTGTCTACAGTAAAGATAAATCCATTTTGCGCAAAAAATAGTAGAGTAATGAAGAAAATAATTAGCAAATATCAATATTAGTTAACAATAACTAATATCAATATTCAACCACAAATAACGAAATCATTGCAGAATATCAAGTTTTGTTATCAAGTTTATTAGCAGGCGATCAGAACCATAATTTGTTTCATGATGTTTTCACTCGCAAATATCAACATACAGGGTGTTTCCGAAAAATGGAAACCCAACTTTGATCAACAATAATTTAAAAAATATTCCAATGGTGATTATGAAATTTATATCACTGTAAAGTGCAACTCATTACCATTCTAATGATACGTCTCTCACCTCACCCATATCATGTTTCGCTGACCCCCTTTGTTCTGAAAAAGTCTTGTAAAATTGTGAGTGGTTCACTTTCATGCACGTTAAGATGGTTTGTGTGAATGTGCCTGGAAAGGAAACCCAACTTTGATCATCAATAATTTCAAAAATATTTCAGTGGTGATTAAGAAGTTTATATCACTGGAAAGTATAACTCATTACCATTCTAATGACACCTCTCTCAGCTCACCAATATCATGCATCACTGAACCCCATTGATTTGAAAATTGTCTCGCAAAATTGTGATAGGTTCTCTTTCATGCTCCTTGAGATGAGTTGCTTTAAAGGTTTGCTTTAAATCTAAGTAAAGCATTCCAGTGACTTTAAATAAATGGGTTTGATAGATGGGTTGGAAATGTCTACTTATTTAGTCCGTTAATCTTACCATTCAGGTAATTTCATCATGTTACTAAAAAGAGACCCACAGAACCTTCAGTTCTCTATGGATAATGTAAGAAGCATGGCAGTGCATCAATCACAATTTTGCAAGATATTTTCAGAACAATGGGGTTCAGTGATGCGTGACATTGGTGAGCTGAAAGAGATATCAATGAAATGATAATGAGTGGCACTTTCCAGTGATATAAACGTCATAATCACCACTTTCATGTTTTTAAAATGATTGATGATGAAAGTTGGGTTTCCTTTTTAGGCACATTGCAACAACCCATCTCAATGACCGTGAAAGTGAACCACTCACAATTTTACAAGACATTTTCAAAACAATGAGGTTCAGCGAAACATGATATGGGTGAGCTGAGCGAGGTATCATTAAAATGGTAATGAGTTGCACTTTCCAGTGATATAAATTTTATAATCACCATGGTAATATTTTTGAAATTATTGATGATCAAACTTGGGTTTCCTTTTTTCTGGGTCACCCAGTATAACCACAGAAGTAAAAAGTAACATATTTTTCGAATGTATTTCTGTCATTCATGAACACCTGCTTTTGTTTATTTTTTTATTTTTTTGTAAAAATGTAAAATAGAGAATGGCATCATTGATATTCAATTGCATGGACATTTGGTTTCAATCAACGATAATGAAAAATTTAGCCTTTCTGGAATCAACTCAAAAAGCATACTTTACAATTTAAATTACAGTTTCTTAACGGCATGACCAAGTTGCTATTTTAGGGGGTGGGGCTTTGAACAGTTGGTCATGTAAAACTTATTTGCCCGTATTCTCAAAAGCTGCCTAACTTTAAGCCTAACTTAAATCTGTGGTTTAACTATGGGACAAAATGGGACTCAATCCCGAAAAGTAGATGTTCGATTCATCATGATTTTTGGTAGTAAAACTAATAAAAACTAGTACAAATATATCTCTAGTACAAAAGTTTCCCTTACAGTAAAAACACGATTCCAGAATTTAGTGAATGAGTTAGGAACATGCAACATAGACAGATTGAGTCCCACTTTGCAAACCATAGTTAAACCACAGATTTAAGTTAGGCTCAAAGTTAGGCGGCTTTTGAGAATACGGGCCATTTATCTCAAAATATTTTTGGTTTTTACGTTGTCTTCTTTTTTTTTCTTTACTTTCATCCTACTAGAAAAAAAATCGCAATGTCTCACAGTGTGAAACACAATTAATGTGAACCATAATGTCAACACACTGTGAATACACTGTGAACACAGTTTGAAGTCATCTTCACAGTGATCAATTCGGGCGTTGAATCACTGTTAACCACATTGTGAGGGAGTAAATTCACAGTGTGAACACGAATACAATCGAAACATTATGTGCAAAATCACATCAGACTGTTAAATCATCACCACAATGTTTAATTCGACCGTTTTAACAAACTAGTAGTGGACTAGATGTAAACACACTTTGGGACATTGTGTTCTTTCCATCAAATGGTATTTTGTTCGACGAATTTTGAAATATTGATGAATACATCATAATAATAATTGGAATAAAACCATGAATAGATATTTCATGTAAGATATTGTAGAAATCTAGATAAATCTTTTGTATTGTGACCGTGTATGAAAAAAATGAATATGTATAACGTAAACTTTAATAAATATGTCTAAAAACGTTACTTCCCCCTTTGCAATAATCAATGAAACGTTCAAATTCAACACATTAAAGGCTGAAGAAATTCAGGTCTATTTTGTTCCCCGCTATCTTGAAGTAAATGACGTCAAAGTCTGACTGAAATAATGCTTGCTTGTAAAATTGAAATTTGTGTGTGCTTATGCTCTGTAAATAAAAATGTATTGCAAGGTTAACACATTTTATGGTGATTACAATCTTTTAATATTATGATTAGGCATACTGCACTGAAAACCTAAACGGGTAGACCGACTACCTTTAAAGCTAGTCGTAGTGATGCCCAGACTGACTAGCTTTAAAGCTAGTCGGTCACGCGGACTAGTTTTCCTTCAACACAACCCGGTTATTACGGACTAGCTTAAAACTCGTCCGACTCTACGGACTAGCTTGAAAGCTAGTCCGTCAAGTTAGTCCGTCAAGACGGACTAGTTTTAATGCTCGTCGGTCACGACGGACTAATTTAAAGCTCGTCCGTCGTGACCGACTAGTTTGACGGACTAGCCTAAAAGCTAGTCGTAGTGATGCCAGACTGACGAGATTTTGAGCAGGACTAGCTTACAGCTAGTCGGTCATGGTGTAAAAGCTAGTCCGTCGCGCTTTTCTGCCGCGATGTCTTGCTGCTGTCTTGACAGACTAGCATGACGGACGAGGTTAATATGGCTTCACCACTGGTCAGAGACGTCAAATCTGAAATATTAGAAGACATTATAAAGATACGATTAAAAACATGCATTTGTCACAAGAATTGAGCAAAAAATAAATAAATAATAAAAATAAAAATAAACATTTTATTATGATGATATAAATCAGAAGACAGAAATTAATACAGGAGGCACAATTGGTTAACATTATGGCAATTAACAAATATTGGGGCACGGGCCCAAGGTTCGCCGCCATGGCTTGCATCATCATGACTTTTTGTTGTAGGCCTACCCGCTTTTGCATTTTCGGCGTATACACTTGTCCTTGAGAGCCACTTCAGAATCCCAAAGTCGCGCCTCTAATCCAATATTCTTTTCTTCAGATACAAGTAATCTAAAAGAAAAGTGGCGCCTATATTTATTATAGAATTAAATTCAATTTTCATAATCTAATGTGATTGTTACTATCGTTGTAAATACACACATTTATAAATTGATTTGGCAAGACATAATTTTTCGCGTTGGTATTATAGCATTAACTATGTGGAAAAAATAACGCTATCTGTGAACTGAAACATAAGGAATTAAAAATAGAGACTCACACATTCATGTCACAGGAAGGAGATCGCCATTATAATCAAAATCTTAAGCTTTATGGGTGATATCCAGTGTGCGTCTGGTACAAGTGTTTGCTCATTAAATGGAATTCACATACAGATAATGCAACTAATACATGTAATAGTGATGTCCTTTTCGCAATGCGCATGTTATTCAATCCATTGTACCACTTTCTATTCACTGCTGTTGCTAAGCCAGGCATTCACCAGCAAACTATAAGAATAGACGGTTCATGGGTTCTATAGTAACGAAGTATTCAATTAGCCTGTAATTAAAGGCGCGGTCCCACTGGCTCTTGAGGATGATTTGCGTATGAATTGCGGATTGTTTGTTTTGTTTTTGTTTTTTGTTGCGGATGAACGAAATTTGTATACGCAACTCATGCGCA
>CALNVZ010003426.1:8992436-9011645 GCA_940671915.1 Paracentrotus lividus
AATGTTTTTTTCTCACTTTTTACGAAAATATTTTTTCCCCCTTTTTCAATAATTTTAATAAATAGTTGTATAAACATTGATGTTTGTAACTTTTATAAAAACTACCTACATGCATGTGAATGATGCTGTAAAAGAAGGGAGTTATATCTTATTCCGATAAAGAATTATGATTTAGATAAAGTCAGAGCGCAATATAGACAAAATCAACAATTTTGCCCCGTGACTGAGAATAACACATACCCGCACGTGTATTATGAAAAGCTGATTGTATGTGATGGCTGTGAGTAGGCAAACAAAGTGCCAAAAATGCGGGACATTACGTACAAGTTTTCGATATACTTGTTTTGTCTGCTAAAAGCTATCGCATGTTATCGGCCTTTCCTAATACACGTAATTCTTCTTCGATACGGGGCAAATTGTTGAATTTTCTATATTGCGCTCCTGACTTATCTAATCATAATTCTTTATCGGAATAGATATAACTCCCTTCTTTTTACAGCATCATTCACATGCACGTAGGTAGTTTTTAAAAAAAGTTACAAACATCAATGTTTATACAACTATTTATTAAAATTATGAAAAAAGGGGAAAAAATATTTTCGTAAAAAAAGTGAGAAAAAAAGCATTTCTTCATCAAAACTCTCACTGTTTTCGATTTCAGTCTGATTTCAAAATGACACAAGCGTTAAGACAATTTAATACTCTTTATTTGACATCAAAGTTAGTATGTTTAGAAAATGAATTCTGCTATTTTTTTCAAAATAGAATTTTTTGTAAAATGGGCACTCATTTTGGACGCCCCCGGCTGTAGGGACCTATGCAGCAGAGATGCACTGCCAGACGTTGGGTTTAGTAAATGTGGATCCCTCCCAATATATTCCAATACTTTACTACTGGTACCTCGTTCAGCTAACCAGAATGGAGCTGGCTGCCTGACTATGTGCATACACTGTGAAGACAGTATGATATCATCTCACTGTGTTAAATCTGAGCGTTTGAAAACTGTTACCCACATTTTTTATATTGTGATGGGGTAAATTCACAATGCCAACCAAACATCACCATGTGAACACTAGTGGAAAATTATATTACAATGTGGAATCATCACCACATCGTTTAATTCACGCGTTTTAACATAGTCGACTAATATGAACACACTGTTGGACACTGTTCTTTCTAGCAGATCTTGGTGATGATTTTTTGTTCGATAAAACTTAAAATATTGAATAAAAGCTTACATAGTAATGTTTAAATAAAACCATAAATAAATATCTCATTTTCGATATAATTGTAGAAACCTTGCTAACATCTAGTATCTGATCATGCATTCAAAATAGATTTTTTTTTTTTAATTGTCATAAATATATCTGAAATCGTTACTTCCCCCTTTGCAACAATCAATGAAACGTTCAATTCTTCACATGAAAGGCTGAAGAAATTCAGTCTATTTGTTCCCGTGATCGTAAATTAAATGATTCAAAGTTCGACTAAAATAGTCCTTGCTTGTAGAATGAAATCTGTGTGTGCTATGCTCTGTACATAAAAATGTATTGCAAGGTTAATACATTTTATGGTGATTACAATCTTTCAATATTTAAAGTAGGCTACTGAGTAAATAATAAATTGTACATTAAGAAAACAAACAATTACGCCTTCCATTGCTTAGTAGATGTAGAATTCTCCACATGGTCAATTACATTGACTGTTATGTACAGACGATTTGTCCCATATAGAAAACGAGGTTTAATTGTTTGTTTGTTTGTTTTTTGTTTTTTGTTTTTTGTTTTTTTGTACAAAAATGGTACCAATGGGAAACATTTCTTTATAGTACGAAGATTAATCTCAACCTGGTAGTGTTTTGTACTTCCACAATGCAGGAAAAACAAACTTTCTTCTGCATTTGTTCCTTTTCATTTGGAGTCGTAGATGTTATGATTATTTGTCTACAGTCAAGAAAATCCATTTTGCGCATGCCCTGTCTATGGTTTGTAAAGGTTTCGCACATAAGGATTTGTTTAATTCCTGTTCTCTCATTATAATTTAGCACAAATTATGTTTCACAAAAGCAAATTATATCAAATAAATTGAATCAGTAAGAATAACCTTTTTGCTTTAATTTGCTAACACATCCCTGCTGGAAAGAACACAGTGTCCCACAGTGTGTTAACATAGTCGACTATAATGCTCAAATTCAACAGTGTGGTGATGATCTCACACTGTAATATGTTTTTCCACATAGTGTTCACATGTTGTTATTTGTTTTCACAGTGTTAGAACGCTCGAATTTAACAGTGTCAAGATGATTTCATATTGTGTTCACGGTGTGTTCACATTGTGGTTCACATTGTGTTTCACACTGTGGCACACTGTTCTTTTCAGCAGAGATATATCGTTTCAAAAGATGCCATACCTAAATTATTTTCCCCTGATTGTACCATTTTTAACAGTCTGTATAGATTAACATGTAGGCTTACACATTCGATAAAATTGATTCATAGGCTATAACGTAAGAACTTGTTAAATTGTTAGCAGAAAATTGTGTAAAGTTAGAAAACTTCTCCCAACGTTGCAACTTTGTGTAGCATTTTTTTATTTTTAAAAGAAATGGATAATATTGTATGCTGATGAAGCTCAAACGATTTTTATATGAATGTATAAGCATTAAGATTAAATATATTGATGTAGCCTTATTATAAAGGCCTGTCTAAAGGCGCGGTCCCACTGGCTTTTTAGGATGATTTGCATATGAATTGCGGATTGTTTGTTTTGTTTTTGTTTTTTGTTGCGGATGAACGAAATTTGTATACGCAACTCATGCGCAATTAATCATCCCGTCAGTGAGACCGGGCCTTTAGCATGTTTAGTAGTATAATAAATTTATATACTGCTTTTGTTATTCTTTATCTCATGTTGTTTCCTCGTTCATAATAAAAAGTGAATTTTCCTTGATCTTCTCGTGCCAATTCCATGATATAGATTCGCTTGATATATCCCCCCCGTAATTTTAACAATTTTAGTTGATTTATGCAACTTTCTTAAAGTGAAAAGGGTAGTATAATTATTTCACAGCCGTTTGTGATGAACATCTTCCAGTTTCTACCAGCAAACGCAGATATTATAATAGACTTAATAGGTAGAAGAAAGCACCAACACTTCCCCGATCAAGCAATGCCTTTTGTATTCCAGGTATCCCTAGGATAAAACCTAGGGTACATGCAGGTAATATGGGTTAGCAGGTAATATCCTAACTAACAAACGGACCATTTGTAAACGTTTTTAAAACGTTCCGAATTGGTTTTTTGGACGTTTTGTAAAAAAAGTTTTATGGACGTCAAAATGTGGTAGGTTTTAGACGTTTTAAAAACGTTTTATTGGACGTTTAAAAAACGTTTTTTAAAACGTTAAAAGAACCAATACAAAACCTTTAAAAACCTTTCGGAAGCTCTAGACGTAAAAGAAACCTTTTGAAAACGTTTTAAATATATTGTGGATGTTGTTAGAACGTGCAGACAACCTTTAAAAAACGTTTGGAACGTTCTCAAAACGTTTTTAAAACGTTTTAAGAACCTTGAAATGTAATAAAAAACCATATCAATTCTAGTTGTAAACTTTAGGGGAAGAGGGCGCTATCACTCTACGCAAAGCGAACGCGGCCATAGACTTTTTGTATTTTGCACAGTTTTTTCACTTTGTTTTCTTGATTATGGCGAGTGACTACCTTTTCAAAGAAATGATCAACTTGAATAAGTACGCTAAGAGTCTGAATTTTTCAAAAATAGGAATAACTTATTGCAAAGGGAAAAAAGGTCCTGTCACTTGTGTCAATTCGAAATCCTAGTAAGATAAAATTCCTGTACAATATGGCCAATTTTGCTCTCAAAATAGCTCATACGCTGCATAGTCATCTTCCTCGATTACGCATAATTATATTACACCTTAATGATCAAGCAGTTTTTAAAAGCTTGAATTCTCAGCTTTCCAAATATGGTACATTCATTCGATTGGTTAAAAAAAAGTCCTGTCACTTTGAACATTATCACAAATGAATCTTTACTCGATGGGTCAATATTTCCGCATATCACATGCATATCGCATGTGGACGGCGTCTTCGCAAGATGTGACAAGATCACTATTTATATCAACAATCGTTAGGAACATAAATCTATGTGAAATAAAGATTCTGATTACAACCTTAGCACAATGGTGTTATAGGCTTGCCAAAATGTATTTTCCCCAATCTGGTCTGAAGCATCTACCTACGAAAACTATGATAAAAGTTCAATTATTTATTTCATGTCCATGACTAATTTCCTCGAACGGATCGACTGACAATTCCATTTTACCGACAGGGAAGTTTTCTTAGGCGAGTTTTTGTACGCTAAGTAATAATTGCATGCAGTTGTCAATCGGTCGCTTCCCGCAGTTAGCGCGGGTTTTGTTGACATTAACGTAGAGTCGTATAATTTTCTGCGCCGCTCAGCTGCATGTATTTCCACTAAACTCATGAATGTAATGTTGCGTTTCCCCTCCTCAAATAATGGACGCGTCTTTATCTTAAGATTTAATGTCATACGTTAGATTTACATTTCACGTGGAGTAGAATTGATATGGTTTTAAGAACGTCTAAAAAACCTTTAGAAAACCTTTGGAAACCTCTTAATAACTTGTGAAAACAATATAATAAATATTATGTTTCATGCACCTCAAACCCTTGGCCACCATTTGTGGAATAGCACTTTAGAGTGAGGTGTCTCCAATCCAAATCATGCTTAAACGTAGACTTTACTGGATATCATTAGGATTTAACACTGTATGATGCTCCAGAAAATTGAAAGTATCGTTTGTGATGGTTAGTTATTAATTTATTTGTTATGTTTGTACATTCCAATACTGAATTAGTTTTTTTTATATTTATGTGTGTTTCAGAACAATATTACAATAAAATGAAACACCAAAGAATGAATGGAAATAATTTAAATAAACACGTTTATTTCGATATGTCTAACGTATTATATGCTAATCACCTTCTCATTTGCATAAGGTCCCATTTGGACGTATAAACAACGTTGATAAAACGTTTAATAAAATAAGTCTCATTATGAGGTTCAATTAAAAAGTTTTGTGAACGTTTTGATTAAAAGGTTACATTTTGTAACGTTCTGTGTTTGCCGGGATGACGTCATCGATCAATCCTCGGCGTGCATCCTCGTTCGTTGATGTGTAAAGATCGTCGTATATGAAATGATTTGAAATTACCGGAAATAAAATTGAGTATGTAAAATCATTAAAAATATTTTATTGTTATGTATTTTTTTTTTTTTTATGAATCCTATATATACCCATATATAATTAAACAAACAAATCTCGCTTTCAATATAGAAATCGCCTATAGTATTTTAGTGATATGTGTTTTTATTTGTTTTTATTTATTTGCACGTAGAAAACATAGTGATCACTTCTGGTATTTGTTTTTAAAAGTTCTAAGTTGATCGATTTATTGAACTGGACGTATATAAAACGTTCTGTAAACGTTATGTACAAAACGTCCACAAACGTTTTGTAAACGTCCTATACAAAACGTTGAATTTTATAACGTCCAAAAAACGTTTTTTAAACGTTCTCAAAAAACCTAAACTTTGACATAAAAGAAAAGTCCAAACTTTAACGTTTTATAAACGTTTTAAAAACGTTCATTTAGGACGAAGACGTACAGGACCTAGAAAAAACGTTTTGAAAACGTTCTGTGTTTGCTGGGATGGGCTACGTGAAGCAAATCATGTCGTGACTGGTGACCGGTGTGGGCACCATTTGTTGTTCATACGAACTGTTCACGAAATTATATTGTCGTGTGAGCATCTGATGCCGAAATTTCTCTTTCACTCAATTTTACTTTGGTGATGACGTCAACATTTGAATATTGCAGACAGGGGGGTTGGTGATGATTGTTTTTCTTCACAATAAAAGTTATAGCAGTTGTTATTGATTCTTTATAAACAAAGATTAGGTTGTGTGTCATTTTCTGCAAATTATGCAAATGTGCTTAGGTAGCCCATATTACCTGCATGTACGTTGATCTGTTATTCATGACAGCAATATACCGGTTGAATCAAACCTACAACATTAGTCGTTGCAATATTGACAAACCAAAAGAACAAGCTGGAGTTGGAAAACTTTATTCAAGAAATAAAAGCACATCATTAGATCAGAAGCCCTGCCCATGCCCAGTCTAGTCTTTAGGTCATGGTTGAACAAAAGGAAATCTGAAAGAACATGCTATATTTAATTTTATGTAATTTTATTTTTTACCTTAACAAGAATCCGATTGAAATGATATTTTACATATTATGTTACTCTAATCATATCCAAAACCTATGCAAAATCTGATAGGAATTGGTAGGCCTACTGCTTGCCTAATAGGGTTTCTACCTTTAAGGAGAACATTATTCATAGCATTACAATTTCATGTACATAACCTTGAAAAATGTATACCTACAGAACAAACATTAAAAATTGAATACGATCACTCTAAAATATGATTACTGAATAAATAAATCATACATTATAGACATATATATACATATACGTATATAATAAACTAGATTTTATATCACAATACATATTTTATATAGTATATAACATGAAACACGATTTCTGAACATTTGATTTATATAATAGCGACGCATGTTTCCTGTAAGGGGACCTCTACCTACCTACCTACCAGGTCGGCTAAACTGCCGAGACCTAGTACGAATCCTCCAGTTATTTCTGTCGTGCATACAGTTCTTCAGCTCATCTGTTCCAACTACTCCAGCATCTGATTTCATGATGTCTAGGTAGGTCCTGCGTTTTCTACCACGCCCCCGATGTCCATGCGTGGGCTCCCAAAGGATGAGACTGCTGGCGGCTAACTCTGGGTGTCGAAAGCAGTGACCAGCAAGCTGCATTCTTCTTGTTGCTATCTTGTCACCTATTTTGGGTAGCTTTCCATATAGCGTCTCGTTTGGTATGTGTTGTCTCCAGTTGATATTGAGCACCGTTCTGAGCATTCTTGTGTAACACCCATTAAGAGACTTCTCCAGCACCGGGGTGACTGTCCATGCCTCACAATCGTAGAGCAGTACTGTTTCCACAGTTGCGACGAAGAAGCCTAGTTTGATACCTCGGGACAAGTGAGACTTCCAGACGGCACTCATTTTATTGAAAGCTTTCCAGGCTATTGCCCTCCTGATCTTAACATCAATTTCTGTTGAAATCACCCATGATCCAAGGTATTTAAAGTCCTCTACCTCTTTTAGTGCATTACCTGTACTTGTCCTCAATGAGTCATGTTCTGGTACATTGTATGTCATAAACTCTGTTTTTCTGGAGTTAAGTCCAAGCCCAACCTTGCTACATTCCGTTTCTATCCTTTGCAGAAGTTGTTGAGCCTCGTCAATCTGGTTGCTTAACAGGCAACAGGGGACCTCTGGTGAAAAAAAAAAGTGCCTGGTCGTTCTTTAGGGTATCTGTTTTTGAATTTTTGAAGTATAACAAACCAACAAAGGAATTATATGCATTACGTACAGTACACCTACACAAACAAGCATTACAATGTAAAAAGTGACATTGCAGAGCATTTTATCATACAGAAAATGCATTGAACTGAAATTCGTGCGATGGCGCGTTATTGTTTTCAGAAATAAGAGTGCGTGCGCGTGGTTTAGCATATGGGAAATTCCACGGTAACTGACGTTACTCACAACATGAATTTTCTTGATTGTTTGTATTGTAACTCAGTAGATAATAATACATTGGTCTTCTAATCAACACAGCTCAATAATCTTTAGATACTGAAGGGATTGGGCGAAAAAAAATTGACGAAACTTTTTTTCCTATGAAATGTCGAACAAATATGAGTCGGTAACTGACGTTACAGAAAACGGACATGGATTTTGATGGTATGGATTCCAATCACATTATCTAATGTCCGAGGCATTTTTTTTTTAATGAATTTGAAAGCTTTTATATATCTAGCAACAACCGTGACGTTAGGATTGAGGTAAATAATTTAAATAACTTAGGAAACACACTTCTTTTTTTGATGTCATGTCCGGATTTCTGTGGAATTGCCCATATGGGTTTAGCCTATGGGCAAGAGCCCAGGCAAAAGTGATCATGGAACTGAAACTTTAATGTGTTGTTGAACTTGTTGTATCTTTATAAATACAAATTAGGATCTTAAATTAACACAGAGGCCTATTTACAATACAACCAATCATTTAAGTTAAACAAATTATGTGATTCAGCTTTTTTTGTGCTGAATTATTGATCAAACCGTTTGCACATGTAGGAGTGTGGTGCATTAAATACCTCTTATTCATGTATCTAGACACTCTTCTCCGCTTTCTTTCTTTTTTTGTTGTTGTTGTTGTTGTTGTTGTTGTTTGTTTGTTGCCTTAATGCAATTATCATGGACTACTCTAACAAAGTTGGTAATCATTTTTTCAATGCATCTCTCCTCACAAAATACACCGGGAAACCAGGGGGGCATTTCATCAAAGGACTTGTCGGACGTTTTATCCGACAAATTTGCTCTCAGTTAATCAGATGCAAGCATTTCAGTAGCTTATAACAGTTTGTCGGATAAAACGTCCGACAAGTCCTTTCATGAAACACCACCCAGATGTCACTCCGTAACCATAAACTGGACATGAGTTCATGATTTATTTCATAATTAACAAAATAATCGACCAAATTTCTAATGAAAAGTGACATATTATACCTAGAACAACAGAGAATCCAATCAATAACTCAAAATTGTGATAGCCATTTGAAGTTCACAGAGTTCCAGCAACATGTTTTCTGGTCAATATGCACGTCCATTTGCGTCACTCCGTAGGCCCTTACCCTGTTTATGAATATTCATATTTTTTTTATTTTATTTACACAATGTTTTAATAGGGCACCCTTTCAACAGTATGCTGGAATTACAAGGGCCCTACAAATAAAAACAATATATACATACATCAAAACAATCAGTAAAGAATACATATTAAAAAAAAAAACATGGGAAAGACATAATTAACAAAATAATCGACCAAATTTCTAATGAAAAGTGACAAATTATACCTAGAACAACATAGAAACCAATCAACAACCCAAAATTCACATAAGGTAAGTAGATCACCATAACAAATGTTATTATTTTGAAAAGTGGGTACCAATAACTATTGTCATAAACCATTTCTTTTAAATGAAGATTGATAAAGTACGGATGATAATTTTTTGTTTGAATGATGAAATTTCTGTCTGTCATTCTGTTCCCCTGGAATGCCCCTATATGATATATTCCATATGCAGCAGCGTACCGGACTTGGGCACATCTACTATTTCCAAAGACATGTATTGGTCAATGCTGTATTTGATTGTAGAATCAGCAACCTTGATGTTATTACCGGTGTCGGAGGCGAAAACGTCCGGCCAGGCGAATCCACCCGCCATGCGTGCGCAACTTAACACTGAACGTGGAAAGCTTGTTAGCGTGCTGTAGCCTACAAAATCAATATGCGAACCATGCACCCTTCAACCCCACCCCTTTCTTGCTCCGTATCCGATAACATAGGATTAATTAAGGAAAATTTTTATTAATTATATTCCAAGAGTCGAGTCTGTATGTAATATTTAGATCCTCGATGTATGCTTGGGCTTCTTTCTCAAAGCTTAAAGTATCCCATCCATCCCATTCCGAAGATGGAGCTAACACGTAACGTACGCATGACGGGTAGATTCGCATGGCCGGATGTTTCCGCCTCCGACACCGGTATGACCAGTCGGGAACCATTTGGAATGAGATAAATTCAGTAGGCATAGTCTGTCGTTGAATAACTTTGCAAACTTTCAGTCGCGGATCCAGCATTAGCTCTGACAAAGCATTTCATCGGCCCAATTGTGGGGACGATATCGACTCTATGAATGTGCCAGGGCCGTTAAGGCGGGCTCACACTATGCGACTTGCTGCGGTGCGATTTTTCAGGAAAACTTTAATATTATCTTATACAAACATTCAAACAAGGAAATTCACAATGTACAAAATTGTGGGTATACCTATGAATATCAAAATTAAATTTCAAGGCGATTGCGAACCCCCTTCTCTGTATAAATTCTAATTGTTTCCAAATTGCAGTGACGTCACTGCGATATTGCGGTTTTAAGGTATTAAATGGTGCCCTCACACTAGAGCGTGTTGAGGTAACGTGTGTCTAGCGTTCACGATTTTCACTCGAAATTTTGACTATCCACAATACGCTCAAGAACGCTCCATTTTCCCTGTCCAAAAATGGAATTTTAATGAGCTCTAAACGACTGAGAAGCGAAATAAATAGCGTCAGGGTAACGATGACTGCGCGCGCTTAAGCGTCCACCTAAACGATTGCCCTAGCGTTAGCAACGCTTGAACAGCGAGTCCAACTTATTCTAGCGTGTTTGGATGCCGTGTTAAGAACGTTAGAAACGCCAAACATGTTCGTATTGAGTAACCGACTGCCCGACGTTCGTGGAATGTTATTGCATTTTCGCGTACGTTCATGAGCGTGGACTGTCGTTCGAAAATCGCTTGGCAAAACGTAGGAAAGCGTTTGCATTCGTGTGGGATATAACGCTAAAGAGCGCAGAGGAACGCTGAGGTCAATTTTGGATTTTGAACATGTTAAAATTTTTGGCGTGTAACAGCGTTCTATAAAGACGCTTGTGAAAAGCGCTGGGGCATTTCGCGTACTTGATCGTTGTTCACGGTTTTGGATGAACGTTCCTTCATAGTTCGAGTGAGCGTCCAACCAACGCAGAACTTTTGTTTTATATGTTTTTTATACTCAAATTCCTCATGTCACCCAAATGGGCCGTATGTTGTTTTACCTCAATATCCTTATGTCACCAAAATGGGGGCGTTTTGTGTCATCGAATAAAATGATTAAGCTGATTCTGTAATTCTGTTTGTGCTCAGTAGTTTTCCCTCCCTGTTTAAGTGCTATTTTTACATGTAAGTAACTATTCAGTATCATGAAATATAAACATTTGGACTTGAAATAGACAGTAATTTTTTCTGTGAATACCCAAGGTATAGAAACGTACAAACACTTTTAAATGTATTACAAAATTGTGGTATTATATACTTTCTTATTTAATAATTTTGGAGCAATTTATTAACCAATTTAAAAATACAAAGTTCAAAAAGACACACAGCAAATTTAAACTGATTTTCATGTAAAGCTGTATAACATATTATTATTATTATTATTATTATTGTGTTTAATTTATTAATTATGTATATTTCATTGATTAATTAGCTATATTTCATATGATTTATTTTGTTTTGTTTTGTTTTTCGTTTTTATTTGATGTGCTCTAGCCTACAATTCATTTGCTCCAGCTTAAATTTCTTGAATTGTTAAGTTCCTAATCCCACCCTCTCCGGAACCTGCAGTAGGGATCCAGACGGGGCGCAGAGACCCGCGCCCCTTCTGTATTTGAAAGAAAATGATGACTGTAGATTTGTTAAAATTGGAAAATTCGTCCGGCTCAGACCTATTTTTCGTACACTCAAATTTAGGAGTGCACGCCACTCGTATTTCAATCGCCTGGATCCCTAACTGCTATGGTTACTCTCTAATACGCCGAGAAAAATAAACATTTTTTTGTAAGAAAGATAATAAACAATTTGATTGTTAATAGGTTTTGTTTTCTCTCTGTTTGTTATTCCATAACGGTATAGAATATTTTTATTATTTATATTCTTAACAGCAACTCTTTTTATTCACCCCCCTTACATTAGACAACAAACCATTGTTGAGAACCCTAATTAGACTAATAGACACCTACATCCCTAAAAAGCGATTCATGGATCCACCGAGGCTTTGTAAGTCAAAAAAAAGTTGCCAGAATGTGTATTGTGGTGAAAGTATCTTTTTTTCAAAACTCAGTACCCGCGCGGTCATAGTTTAGGAAAAATCCAATATAAAAAAAAAAAATAAAAAAGTAAACATAAGAATATTCTATTGGCTGATCAATAAAAAATACACCTTTTGACTCCATACATGTACGTGAATACATGAGATGATTCGTTCTAGTCTCGAAGAAAATCATGGCCATCTTATATCACCGTCATATAGAGAGTGTATTGTCTTTAGTCTGAAACGAGCGTGGAGATGTGATCATAGGTAAATGGTATGATAGAGGAATAGAGATAAGGAGCAGCGCTGCTGCATGTCTAGGCGTGTGCATGTTATCTGGTATATAGGTGAGAAAGATTCAGAAGTTATTGTTATCAATCATGAAACATAAGCCCGCCACGGTGTATTTGCGATCCATCTTGATTTAAAGAAAGCGCAAGCTGATTTTGTTTTTCACCTCATCAATTTATTGAAATAAATTAAGTGTAAAAAAAAAAAAAACAAATCATAATATATGAAGGGGGGTATAACACCGTCAGGACATGATAGGGAAACAGAAAGCAAAAAGGAAAACAAGACTGTTCATTGATCGTGGATAGTTGTTATACGCAAACGCAGTATCAGAATGCATTGACGTTCAAACACAAATTTAACATGCCAATACAGTATGAATACTAAATCAAAGAATAATACAATTTTGTGCCCATAATTAGAGATATATATCAAAGGCTTCCCACCACAACCCGCCAAGTCCTGACCCCCACCCAAACATGCTCATTTTCTCTTCCACTCGATCTCGACCACATTCAAATAGTCTACATAAAAGGGCGGTTCAGGATCGTTAATCTCTTTCTCGCTCGGCTCTAGCCTCCTTTCTCCTCCTCTCTCTCTCTCCCTCCTCAGTCTCTGTCTGTTCTTGTTTCTGGTGTAATTTCATTCTCGCAAGGCGCTAGGCTTTTTCTACCCGCTCTTCCACTTTATGATCTGCCGCCAGTTCTACCTAATTCTGTTTCTCGTTCCGTCCCATCATGTCTTTCCGTGGGTCAAGGCTTTTGGTTATACCTATTCTAGCAGTACATCATAAAAATTTTTTTTCTTAACCAAAATATGAAGGTTTGTTCTTTAAAACATAATTACCACTTGACAAAAATCTTTCTAAACATACTTCATGGCATGATAGAAGCATTAAACTGATAATAGTTACATTTATGTACACTTAATACATGTATGCTACTCGGTGTTTATAAAGGGCTTTAATGTTTAACTAACTATTTACCAGGAGGCTTAGTGAGGCGACTCTCTAGAAGGCCGCTTGCAGCATTCAGAGTTAATTGATAATATAACATAATATAATAAAGCTAATTCCCAAATGAAATAAAAATAAGAGACCACAGTTATATGGAATTAAGCTGCGATTGAGTTATCCCATAATCTCTTCTCCGACATAATAGGAAGATTTAATATCATTGTTATTTTTTTTTATTTTTTTTTATTGAGGAGGAAAAATCGATGCATTCAAAGATATTGATTAAAAAATTAAAAGAATAGTAATAAACCATTATTGAAAAAAAAAACTTACCGAGATAGATTAGACGCGTTTGGACGACCAGAGAACGACGAGGGAACGAATAGAGAACGACAAGGGAACGAACATCCAACGCGCATAACGTTCACACTGCTAATGCCCAGCGCATACAGAACCTATTGATAAGTGCGTTGTTACGCGCTAGAAAACGCTAAAAACTGTGAACGTGTAATAAATTATGAATTGATCTCAGCGTACATTTGCGTTCAGACAACGACTAATTGCGTATGGTTAACGAGTAGCAACGTTTTCGAACGTACACACCAAATTCCAAGAACGCTGGTCAAACGTTAGCTCAACACGCCGTAGTGTGAGGGCACCTTGACCTGTACACCTAATTAAAGACCCGCATTGGAATAAAATTTTGATAAAATTGTTCCTTTACAATTTTTACATCTCATAAGAGAACTTTGCATGATTCAAATGTTGCATTAATAATGCAAACTACCGTTTGTTTAAAAAAATCGCACCGCAGCAAGTCGCATAGTGTGAGCCCGCCTTTACATATTTTTTTTTGTCACAGCTGATGCTGAATCCGCCACTGGATTTAAATCCACTTGACCTATACGCAGATGTTCTGATTGCCTAATACTACACCAGCTATTAAAACCTATTTGGTATCTCATCAATTAGGTCTAAGTGCTGTTTGGTCTAATTATCACTTAAATTGATAGTAGGCCTACTACGGTTAATTGTCATTTAGTCTAAGATCTATATGGTCTTATTGCCCCTTCGTCTACTTACATTTTCAAATTTCTTTAAATGAAAATTTGGGTCACTACCAACTTGAAGTGGTGTTACACCAAGTAAAATGTTTAGAGTAAAATGTTGAAAGATTTAAACAGTCCAAATGAAAAGTTTCAGCTGTAGAAAGGATTGACCGTTCTCATACTGCGCTCGTCAGGATTCAATAGTTTGTTTGGTTGGTTCGTTGGTCATGTCATGAGCGACTGTAGACGTTGTCACGGAGGGGGTCCTGGTGCCACCCGTATACTGGATGTGGCATACCTTCCTCAGTATCGACAGCGCCCTCTGTCGGAAGGTGACACTGGTTAACACGTAGACAGGAACGTTCCACCAGCAACTGCCTATTTACACATAGACATGAAATAGATGGCATCAAAAACTGTCTCGCTCCAGGCTGGCTGAATCACAAGCACACCGACAGCAAACATGAAAGGAAGTACGGAGAAATAGTAGGGAAATGTGATGATGATAATTGTCCTTAGACCTTTGGGGAGGCGTCGAAGCGATTGACAAACCTTGCAGTTTCCAGTGTTAATCTCTGTGCGCAGTTGATTACCAGTTCTTCCAGGACGCCCCTTACGTTTCTTGTTGGCCAAGATCAAAAGTCGAATGTTTGTATAGGTTAGGACAATGACAGGTACTGCCGCCACAACTGTGAAGATGATTAGGGAGACAAGAGAAGAAGTGGGTAAAGCGTTTAAGTCGTTGACAACGATAAAGAATGACCTCGACTCACACAAGCCCTGTGTAAACGCCGTCATCGGGAAGTTGTGGATCGGGAGAAACATCAAGGATATGCAGACAACAAAGAACTTGGTGATGATCAGAGCGACACGGGTGTGCTTCACGGTTGTGATCCTGAGGTACAGGAACGGGTAACTTACCGCGATGAATCTCTGGAGGTTCATCAAACACACGTGGATGCTGGTGCTTAAGATCATGCAGCAACAAAAAATCGGCATATACATGCACGCCGTATGGCTGTAGGGGAAGTCCCGAAAAAGAAAAACGATGCCCTCCAGAATGGACACCAAGAGTCCCGTCACGATGTCGGTTGTTGCAAGGCTACGGAATAGAAGCACCGTGACGTCATCGAAGATGTTCTTGCCTCTTTTGAGGATGGCGAAGAGGAAAAAGTTAAAGATGATTGTCATGAGACCGAGTATAGCATAGATAGCTATCTGAATGTACTCCCATAAACCTAGTGGTTGGTAGTTGTCAAAAGAGATCGTAGATGTCTCAATTTGATCCAGAGCTGTAGTGGATAGGATGCCTTTAAGAATACATGTATGGAGAAACAAAAATCTACATTGTATTTTGCAATTTTTTCTATAGGGGAAATATTTTATCGCACCCATGCCCTTAAAAAAAACACATTTATTTGTTATACCCCTTCACGTTTTACACCCCCACCCGACTCACATTCTGCCTCCCATATTAAAACCATCCGGAAATACGCCGCTATCGACATGTAAAATGTAAATAAAACGTAGCGAGAACCGATAATTTTGTTTGTATAATATTATGTTTACGAAAAATGACAAATAACCATGATAGCGTCAAATCTGAATATTAACCAAATATTAGATTGGGTCAAAGGTACTTTGGAAAAACCCGCCACTATTTGGGGGCGTGTATTATTATTTCGTGTTCAATAAAATCCGCCATTATTCAGGAAACAAAATTAGTTTGTGCACGTCTTGTGAATATACCGTAACTTGGGTTATAATACAACGACCGACTTGACATTCATGCCGAAATCGCTTAAAATCGATATAAAGGAATTCATAGCAATGACGACATGTTTCTTAGATTTGTAAATTCGTAAAGTAATCGGACCTTATAATGATGGCCGAGAAACAGGAAACAGATAACTTTTCTGACTCTTTACAGATCATAACATGTCCGTTATGTCTTGATATCTTCGACGATCCAACCCTCCTGACTTCTTGCGGACATACCTTCTGTCGGAAATGTCTCAAGAAATACGATTTATCCCACCAGGACCTTGATCATATGGTCTGTCCTCTTTGTAGGAAGATCACGAAGTTGAGTGCAAACCGTGTCGATGATCTCGACACCGATGTGACGGTCAACGGACTCGTAGATGACTACCATGGCTCATGCGGAGGAGCTAATGCCATCCTTGAGATGTTGCAGAAGTGCACTGTCTGCAAACTCCAGAATGTTGCAATCTCCTTCTGTAACACTTGTAATACGTTTATGTGTGATCAATGCCATGTTGGCCACCAACAACTAAAACTGTTCTTCGAAGGCCATGAGATCATATCAATTCAAGATGTTATGAAGGGGAATGTCAATATCGGTCGCTACTCTGAGAAGTGTTCAATCCATAAACAGGAGAACAAAGACATGTTCTGCGAGGATTGTAAGGTACATGTCTGTTTGAAGTGTGTGATCATTGGTCATCGTGATCACAAGATCAGATCACATGAGGACTTTGAGAAGGAGTTACAGGTTAAGGTGAGTATCACTTAGGTAGATTTTTATTTAATGTTTGGAATATTTATTCGGCCAGAGGTAAAGATCAATCTCATGTCTTAGAAATATTCAGACATCTTTCTCCTATAAAGAAGAACTTACTCAAATAAAGTGACAGTGGTTAAACGAATCGACTATCCAAGGTGCATGAATTGATGATGTACTCACAAATACATGTTTCATGTCATTAAAATGATT
The DNA here is from genome assembly GCA_940671915.1 of Paracentrotus lividus. NCBI lineage: Eukaryota > Metazoa > Echinodermata > Echinoidea > Camarodonta > Echinidae > Paracentrotus > Paracentrotus lividus. The sequence goes on from CALNVZ010003426.1 coordinate 9,009,393, forward strand.
AAGTTAGAACATCCAACACCTTCCAATATTTTGCTCCAGGATTTTATTTTGTTGCAAGGGGTCACCAGTCTCAGACTCCAGTTTTCATCGGGGAGCAAATGTGAAAACAAGCTTTTGATTATCTTTGCTTTACCCTACTTTTAAACTTTTATGCCACCACAACAAATTTAGAAGACACAAAAAGCTGTAATGGTTGTCCTATTTTGATTTAATGGATTTTTATGATAATCAAGTTCAACTAATCCCTTATACTTTTATATCACAAGAAACAAATAAGTGTGGAAATTTGGTTATAAGTAGTAGAAAGGAATTTAAATGAATTTATGTTAATTGTTAAAACTGCAAATAATAAAATAATATTAGGCCTAATAAGATAATAATTACCATTAATATTAATGAATATAATTACAATGAATACAGATAAAGTAATTATAAGCAGGCGCGGATGAAGAGGGGCCCAACAAGCCCGGCCCCCCCCCCTAGCAAAAAAAGGGGGGGAGAAGAAACAAAAAAGGGAAGTAAAAAATGGGGGGAGTGGGTGGATTGACTCGCAACCTTACCCTTATGCTATGGTTGGTACATGATGACATCTTTGATGGCCGTAGGCCCCCCAAAAATTAACACCTATTATAGATAATAATAGCAATACCTATTATTATTATTATTATTATTATTATTATTATGATAAACAGGATCAAGTCCGTATTTTTCCTTAAAAAGACTTGCCTTTAACAAAAAGCACAAAGTGATTTCAAGTGCAACTTTTTAGTTGCCAAAGTGTTTTTCGGATCATTTCTAGTTGTGCCGAGGAATGGCTTCTTTTTGAAGATCGTAGATCTTGATGTTTGGGGAGATTCTTGGTGATGAGACTCTCGATTCCCTTTTTACCATCCCCGTGTGACCAATTATCACCGGGGTGACTTCTGCCTTGGCGTTCCACATTCGTTCGATCTCGATCCTCAGGTCTTGATATTTTAGCCGCTTGTCCCTTTCCTTGACTGCGATGTTTATGTCGCGAGGACGGATACTTCGATGATGTTAACTTTGTTTCCCTCTCTTACGATGATGTCTGGCTTTTACAGTTGATAGCTCTGTCTGTCATTATGCCGCAGTTCCAATATTTATACTTTTATCAGCCAGGGTGATTGTCTGTGGCTGATGTTCCCATGGATGGTACAGCTTTGAGTTCCACGATCCTTTAGAAGTTGCCAGTGTATATGCTTGGCAATGTTATCATGTCTGCTGATATATTCTGTTGGGCCAAGATGGGGCATCCTGATGCCAGATGCATTAGAGTCTCAGGTTCTTTCCCACATACTCTGCACGTGTCCTCTACAATCTGATTGCAGAATGGATTTCTCATATGCCCGTGTCTTGATTACCTGATCTTGTATGCAAATATAAACCCTTCCGTTCTCCTTTCAGACCAGCAGACTTTAGCCATCCGTGGGTGTTCTTTTTGTTCAACGAACTGGCGATTCGATGTTTTTCGTGGTGACCCGTGTAGACGTTTTGCCTGTAGATTTGTCTGCAATCTTTTGTTCAAGGAACGTTTCAGTTCTGTTCGTTCTCTTTTTCCCCCACTGGTAGAGTTATCTGGTGATCAGTCAATGTCTTCAATGCTTGTTTCGTACTTGAGTAAATTGGCTGGGCTTTCTCATAATCGTGAGATATGTTTGTCAATGTATCCTTGGGACTGGATAGGTAATCGGCAAGCTGTATTAACTCCATATTCCATACCGTTTCTATCTGCTGAAGACCTCTTTCTCCAAGGTCGCGGGGGAGATACAACCTTTCAACAGCAGCTTTTGGGTGGTGTAGTCTGTGCATTGTCAATTGCTTCCTTGTCATGACATCCAGCCCTCGTATATCCTCGATTTTCCAGTTTATTATTCCAAAACTATACCTTAGCACGGGGATAGCAAGTGTATTGATAGCCTCCATCTTGTTTTTGGCGTTAAGTTCAGATTTCATAATTAGCCTCAGTCTGTGTTTGTACTCTGTCTTTGCCTTCTCTTTCATTACGTTGTGGCTGATGCTGTCATTCTCTATCATGCCAAGGTATTTGTAGGTGGATTCATTCGTCAGTTCCTTGATTGATACTTCCTCGTCAGATAGGGGCATATCACCTGTCTCCACCCTTCGTCCGCGGATAAGTGTAATCTTAGCACATTTTTCAATGCCAAATTATAATAATAATTATTATTATTATTATTATTATTATTATTATTATTATTATTATTATTATTATTA
>CALNVZ010003426.1:9011670-9034137 GCA_940671915.1 Paracentrotus lividus
GAGATTCCAAGGCTTTTTGGTTTATACCATTCCTTAGATACATTCGATAATAATTTTTTCTTAACCAAAATATGAAGGTTTGTTCTTTAAATTACATAATTACCACTTGACGAAAATCTTTTTCTAAACATAACTTCATTTTGGCATGATAGAGCATTACTGATAATAGTTACCATTTATGTATCACTTTATACATGTAATGCTACTCGGGTGTTGTATAAGGGCTTTTAATGTTAACTTAACTATCTACCAATGGCTTAGTGAGGCGACTCTGAAAGGCGCTTGCAGCATTCAAGTATTATTGATAATTATAACATAATATAATATAGCTAATTCCCAAATGAAATAAAGATTAAGAGACCACAGTTATATTGAATTACATGTCGATTGATTATCCCATAATCTCTTCTCCGACATAATAGGAAGATTTAATATCATTGTTATTTTTTTTTATTTTTTTTTATTGAGGAGGAAAAATCGATGCATTCAAAGATATTGATTAAAAATTAAAGAATAGTAATAAACCATTATTGAAAAAAAAAAACTTACCGAATAGATTAGACGCGTTTGGACGACCAGGAGAACGACAGGAACGAATAGAGAACGACAAGGGAACGAACATCCAACGCGCATAACGTTCACACTGCTAATGCCCAGCGCATACAGAACCTATTGATAAGTGCGTTGTTACGCGCTAGGAAAACGCTAAAACTGTGACGTGTAATAAATTATGAATTGATCTCAGCGTACATTTGCGTTCAGACAACGACTAATTGGCGTATGGTTAACGAGAGCAAACGTTTTCGAACGTACACACCAAATTCAAGAACGCTGGTCAAAACGTTAGCTCAACACGCCGTAGTTTGAGGGCACCTTGACCTGTACACCTAATTAAGACCCGCATTGAATAAAATTTTGATAAAATTGTTCCTTTACAATTTTTACATCTCATAAGAAAACTTTGCATGATTCAAATGTTGCATTAATAATGCAAACTACCGTTTGTTTAAAAAAATCGCCACCGCAGCACAGTCGCATAGTGTGAGCCACCGCCTTTACATATTTTTTTTTGTCACAGCTGATGCTGAATCCGCCACTGGATTAAATCCACTTGACCTATACGCAGATGTTCTGATGCCTAATACTACACCAGCTATTAAAACCTATTTTGGTATCTCATCAATTAGGTCTAAGTGCTGTTTTGGTCTATTATCACTTAAATGATAGTAGGCCTACTACGGTTAATTGTCATTTAGTCTAAGATCTATATGGTCTTATTGCCCCTTCGTCTACTACATTTTCAAATTTTCTTTAAATGAAAATTTGGTCACTACCAACTTGAAGTGGTGTTACACCAAGTAAATGTTTAGAGTAAAATGTTTGAAAGATTTAAACAGTCCAAATGAAAGTTTCAGCTGTAGAAAGGATTGACCGTTCTCATACTGCGCTCGTCAGATTCAATAGTTTGTTTGGTTGGTTCGTTGGTCATGTCATGAGCGACTGTAGACGTTGTCACGGAGGGGGTCCTGGTGCCACCCGTATACTGGATGTGGCATACCTTCCCAGTATCGACAGCGCCCTCTGTCGGAAGGTGACACGGTTAACACGTAGACAGAACGTTCCACCAGCAACTGCCTATTTACACATAGACATGAAATAGATGGCATCAAAAAAACTGTCTCGCTCCAGGCTGGCTGAATCACAGCACACCGACAGCAAACATGAAAGGAATACGGAGAAATAGTAGGGAAATGTGATGATGATAATTGTCCTTAGACCTTTGGGGAGGCGTCGAAGCGATTGACAAACCTGCAGTTTCCAGTGTTAATCTCTGTGCGCAGTTGATTACCAGTTCTTCCAGGACGCCCCTTACGTTTCTTGTTGGCCAAGATCAAAAGTCGAATGTTTGATATAGGTTAGGACAATGACAGGTACTGCCGCCACAACTGTGAAGATGATTAGGGAGACAGAGAAGAAGTGGGTAAAGCGTTTAAGTCGGTGACAACGAATAAAGAATGACCTCGACTCACACAAGCCCTGTGTAAACGCCGTCATCGGGAAGTTGTGGATCGGGAGAAACATCAAGGATATATGGCAGACAACAAAGAACTTGGTGATGATCAGAGCGACACGGGTGTTGCTTCACGGTTGTGATCCTGAGGTACAGGAACGGGTAACTTACCGCGATGAATCTCTGGAGGTTCATCAAACACACGTGGATGCTGGTGCTAAGATCATGCAAGCAACAAAAAAATCTCGCATATACATGCACGCCGTATGGCTGTAGGGAAGTCCCGAAAAAGAAAAACGATGCCCTCCAGAATGGACACCAAAGAGTCCCGTCACGATGTCGGTTGTTGCAAGGCTCGAATAGAAGCACCGTGACGTCATCGAAGATGTTCTTGCCTCTTTTGAGGATGGCGAAGAGGAAAAAGTTAAAGATTGATTTCATGAGACCGAGTATAGCATAGGATAGCTATCTGATGTACTCCATAAACCTAGTGGTTGGTAGTTGTCAAAAGAGATCGTAGATGTCTCAATTTGATCCAGAGCTGTAGTGGATAGGATGCCTTTAAGAATACATGTATGGAGAAACAAAAATCTACATTTATTTTGCAATTTTTTCTATAGGGAAATATTTTATCGCACCCATGCCCTTAAAAAAAACACATTTATTTGTTATACCCCTTCACGTTTTACACACCCCACCCACTCACATTCCTGCCTACCCATTATAAACCATCCGAAATACGCCGCTATCGACATGTAAAATGTAAATAAAACGTAGCGAGAACCGATAATTTTGTTTGTATAATATTATGTTTACGAAAAATGACAAAATACCATGATAGCGTCAAATCTGAATATTAACCAAATATTAGATTGGGTCAAAGTACTTTGGAAAAACCCGCCACTATTTGGGGGCGTGTATTATAATATTTCGTGTTCAATAAAATCCGCCATTATTCAGGAAACAAAATTAGTTTGTGCACGTCTTTTGATATTACCGTAACTGGTTATAATACAACGACCGACTTGACATTCATGCCGAAATCGCTTAAAAATCGATATAAAGGAATTCATAGCAATGACGACATGTTTCTTAGATTTGTAAATTCGTAAAGTAATCGGACCTTATAATGATGCCGAGAAACAGGAAACAGATAACTTTTCTGACTCTTTACAGATCATAACATGTCCGTTATGTCTTGATATCTTCGACGATCCAACCCTCCTGACTTCTTGCGGACATACCTTCTGTCGGAAAATGTCTCAAGAAATACGATTTATCCCACCAGGACCTTGATCATATGGTCTGTCCTCTTTGTAGGAAGATCACGAAGTTGAGTGCAAACCGTGTCGATGATCTCGACACCGCAAAAGTGTGACGGTCAACGGACTCGTAGATGACTACCATGGCTCATGCGGAGGAGCTAAATGCCATCCTTGAGATGTTGCAGAAGTTGCACTGCTTGCAAAACTCCAGAATGTTGCAATCTCCTTCTGTAACACTTGTAATACGTTTATGTGTGATCATGCCATGTTGGCCACCAACAACTAAAACTTCTTCGAAGGCCATGAGATCATATCAATCAAGATGTTATGAAGGGGGAATGTCATATCGGTCCTACCTCTGAGAAGTGTTCAATCCATAAACAGGAGAACAAAGACATGTTTCTGCGAGGATTGTAAGGTACATGTCTTTGAAAGTGGTATCATTGGTCATCGTGATCACAAGATCAGATCACATGAGGACTTTGAGAAGGAGTTACAGGTTAAGGTGAGTATCACTTAGGTAGATTTTTATTTAATGTTTGGAATTATTTATTCGGCCAGAGGTAAAGATCAATCTCATGTCTTAGAAATATTCAGACATCTTTCTCCTATAAAGAAGAACTTACTCAAATAAAGTGACAGTGGTTAAACGAATCGACTATCCAAGGTGCATGAATTGATGATGTACTCACAAAATACACTGTTTCATGTCACTTAAAATGATTAAGTTAGAACATCCAACACCTCCAATATTTTGCTCCAGGATTTTATTTTGTTGCAAGGGGTGTCACCAGTCTCAGACTCCAGTTTTCATCGGGAGCAAATGTGAAAACAAGCTTTTGATTATCTTTTGCTTTACCCTACTTTTAAACTTTTATGCCACCACAACAAATTAGAAGACAAAAAAGCTGTAATGGTTGTCCTATTTTGATTTAATGGATTTTTATGATAATCAAGTTCAACTAATCCCTTATACTTTTATATCACAAGAAACAAATAAGTTGTGGAAATTTGGTTATAAGTAGTAGAAAGGAATTTTAAATGAATTTATGTTAATTGTTAAAACTGCAAATAATAAAATAATATTAGGCCTAATAAGATAATAATTACCATTAAATTTAATGAATATAATTACAATGAATACAGATAAAGTTAATTATAAGCAGGCGCGGATGAAGAGGGCCCAACAAGCCCGGCCCCCCCCCTAGACAAAAAAAGGGGGGAGAAGAAACAAAAAAGGGAAGTAAAAAATGGGGGAGTGGGTGGATTGACTCGCAACCTTACCCTTATGCTATGGTTGGTACATGATGACATCTTTGATGGCCGTAGCCCCCAAAATTAACACCTATTATAGATAATAATGCAATACCTATTATTATTATTATTATTATTATTATTATTATGATAAACAGGATCAAGTCCGTATTTTCCTTAAAAAGACTTTGCTTTAAAAAAGCACAAAGTGATTTCAAGTGCAACTTTTTAGTGTCCAAGTGTTTTTCGGATCATTCTAGTTGTGCCGAGAATGGCTTCTTTTTGAAGATCGTAGATCTTGATGTTTGGGGAGATCTTGGTGATGAGACTCTCGATTCCCTTTTTACCAATCCCCGTGTGACCAATTATCACCGGGGTGACTTCTGCCTTGGCGTTCCACATTCGTTCGATCTCGATCCTCAGGTCTTGATATTTTAGCCGCTTGTCCCTTTCCTTGACTGCGATGTTTATGTCGCGAGGACGGATACTTCGATGATGTTAACTTTGTTTCCCTCTCTTACGATGATGTCTGGCTTTTACAGTTGATAGCTCTGTCTGTCATTATGCCGCAGTTCCAATTATATGTACTTTTATCAGCCAGGGTGATTGTCTGTGGCTGATTGTTCCCATGGATGGTCACATGCTTGAGTCCACGATCCTTTAGAAGTTGCCAGTGTATATGCTTGGCAATGTTATCATGTCTGCTGATATATTCTGTTTGGGCCAAGATGGGGCATCCTTGATGCCAGATGCATTAGAGTCTCAGGTTCTTTCCCACCATACTCTGCACGTGTCCTCTACATCTGATTGCAGATGGATTTCTCATATGCCGTGTCTTGATTACCTGATCTTGTATGCAAATATAAACCCTTCCGTTTTCTCCTTTCAGACCAGCAGACTTTAGCCATCCGTGGGTGTTCTTTTTGTCAACGAACTGGCGATTCGATTGTTTTCGTGGTGACCGTGTAGACGTTTTGCCTGTAGATTTGTCTGCAATCTTTTGTTCAAGAACGTTTCAGTTCTGTTCTCTCTTTTCCCCACTGGTAGAGTTATCTGGTGATCAGTCAATGTCTTCAATGCTTGTTTCGTACTTGAGTAAATTGGCTGGGCTTTCTCATAATCGTGAGATATGTTTGTCAATGTATCCTTGGGACTGGATAGGTAATCGGCAAGCTGTATTAAACTCCATATTCCATACCGTTTCTATCTGCTGAAGACCTCTTTCTCCAAGGTCGCGGGGGAGATACAACCTTTCAACAGCAGCTTTTGGGTGGTGTAGTCTGTTGCATTGTCAATTCTTCTTGTCATGACATCCAGCCCTCGTTATATCCTCGATTTTCCAGTTTTATTATTCCAAAAACTATACCTTAGCACGGGGATAGCAAGTGTATTGATAGCCTCCATCTTGTTTTTGGCGTTAAGTTCAGATTTCATAATTAGCCTCAGTCTGTGTTTGTACTCTGTCTTTGCCTTCTCTTTCATTACGTTGTTGGCTGATGCTGTCATTCTCTATCATGCCAAGGTATTTGTAGGTGGATTCATTCGTCAGTTCCTTGATTGATACTTCCTCGTCAGATAGGGGCATATCACCTGTCTCACCCTTCGTCGCGGATAGTGTAATCTTAGCACATTTTTCAATGCCAAATTATTAATAATTATTATTATTATTATTATATTATTATTATTATTATTATTATTATTATTATATTATTATTATTATTATTATTATTATTATTATTTTATTTATTATATATTATTATTATATTATTATTATTATTATTATTATTATATTAATTATTTTATATTATTATATAATAGAAGAGCTAGCGATAAAAATTACCTCCAGATAGAAAAAAATAAAGGGTAATATTCAACACATGTAAATATATTATAGAGTTTTACGTCTTGGCTTTGGTTTAATAATAACAAGTTGACGGCGATCCTTTTTGTTACATAACATTCCTAAAACCTGGGGATAATCATGCACGTATTCTGGGGGGGGGCGGGGCTTTATGCCCGGGACCCCGGGGGGGCTCGAGGGCGCGCCGAAAAAGGAGGGAAAAGGAGAGTATAAGGGAAAAAAAAAAAAGAAAGAAAGAAAAAAGGAGGAGGAAAAAAGAAAGAAAAAAAGGAGGGAAAAAAAGAAAGGGAAAAGGGAGGAAGAGAGAAAGGAAGAAAAAGAGAGAGAGAACGAGAGAGAGAGAGAAAGAGAAAGGGGGACGGGCGCCCCTAAAAAAAATAGGGGGCGCCAAATTGACAGTAAACTAAGGGGCGCCAAAATTGACCTTAAACTTAGGCGGCGCCAAATCGACTTTAAATTTAGGGGCCGAATCATCTTAACTACGGGGCGCCGAAAATTGAACTTAACAACGTAGGGCGCCAAATTTACCTGAAACTGAGGGGGCGCCTAATTGACCTGAAGCTGAGGGGCGCCTAATATATTAAACATATGGGCGCCAAATTGACCTGCAACATAAGTGAGCACCGAATCGACCTTAGATTTAGGAAGGGGCGCCGAATCGACCCTTAATTTAGGGGGCGCCAAATCGAACTTAAATTTAGAGGGGCGCCAAAATGAGCTTTACGTAGGGGGCGCCAAATTGACCCGAAACTTAGGTGGGGGCGCCAAATTGACCAGCAACATAGGTGGGGTACCGAATCGGCCATAGATTTAGGAGGGGGCGGCCCAAATCAACCTTAAACTTAGGGGCGACACATCGACCTTAGATTGGAGAGAGCGCAAATCAACGTAAACTTAGGGCGCTAAATCGACCTTAATTTAGGGAGCGCCAAACGAAAACTTAAACTTAGAGGGGCGCCAAAATGACCTGCAACTAGTGGGCACCCGAATCGCCTTATATTTAGGAGGGGTGTGCCAAATCGACCTCAGATTTAGGGAGGGCCCAAATCGACCTTAATTTTAGGGGGCGCAAATCGGAACTGAAATTTAAGGGGGGCCAAAATGAGCTTAACGTGGGGGCCAAATTGACCTGCCAACCCAGTAGGGCCACCGAATCGGCCATAGATTTAGGAGGGGCGCCAAATCGACCTTAAACTTAGGGGGCGCCGAATCGACCTTAAATTTAGGGGGCACCAAATCGAACTGAAATTTAGAGGGGCCCAAAATGAGCTTAAACGTGGGGGCGCCCAATTGACCCTAAACTTAGATTGGGGCGACAAAATTGACCTGCAACATTAGATGGGGGCACCGAATCGGCCATAGATTTAGGAGGGGCGCCAAATTGACCTTAAACTGAGGCGGCGCCAAATCTATTTTAGATTTGGAGAGAGAGCGCACCATCGACCTTAAACTTAGGGGCGCTAAATCGACCTTCAATTTAGGGGGCGCCTAATCGACCTTAAACTTAGGGGCGGCCAAATCGACCTTAGATTTGGAGAGAGAGCGCAAAATCGACCTTAAATTTAGGGCGGGCGCCAAATCGAAACTAAACTTAGAGGGGCTGCCAAAAATTTTTTTTTTTTTTTTTTTTTTCTTTCTTTTCCCGAGAGGTACTTTTATTGCATCCAATTCATCGTTACATATAAATATATCGAAGTTATTATTTACATAAATTCAATACAATGAAAATTTAGAGGGTGGGAGTATAATGTCAGAGAGAGAGAGAGGGGGGAGAGAAAGAGAGAGAGAAGAGAGATGAGAAGAGAGAGGAGAGAGAAAAGAGAGGGAGAGAGAGGAGAGAGAGAGAGATATATATAGAGAGAGAGAGAGGGGCAGAAGAAGAAGAAGAAGAAAGAGGAGTACAGAAATTGAACAATATAATTCGGCATTTCTCTTCAACATAGGTATAACTCTAAATCCTGTATAAACTGTCTTTTTTCTTAAAATTGACGTGAACATAAAAACTTAAAATCATTTTTGAAAGCCACTCCAAACTGTTTGGCTATTCAAAGATTTACCTTTGAAAATATTAAGAATATAAATCTTGTTAAATTGCAAATTGAGCAAATGAAATTAGGACATTTATAAGCATATACTTGATCATCAGGCTTATTACAATTAACATTTACTTATTTCGTCAATTACAATATCTTCGTTTGAACAAACTTATAAATAACGATGAATTTTTCTCAAAGTCAGTGATTCGACGACATTTAAGTAAAACATGTATCGATGATTCGGTTCATTACAATATTTACAATTTATGTCATATTATTTTCCATTTGAAAAGATTGTCTTTGAAAGGCAAAACATTATGAAGAAGTTTGAAATTAAATTGTTTCACTTTATTTTCTTTTATCTTTCAACTTAAGATTTAAAACCATGCCTCCATTCATAATCTATTGGTAGATTAAAAATATCTTGCAAACGTTGCAATGAAGGATTGCTATTTTCTGAATCATCCAATGGCATTAATAAATGTTTGTTTCATGTGACTCAATAATAATCGTATTTCCATTTGATATCTGAAACATGTCATTTGAGAAATCTGTTTCGCTTCGATTATCATTGTCGTTTCTTATCTTTTTTCCCACCATTTTTGGAAAAGCTTCTTCAATTATAGAGAATTCAAAATTAACTATAATATAGAGCTTGTACCTAGGTATCGTGTACGAGTTACATGAACGCCTTGTCCCGTTTACAAAACATCTCTAACTTTAAAAAATTCCCTTTGCATTCCATTCTTTGAAAATAGTACTTTCTCTTCCATGTTTTATATTACTGTTGTACCATAGAATTCATTATTATGTCTTATACATTTAGAAAGGAATATACTTAAGCTCACACCAGTCTGTTAAACAGATTAACATAAGAATAAAGGTAATTTATGCTTTTTACACAATAAATCATATCTTTGCTTGAACAATTTAGTTTTTAGGAACATTGGCATGTCATAAAATAAAGCTGACCCAATATCTAAACAAAGTTCTCCATTTGGGCTTCACCACCTTCATGTATTTTTGAAAACCAAGATAATTGTAATGCTCGGATTTTGTTTGTATATCAATCATATCCTAAACCCCAGCAATCTGCTTTTCGAGATACAACCGCTCTCTTTACCTTTTCTTTTTTGAACCCCCAAAGGAAATTGTAAATAATCTGTTTACGTCAAACACATATTTTGTGGAATAGGTAAACACGTCGCAATGTAAACAAATTGGGAAACAACAAGTGTCTTTATTATTGTTATTTTCCCATAAAATGTAAGATTTCTCATTTTCCATACTTATTAACAACGACTCAATTTTTCTGTAGTTTCGAATTCCAGTTTAATGAATCAGTTCTTTCTGTCTTTTGTTATTGTATACACCTAAATATTTTATAGGTTCATCTGTCCATTCTAGGTTTTGTAAACATTTTCTTGATTCCTTGTTAGACTAATATTAGTTTTTCATTAATTTAATTTTGGGCTGCTAAAACCCCAAACTTTCTACTTCTTTATTGATTATTCCCCGATTCTACAGAGTCAACAAAATTTATTGTATCATCAGCTAATTGTGATTCTTTATATCTCATGTAGATTATTCAAGGGTATCTGAATACCTGTTATATTTCTGTTTGTTTTACACTCTCACTGCCATTACTTCGCTGCTACCATTATAAAAAGTGAGTGCCGATAAAGGGCAACCTTAGTCTGACACCTTGTTCTATTTTAAAATCTCGAGATATCCAACCTTGTTAATGATCGTCCTTTTTGCACATACTATAAGAATCTTCACCCATTGTTTGAAGGAATTTTTAAACATTAGCCTGATCTAACAACAAAAATAGGAAATCATGATTTATATTATCAAAAGCTTTTCTAAAGTCTAAAAAATAAAAATACCAGGCGATTATCTGTTATATATTACAATATTCAAGAACATCTAAAACTAGGGCGAATATCTGTACAGCAGAACATTTTTAAATATCCATTTGATCAGCCGAAATAACCTTTTCTAAACACTTATGCAAGCGTTACAGAGTGGTTTTGCAAGGAATTTTGTAATCGATGTTTAACAGTGGGGGCGCCAAAAATAATGTAAACGTAAGGGCTCCAAATTTAGCTCAGATGTAGGGCGCTAAAATATTATCTTAAACTTAGGGGCTCCAACTATATCTTAACTTAGAGAGGGAAGCCGAATTTACCAGAAACTAAGGGGCCCAATTTTAATTTCGTTGTTTTATTCCATGCCTCCTGGTTTGTTTATACATATCAAAATTTTCGCTCGTGCTTCGCCGCTCGCATCATCTTTTCCCATTGAGTTAATTCCCTGTGTTCCTAAGAACCGACAAATGTCTGTTTTCTAATCATTCGAATACATCAAATTTTCCGCTCTTCGCACACGCCTAGTTTTTTTTTTTTTTTTTTTTGCATTTCAAATTGATCTTCACTTATTAGCTTCACCAAATTGAGCTTACATGTACGGGCGCCAATGACCTGAAACTATGGGGCGCTGAATTGAAGTTAAGGGGTGTTCAATCGATTTTTAAAATTAGGGGGCGCCAAATGAGCTTACACGTATCGGCGCCCAAATGAACTAACGAAGGGGCGCCGTTGCCCCGAAACTAAGGGGGCACAGTTTGGTCATTTAAATATGGTCTCTATCTAGATAGAGCCAAATCTTCAAAAATTCATTCATCTGGGTTTGTATATTCATGGCAACAATTTTCACTCGCGCTTCGCCGCTTCGCATTTTTATTTCCAATGAATTAATTCACATTGTGTTCCTTGAGAAAGCATGAAATGTCCTGTTTTAATGAATTCGGAATCCATCAAAATTTTCCGTTCGGCTTCGCGCTCGCCTTCCCCCCCCTTATTTACCAGAATTTACATTATGGGATTTTAACCAACATAACATTTCAATTTATTTCAATTTCACATTACATTTATTTTTGCATTTCAAATTGACCTAAATCTTAGGGGGTTAAAACGGTGCAAAATTGATCTTAAACTTAGGGGCGCCAAATTAAGCTTAAACGTAGAGGCGTCAAATTGACATGAGACTTAGGGATGCCAAATTTATCTTATACATAGGGGCTCCAACTTTATCCTGAACTTAGAGGGTGTGCCAAATCTACCTGAAATTAAGGGGCAACAACTTGGCATGTGAAATATGGTCTCTAAAATTTTAAATTCCCCCTGGTCTGTATATTTTTTGGCTCGCGCTACGCGCTCGCATCATTTTTTCCCCAATGAGTTATAATATTGTGTTCCTGAGGAACGCATACGCGCTCGCCCGTGCTTTTCCTTTTACCGGAATTTACATTATGGGATACTAATCATCAATATATTTAAATTTATTTGAATACACGTTACATTTATTTTTGCATTTTCAAATTGACCTGAAACTAAGGGGCACCAAATTGAAATTAAACCCAGAGACATCAAATTGACCTAGATGATGCATGTATGGCGCCAATTCAATCTAAAATTTAGGGGCGCCAAATGATCTTATACTTAGTTGGCGCCAAATTGAGCTTAAACTTAGGGGCGCCAAATGTATCTTACACTTAGGGAGGGAAGCAACATTATAGATAGATAGATAAACAGATAGATAGATAGATAGATAGATAGATATTCATCTTTTTTTTTTCATATGTGAAATTTCTGGGCGACATATTGGTCTTTGAATTATGGTGGCCAAATTGATCCTAAACTTCTGGTCTCTTTTACATAGAGAAAAATTTTCGCTCGCGCTTCACGCTCGCATCATTTTCTAAGGAGTTTGATATTATATTGTGTTCCTGAGAAATACATAAAATGTCACGTTTTCAGATCATTCAGATACATCAAATTTCCGCTCGCGCTTTACGCTTGCCAATTTTTCTTTCTTGTAAGCAGATTATGAGGATTCTGAACAACAAAACATCAATTACATTTGTTTGATTTCACATTACTTGATAGGCAAATTTCACATGATTTTATATGGCTTGCTTTCAAATCGTTTTGATGGACAAATTACAGCTCCCGCTCATATGATATTCTGATGATGAGCCAAACAAAATTGAAATCCCTAATAGCTTAGAATTCTTTGCTTTCTGATCGTAAAGTAGAGGGGACAAAAAAAAAATCCGATCGCGCTTCGCACTGTTATTTAGAATTATTAGCATTTTCAACTATAGCGGTAATACCTCATATTCCTAGAAATTCTTTTCCATGAACTCACCATTTAAAAAAAAAAAAATTCAAATAAATTATTCTTTAAAATCCTTCAACGTGAATTTAAGCCGTAGGCCTATGTTTGCCTGGGGGGAGCATATTTTGAAAAGTACACAGGGGTGCCAAAATCACGTCGGGCCCCCCTTGGTGCAAAATCCTGGATACGCGCCTGGATAATTGTACATTTCACCCCCCACCACCTTTTGAGTTTGGGGATGCATCCCCCATCCCCGTTGCCTATGCCCCTGATATAAACCCTATACTATTAGGCATTAGGCATATAGTGAAGTGGGATTGAGGAGGTAAATCCCGCTCAATTAAAAATGTAGGCCCCAAATGGAATGGGTCTTTATTTTATATTGCACTCATGAATGAGAGCTTCAGGCCAACACATTAAATTATTTTGCCATTTTCAATGGCTAATCAAACATGTACACGGTACTAAGAAACCTTCTTTTTCTTTATTCTTACAAGGGTTGCCTAATAAAAAAAAATGATACGCCTCTAGCATGTTTAGGTTAGCCTTTATCTGTGCCTTTTTTCCAGGTGCATGATCTCGTCAAACGATGCACAGCCAAGAAATCAGAACTGGAGAATAACATTCAGAATGTGGAAGCACAACGTCGTGAAGTACATACAGCCGTGCAGAAACTACGAGCAGATGTCAGCCAAGCCTACCGTACCAAGGCCAAGCAGCTGGAAGAAAACCAACGTATACTCGTCGAGCAAATCGATGCTCTAGAGCGCAGTTTCGATGAGGACCTCAACTCTCTGAAATCAAACGACCGACAAAGAATCAAAAGCATATACAGTTCGATGACGCTGGTGGCTAATGATAGACTAGGACGTCTTGAGATGGACAGTCTGTCTGCTCACACGTTGCTTTGTGAGGAGCTGGATGGCATGCTGAAGGAGGCTACTGATCACACTTCTGCTGCAGTCATAACAGAGAAAGCACAGAAAAAGAGATTCCAGCCTGCAGACGATACCCGTCTTGACCTTGGTACCATCTCAGATAAACCAGACCTTGCACTTGGAAATGATGGCATGCTGAAGGAGGCTACTGATCACACTTCTGCTGCAGTCATAACAGAGAAAGCACAGAAAAAGAGGTTCCAGCCTGCAGATGATACCCGTCTTGACCTTGGTAACATGTCGTATAAACCAGATCCTGTCTTAGAAGTGATTCAATGTGTGGATCTACGAGGAGGAATGAACGGTATGACAAAATACTCTGATAGCAGTGTAGGTATCGGATATTGGGATGCAAATGGAATAGATACCATTGATTCAAATGGTAAGAAGCAGCAGTATGCTAATGTATCAAGCAATGCGTGCTGTTATGATCTCGTGTTTCAACGAGACAGGACATTATGCATATCATCGGGATCAGGCATAGATACACAGGTGTATTCTCCAAGTGGGACAAGGAAGTCAACCATCAAAGTGACTGGCAATGGATATAAGCTCAAATTAAACAGAAGTCCATCAGATGAAATCCTCATTGCCAACTCTGAAAAACATGTATACATCTACGACTCGACAGGATCCACACTCAAACACACCATCCCAACAAAGCACAACGTCACACGCCAGGCATCTGCAACCACCTCGGGTTTGATCGTCACCAGCTCTTGTTATTACAGCAATCCAAGCATTGTGACGGTCTATGACAGGGATGGGAATGCTGGGAAGCCTCTACAAGCTCCAAGCGGTATCGACCTGTATGCTGCTGTGGATGAGCAGGACAGGGTGCATGTAGCGAGTGTTGATCGTAAGTCTGGTAATGTGGTGATCAGACTCTATGACATTGAAGGTCTGAACCTCAAGGAGAGAGTTGAGTTCAATGGACTTAACCTGAAACTTGAACATAATTGGTGTTACCTTGTTTCACTCTCTCCAAACATGCTCGCTTTTTCCTGCAATACAAAATTGTATTTTATTAAAATCGTAACGTAATCGAAATTTATCCAATAAAATTCCCTGAATCTGCGATTTGTATGAAACATGTAAGTTTCTTTATTGTGAATCCTTTTAATACACCTTTTTAAAAATCCTTTTTGTAATAGTATCAAACATTGCAAAGGAATTCATTTTATTGTAAAGCGAAATAGGCAAAATTTGTTAGACCACAGCACAAATATATTTGACTGAAATAAATTAGTAGACGACACAATGAGGAATAGCCAAAAGCATGCGTTATCAATAATAGCCAGAAGGAAAAAAATCCTATTCATTTTTTTTTTTTCAAATGAAATTACGGTTAATACATGAAATGGTCTCGTGGTTATGACGAAATGAACCGACAATTTATTTTAGTATAACTAATACACTATCCATATTGGTCAGACAGGAGTGTATCAGGCATAGTCTTGAATCAGTGTTGTCAATCAGTTATCTCGAGATTCATTAATCTATCAACTAGTCATTAATTTTACGTTATGTTTATGAATATCAAATTGTAAGTGATTATGTTATTTTGAAAAACGCAGATATATACTTATAAATCATATTTTACATTATTGTACAAACACATGAGAATATGATTAAAGTTAGTTTTATATTCTTAATGCAAAGTGAAAAGTCAAATAATCAAGAGATGTATTTTTTTGTGTATTGATCATGTTTGATTTATTCAACAAATATTATTTCATATTATTTGTCATTTTAGACCATATTGAAATGTATTAATAGCTCGAAAATAGTGTTTAACCCTGATTGAATTGGTAGCAGAGTATAACCAAGTTTGGAGATTGCCTGTAGAACTTGTTTTAATGCTTTTAACTTACAAATGAGATGAATACAGAAAGACAACTATACATGCTGTAAAATCATATAATAAAAGAAAATGGGTGCCACCCTTCTGCCCTGTTACAGCTATTTGTTATATAATTATCAGAATGAATTATTTGTAACTACACCTCTTCTCCTACATCACACAGGTTAAAATGATCATGGAATGTAGACGATGACAGAATTGTTTTTGTCATTTAGAGGTGATTACTTTTTTCTTTCAAACGCGTTGAAACAATAATTGTAGTGTCAGCCTTTTGCAGGCAAAAATATTAAATTTCTAGTTTTTGAGAGGATGTAGTAGTATACCAATGACTATATCTTCCCACAACATGATTAAGCTCAATTGTGTATATTTGTCATTATATTGCGATTATCAAAATGCATTCCTATTTTTTCGAACCTCGAAAAATATACCGTACGGTGCGAACCGTTGACCGTTAGCGCAGAGAACAATGCACGCTGATGCGCCGTGTGTATATTGGTGTGTGTTTTCCGTGCTGCACGCGCTGTAATATCAACGATGTTGATGGAGAGCTGGTCAAGATTGGTAGTCAGACTTTCGTTTCATATTACTGATCTAGGCAACCTATGACAGTAAGATTGAATAGACAGTATAGGTTGATACTATTCTAAAGTTATGCCAAGTTGCATTAGTTTTCGAAATTTGTGAAAAAGGATGACACTACCTTTAAAAATATGTAATATACAAGACGAATATATGATTTTAAATGCGATGTGCTCACTTCTACATTGTTCTTGAGCTCATAAATGATTTTAATCAGAAAATCAAATATTTTGTCTGTGTTCATTGTAATGTTTTATAGTTACAATTTTCGTACAATGAATTGTTTCGTGATGTTACATCTACTTTTTACAAGCGAGATTTGCTGCCATGTTCTGTGTTATATCCAAATGTTAACTGACGATTGTCTGTATATTGTAGAAATAATATTTATGACCAGTTGAAGATGAAATAGAAATAATAAGAACAGAAGGGTATATGTGGAAAATATCGATGTCGTTATCATTGACAATTCACTAATGATAATCGTAGACGATGAGCATGACCGGGAAAAAAAAAGAAGAGGAAAATTGTGAATGATATAAAAATTACTTTTATTGATACAAGTACAACTACAACAAAATCATTCATTCAAGCTGATATTGCCCTCAATTATATAAGCGTTCATACAAGGTGATTTATTTTATGATGTAAATACTTGTACTATAGCTATCTTTGATGCTTTGTCATGTCTTGTTATCATGTATCCTGTTAAATATGTATGGTAAGTCGATATTTAACGCAGTAATCATGATCAGGTGAAAAGACAAGAAGAAGAATGCATGGAAGGTAATGGAGAATACAATATGAATGTTAATGACCAATAATAATAGTTAATATTTAACTCATATAACACACGTTTTACTCTGACTCATACTAAATTGATTCTTATGCCTTATGCACATAATACATATATGGCACATCAATATAATATTGTAGTAAATAATCATGGTGATTATGAACACAATATCAATATGAAAAAAACAATAATGATTATTGATATTGAAATACATTGACTGTTCTCTTCGCAGACTATCAGACTTTGTTGTGATGTTTATTTAGCTGACAATATGAACCATAATGATAACTATGATCAAGGAAAAAGAGAAGAAGATAAGAATAAAATGGTAATGTAACTATATACACATATAATATGTTGAGAATACTTTTATACACGGCCTTCAAGATTATCTTTAATCGATATTGATAATCTCGTTGATAATTATACTTATCGAGATTTATACTAATCGACAAATTAAATTCAAGAGAATCGATTCCAGTAAGTATTTCCATGTTAATTCCGTATATATAGGTTTGCCCGGTCAACTTTAAACTCTTTGCAATGAAATTCGTTTATGTTCATTCAATTTAAACGATACCTCATGGAACGGAGATATTGGTCAATTTAATTAACGTTCAGATTTTTAGTTGCGATCACATTTCGGACGAAGGTGCCTGTGTTAAATGTAAAGTTGATCGGAGATAGTTTAAACCTGATTGGGAAACCTATATTCTGGTTTACCATGGATATAATGATAATACTAGAGTAATAATAATAACAATAATATAGGTTTTCCCGCTCAATTTCATCTTTTGTTCACTCAATTTCACATTTGGATCAAACGATTTAACGAAAGTTGCGATAGCGCTACCGCATCGTCAATCAAATTCATTCATATTCACTCAAATTCCCTCTATTTGCAAACGATTATACAAGGCATTCATGTGAATTCACATTTGGAGCAAATAATTTCAGGAATGTGCACTCATTTTAATTTATAGCTGACTTCGGCATAATTTGTCTTCCTTCGTTCAAACAAATTCACGAATAGGCAATCGAATTGTAAATAAGTGCATACAATTTGAAATGTTAGTGATACTTCAGTGAAAGCTTATGATAGTATCTCACTTGTCATGAGACGGCTTTGAGACTAGTTTGGGACAGTTTTGAGGTGGTTGCGGAGACGTCACGGAGACGTCTCAGAAAAGTATCCCGATTCTCCGCGGCGTTTCATGAGTCGCGGAAAATCGAACATACTTAAAACTATGAAATTTTCCGCCGCGACGGAACAAATTATCGGGGACGTCGAGTCGCAGAGACGTCTCCGCGAAGTGAGATACATTTCATTTCGAGGTAGGTCCCATCACATTCGTGTAAAATATCCTTTTGTTTATTTTTTAGTTTTTTTTTTTTTTTTGCAAGTCTTCATGCCGAGATGTCTTGCTCGTCAGGAGATTGATGGCTAGAAATTATCAACCATAATAACCAAAATTAACCTGCTCAGAACGATTTTACAGAACAAAGTAACTATTGTTCTTGTAATGAGCTGTCGTATTTATATGTATTGCATAATTATGATACAAAATAAATGCACCTAAAGAAAATAATATTACAAACACTGTCTTGTGTGACCATTTTATGTGAGGAATTCGTACGCTGCATGCATATATGAAAGAGTCATATTTGGTTAGTGCCGATAAATGAAATTGAGTGCATCAAACGAAAATTTGCGTGCACGGAAATGAAATTTATAGCTCGAATTGAAAATTTGTATGACCCAAGAAGCACGAAAGCGGCAGCTGCGTGAATTTGAAAGCACATAAATGAAATAGAGTGAAGAAATGATGAACTTGAGCGGGAACACCTATAATAACAATAATGATAATAATAATAATAATAATAAAAAGCGTGCTCATCATAGTGAACTATATGTCTATTCCTCAATGATGTGGATGAGTGAGAGTGAATATGAAATTGAATGGATCTTTTGATTTTGATTCATCAATTTTCATTTTTATTTCATAATAGACTGATGCCTACAATAATTTTTTTAAAGTTAAATCTAGGGGATAATGGTATATGTATGTATGGTATTGAAGATGATGATTATCATGAAAACCCTGTCTTCGTATTTTCCATGTAAATACCGTATGATAATGGTGTTGATGATGGTGTTGATGATGATTAACGTGGATGGTAATGGTTATAATAATGGTGTTAATGATGATTAACGTGGATGATAATGGTTATGATGATGGTGCTGATGATGATTAACGTGGGTTATAATGGTTATGATGATGGTGTTGATGATGATTAACGTTGATGATAATGGTTATGATGATGGTGTTGATGATGATTAACGTGGATGATAAGGGTTATGATGATGATGTTGATTATGATTAACGTGGATGATAATGGTTATGATGATGGTGTTGATGATGATTAACGTGGATGGTAATGGTTATAATAATGGTGTTAATGATGATTAACGTGGATGATAATGGTTATGATGAAGGTGCTGATGATGATTAACGTGGGTTATAATGGTTATGATGATGGTGTTGATGATGATTAACGTGGATGATAATGGTTATGATGATGGTGTTGATGATGATTAACGTGAATTATAATGGTTATGATGATGGTGATGATGATTAACATTGATAATAATGGTTATGATGATAGTGTTGTTTGATGATTAAAAGTGAATATAATGGTTATGATGATGGTTATATGTTGAATTTAAAAAAAAAATAACGTGGATGATAATGGTTATGATGGATGGTGTTGATGATGATTAACGTGGTATGATAAGTGGTTATGATGATGGTGATGATGATTTAACATGTGATAATAATGGTTATGATGATAGTGTTGTGATGATTAACTGAATGTTATAATGGTTATGCATGATGGTGTTGATGATGATTAAACGTGGATGATAATGGTTATGTTATGATGATTGTGTTGATTAATGATTGAATGATAATGGTATATGATAATGTGTGATGATTAACTTTGGAGATGATGTATGATGATGGTGTTGATGATGATTAACGTGGATGATAATGGTTATGATGATGGTTTGATGATGATTAAACGTGGGTGAATGATGGTTAAGATGATGATGTTAATGCATATGTGATATGGTTACGCAGATTGTGTTGATGATGATTAACGTGAACCATTTAAGATAATGCGTTAGATGATGGTGTTGATGATGGTTAATGTGTGATGATAATGGATTATGTATATGATGAATTTTGTTTATTGATAAGAATAGATGTTGTATGATAGTGTTTAGTAAAAACGCGTCTTTGATGATGATTAACTGTGTGAATGATGTTATGTGATGGTGTTGATGAATGATTAACGTGGATTGATAATGGTTATGATGATGTGTTGAGAATGATATAACGTGGTTATATAAAGGTTATGATATGGTGTTGATGATGATTAACGTGGATAATAATGGCTATGATGCATGATGGTTAGTTATGATGATGATTAACGTGGATTTGATAAAATGGTTTTATGATGATGAGTGTGATGATGATTGAATGGGTGATTTAATGGTTATGAATGATGGTCGATGATATGATTGTACGTGCGATGAATCAATGTTATGATGATGGTGTTGATGATATTAACTGTGGATGATCAATGTTTATTATGATGGTGAAGATGTGATGATTAACGTGATGGTAATGGTTGATGATAATGGTCGTTTAGATTGATGATTGACTTGTGCGAATGATAATGGTGTTCATATTGATGATGTGCCATGCAATTAACATGATAATAATGGTTATGATGATAGTGTTGTTGGATGATTAACGTGAATTATAATGGTTATTGATGATGGTGATGATGATAACATTGATAATAATGGTTATGATGATAGTGTTGTTGATGATTAAACGCTGAATATAATGTTATGATGATGGTGTTGATAGATGATTAACGTGGATGATAATGGTTATGATGATGGTGTTGATGATGATTAACGTGGCATGATAATGTGTGTATGATGATGGTGATGATGATTAACATTGATAATAATGGTTATGATAGATAGTGTTGTGATGAATTAACGTGAATTAAAATGGTTATGATGATGGTGTTGATGATGATTAACGTGGATGATAATGGTTATTGATGATGATGTTGATTATGATTAACGTGAATGATAATGGTTATGATGATGGTGTTGATGATTAACGGTGGAATGATGATGTTATGATGATGGTGTTGATGATGATTAACGTGGATGATAATGGTTATGATGATGGTGTTGATGATGATTAACGTGGTATGTGGTTAAGATGATGGTGTTATGATGATGAGGTATACGATGATGTGTGATGATGATTAACGTGAACCATTTGAACGATAATGGTTATGATGATGGTGTTGATGATGTTAATGTGGATATAATGGTATGATGATGGTGTTGATGATTATTAACGTGGTGATGAATGGTTATGATGATGGTGTTGATGATGATTAACGTGGATTGTAATGGTTATGATGATGGTGTTGATGATGATTAACGTGGGTATATAAGGTTATGATGATGGTGTTGATGATGATTAACAGCTGGATAATAATGGCTATGATGATGGTGTTGATGATGATTTAACGTGGATGATATATGGTTATGATGATGATGTTGAATGATTAAGGGTGTGATTACAATGGTTATGATGATGGTGATGATGATAGATTGTAATGGATGATAAATGGTTATGATGATGTGTTGATGATGATTAACGTGGATGATAATCGTTTTATGATTGATGCGTGCATGATGATTAACGTGGATGGTAATGGTTATGATAATGGTGTTGATGATGATTGACGTGGATGATAATGGTTATGATGATGATGTTGATGATGATTAACGTGGATGGTAATGGTTATGATAATGTGTTGATGATGATTAACGTGGATGATAATGTTTATGATGATGGTGATGATTATGATTAACGTGGATGATAATGGTTATGATGATGGTGTTGATGATGATTAACGTGGATGATAATGGTTATGATGATGGTGTTGATTATGATTAATGTAGATGATAATGGTTATGATGATGGTGTTGATGATGATTAACGTGGATGATAATGGGTATGATGATGGTGCTGGTGATGATTAACGTGGATGATAATGGTTATGATGATGGTGTTGATGATGATTAACGTGGATGATAATGGCTATGATGATGGTGTTGATGATGATTTAATTTGAAGGTAGTGGTTATGATGTGGTAATGATGATTTCAATTGAAGATAGTGGTTGTGATGATGGTAGTGATGATTTAAATTGAAGATAGTCATGATAATGGTATTGATTGATGAATATTTTTTAAATTTGAAGAAAGTGGTTATAGATGCTGATTAATGTGAATGACAATGGTTATGATAATGTCATTGAGGATACTGACTTTAAACAGTACCTTACATTTTGTTTCAATAACAATAAAATAATCATATTGACATTTTTAAACAATAGGCTAGTCACAATTTTTAGGTTTGACCAATAAATGTAAAACAATCCACAATTAGACAATATTTCAGCGAGAAGTCGGAGCAAAAAGCAAGAAAATTAACAATAACGACATATAAAATAAATTAAGAAGGATACATGCAGCAATAGCAGGAATACTCATGCGCGTATTCTGGGGGGGGGGG
>CALNVZ010003426.1:9036442-9054475 GCA_940671915.1 Paracentrotus lividus
CGTAAAATGACCTGTTTTCTAATCATTCGAATGCATTAAAATTTCTGTTCCCTATTCGCACACGCCTATGTTTTTCCTCTTTTACCAGAAGTTACATTTATGGGATTCTAACCGTCAAAACATTTAAATTTACTTGTTTTCACGTTACATTTTATTATTATTATTATTATTATTTTTTTTTTTTTTTTTTTTGCATTTCAAATTTATGTTCAACATATTAGCGGCGTCAAATTGAGCTTACACGTACGGGCGCCAAGATGACCTGAAACTTATGGGGGCACTGAATTGAAGTTAAGGGGATGTCAAATCGATTTTAAAATTAGGGGCGCTAAATTGAGCTTACACTTATAGCGCGCCCAAATGATCTAAAACTAAGGGCGCCGAATTTATCTGAAACTAAGGGGGCAACAAATAGGTTTTTTAAATATGGTCTGTATATAGATAGAGCAAAATGTCAAAATTCTTCCATCCGGGTCTGTATATACATAGAAAATTTTCGATCGCGCTTCGCGCTCGCTTCATTTTCCAAAGAGTTATTTCATTGTGTTCCTGAGAATGCATAAATGTCACGCTTTTCAGAGACATCCGATACATCAAAATTTCTGCTCGCGATTCACGCTCGCCTATTTTTTCTTCTTGTAACCAGATTATGCAGGATCTGAACAACAAAACATCAATATACATTTGTTTATTCACATTATGATGGACAAATTTCACATGAATTTTTATATGGGCTTGCTTTTCAAATCGTTTTGATGGACAAATTACAGCTTCCCGTTCATATGATATTCGTGATGAAAGAAGCTAACACCAACAATTGATACCCCTAATTGCTTAGAATTCTTTCGCTTTCTGATCGTAAAGTAGGAGTGGCGGGGGAATGTGATCGCCGTACCTAGAAATTCTTTGTCCATGAACTCACCATTTGGCAAGTATTTAAAAAAAAAAAAAAAAAAAAAAAAAGTAAATTAATTATTATTCAAAATCTTCAACTATTACATTTAAGCCGTAGGCCTATGTTTGCCTGGCGGGGGGCGCCATATTGTGGAAAAGTACACAGGGCGCAAATTCACGTCGGGCCCCCGGGGTGGAAATCCTGGATACGCGCCTGCATACTACAATAACAATTGTTTTGGCATCAAGTATGTGCAATTGTGTACGAAATATTTATAAATATACAGCGCCAACTCATTTAATCTCGACACAATTACGAAATAGGGTCAAAGGTACCCTGGGGAAAACCACCGTTTTATTTATAGGGCCTAGTTCTATTAACGCCATTTATTTATAGAACCATAATAATTCATGTAGTTCGGTATAGCGTGAATATACATTTCGCCATTATTCCAATTTCATTGCAGATCGGTTGTGAACTTTACATTGGATAACAGTCATGAATTGTTAATTTTACGACTCCGTACGAAATTAGCAAGGTGGTTAATGCACTGAAGTGCACAACCAAACTGATGCATTGAAGAGAGCAGCAACAAAGACCTGTTTTTATTGCTTCAGTTTGAACAATTACGAAACATATGCACCGATCGGCCGAGAAGCAGGAAGTAGAGAAACGTTTCTACTCTTTACCAGAACCTGACGTGTCCAACTTATGTTCTTGATTCTTTGACGATCCTACCCTCCTGAGCTTCTTGCGGACATACCCTTCTGTCGGAAATGTCTCAAGAAATACGATTTACCCACCAGACCTTGATCACATGTCGTGCCTCCTTTAGGAAGATCACGAGTTGACTGCGACCGTGTCGATACTCGACTCCGATGTGACGGTACACCACGGATCGTAGCGACTGGGACTTACATGGGTCAGCTGTGGAGGAGCTAATGCCATCCTTGAGAGAAGGCAACTATGTACAGCTTGCAGCCTTCAGGACGTAGCTATCTCTTTCTGTAGAACATGTAATGCGTTTATGTGCGATACATGCCATGTCTGTCACAAACAATTTACAATGTTATTCAAAGACCACGAGATCATATCCATACAGGATATCAAGGAGGGGAATGTCAACATTGGTCGCTACTCCGAGAAGTGTTCAACCCATAGACATGAGAACAAAGATATGTTCTGCGAGGACTGTAAGGTGCATATTTGTTTTAAATGTGTGATCATCGGTCATCGTGATCACAAGATCAAATCACATGAGGACTTCGAGAAGGAGTTACAGGTTAAGGTGAGCGTTCCTCCATAGTTAGATTATCGCCCATGACGTCGTTTGTTTTGATTATTGTTTTGATTATTAGGCTGCACCTAAAATTGTTCTGATATAGTAAAGAAGAAAAAAAATAATAATAAGAATGAATACAAAAATAAAAATAAAGGCATTAACAGGCGTCTCCTTAAAGGTAGTGTCATCCTTTTTCACAAATTTCGAAAACTAATGCAACTTGGCATAACTTGAAAATGATCAACCTATACTGTCTATTGAATCTTATTGTCATAGGTTGCCTAGATCAGTAATACGAAACGAAAATCTGACTACCAATCTTGACCAGCTCTCCGTCAACATCGTTGATATTACAGCGCGTGCAGCACGGAAAACACACAGCAATATACACACGGCGCATCAGCGTGCATTGTTCTCTGCGCTAACGGACAGCGGTTCGCACCGTACGGTATATTTTTCGAGGTTCGAAAAAATAGGAATGAATTTTGATAATCGCAATATAATGACAAACATACACAATTGAGCTTAATCATGTTGTGGGAAGATAATAGTCATTGGTATACTACTATATCCTCTCTAAAACTAGAAATTTAATATTTTTGCCTGCAAAAGGCTGACACTTTCTTTAAATTAAGAAATTCATATATATTATACAGTACGTCCCAGAAAAAAAGTAAACCCAACTTTGAGAGCCTCATACTAAAATTGCGTAGCTTATGTCACCTGATATTTATTTCGTAATAAAGAGTAATTCATATTCTTTTCAATGATACAAAACTTATACCTGTGTTACGACGGATGGCCAAGTACTTGGGCTTTAAATAACAATGACAAAAATTGGTTTATACCAAGTTTGGGTAAAAGCAGCCCTTGTATATTAATAGTCAAAATAATCATTTGTTCCTTATGAATGGACTAAGGAAGGCTGACCTCATACAAATAATGAATGATCAGAAGGCCAGATTTGCTTCTGACAAAACTTAGAACAATTTGTGTTTGCCCAATTTTTTTAAGAACTCAAATGCTCAGTCATCCATGACAGTACATGTATAATTTTGGTGTCACTGGATAGAATATGAGTACTCTTTTTCATGATAGAAATATTAATGAAAAATAAGTCATACTTTAAAAAGTTTATTATGGGGCTTTTAAACTTGGGGGGGGGGGGTATTTGGTACGCAATGTATAGGACGCATTAAGCAGATTTTTTATTTCTCGGGAATCACGGAGTTGAACATAATAAACTGCGCCTTTTAATGTTACACCATAAATGACAGATGTTTAAGTCAGGCCAAATGAGCCAACAAGACTTTTGTACAAAATGAAATTAATATTACGTGGTCACTATATTCTTAGACGACGTACTGTAACTATAAAAACAAATGATGTGGTTTGTCGGGAGGGGGAGGTGGTCATATGACAAAAGCCTCCCCTAAGACATCACTGTGTACATTCAATCATTATCATTGTTACTATAAGGGCCTATCGCGTAATCATATAGAATGACCCAAATTATATATTATTTTAATAAAATTCCAGGTGCATGATCTCATCCAACGATGTACAGCCAAGAAATCAGAACTGGAAAAGAACATTCAGAATGTGGAAACACAACGTCGTGAAGTACATACAGCCGTGCAGAAACTACGAGCAGATGTCAGCCAAGCCTACCGTACCAAGGCCAAGCAGCTGGAAGAAAACCAACGTATACTCGTCGAACAAATCAATGCTCTAGAGCGCAGTTTCGATGAGGACCTCAACTCTATGAAATCAAACGACCGACAAAGAATCAAAAGCATTTACAGTTCGATGACGCTGGTGGCTAATGATAGATTAGGACGTCTTGAGATGGACAGTCTGTCTGCTCACACGTTGCTTTGTGAGGAGCTGGATGGCATGCTGAAGGAGGCTACTGATCACACTTCTGCTGCAGTCATAACAGGGAAAGCACAGAAGAAGAGATTCCAGCCTGCATATGATGATACCCGTATTGACCTCGGTAACATCTCAGATAAACCAGATCCTGTCTTAGAAGTGATTCAACGTGTGGATCTACGAGGAGAAATGAGCGGGATGACTAAATACTCTGATAGCAGTGTAGGTATCGGGTATTTGTATGCAAATGGAATAGATATCATTGATTCGAATGGTAAGAAGCAGCAGTATGCCAATGTATCAAGCCATGCAAAGTGTTGTGATCTCGTGTTTCAACGAGACAGGACATTATGCATCTCAACGGGATGGACGGAGGCACATGTTTATTCTTCAAGTGGGACCAGGAAGTCAACCATCCAAGTGACTGACAATGGATATTGGCTCAAATTAAGCAGAAGTCCATCAGATGAAATCCTCATAACCAACTCTTCAAAACACGTCTACATCTACGACCCGACAGGATCCACACTCAAACACACCATCCCAACAAAGCACAACAGAACAGACCAGGCATCTGCAACCACGTCGGGTTTGATCGTCACAAGATCTTGTGACTGGAATCTAAGCATTGTGACGGTCTATGACAGGGATGGGAATGATGGGAAGCCTCTACAAGCTCCAAGCGGTATCTACCTGTATGCTGCTGTGGATGAGCAGGACAGGGTGTA
This sequence comes from Paracentrotus lividus, assembly GCA_940671915.1. Taxonomy (NCBI): domain Eukaryota; kingdom Metazoa; phylum Echinodermata; class Echinoidea; order Camarodonta; family Echinidae; genus Paracentrotus; species Paracentrotus lividus. The sequence goes on from CALNVZ010003426.1 coordinate 9,041,223, forward strand.
TGTAGCGAGTGTTGATTGCAAGTCTGGTAAGGTGGTGATCAGACTCTATGACATCGATGGTCTGAACCTCAAGGAGAGAGTTGAGTTCAATGCACACCTGACACTGAACTGTGTTTGGTGTTACCTGGTTTCACTCTCTCCAGGCATGCTCGCTTTTGCTAGTAACAAAAAGTTGTATTTCATCAAAGTGATATTGTAAATCCCGAATCCCAATAAACATGTGTCCAAAATCACTTTCTCTACAATAAATGTTTATTTGATAAACTGATATTCATATCATGAACAAATATCAAGTGGTTGGTCAGTCCATAGACCCTGTGTCTAAGAACAAAGCTAGCAAATAAAAACCGAACAAGATACAGAAGTTGTTTTAAATAAAGTCATGATTTTGTCACTAATAAACATCTTCTATATAGATACATTATTTTTATGATAAAAAATTGGGCATGTCTTAAATTATAGGGCCCATAGGTCAATGATACAATATGTAATGTTTGTTTTTAAATTGATTTCATCTTTACAAGCATCTTTAATCTTCATGACTTACTTTTCGTATTCACCTCTTTATGTTGGTTTTTCAGTGGATTGGAAGTGATTTTTACTACTACACATATTACACTGAGGCTAATGAACATGATGAAAGAAATATGTGGTGGTAATAAACAGGGAAAGATGTTTTTTATATACCGTCTATCTTAAAGAATTTTTTTTAAATCCCCTTTTGGAATGACTGCCAAATAAAAAATCATATATATATGATTCGCGGGGGCAGGGCGGTATTTTAGTATTGAAAGCTTATGATATGAGCACTAGATCTTTACGTCATAACAGTTGGTATATTCAAATTGGGATTAAAAAGACAATACGAAATCATGATCATTCAATAATAAACTTTTGGATTTATAAAAGCCATGTCGTTGACTCCACAAGCCAATAGATGACATAAATCATAATTTAGCATAAACTCTTGAGACAATCGGTAATAATTTTCTAAATTTGATAGCTTTTCACCCTCAGTAGGCCTAAATAGCCATTCCTTCACAACTTAATTTTCATGTACAATACACAAATGGACATGGAGCACTCAAACTTGCAACATTTTCTATTAAATCTTTTGTATGCGTATCATAAAAGAAACTCTCATGTATCAATACATATACATGTTTCCTCGAGCATCGGTGACTTTGTTTATTTGGCTGCCATTCCAAAAGCGTAAATATATTAAGTAATTTTTTTTTTTACTCTTTTTTTCCCCCCCTTTTTTTTTTTTTCTTTTTAGACGAACGGTTTATCAATTTTTTTTTTTAAAGTGCCGGAGATAATTACATGTATACTTATTGGAAAGAAGTAGTAAATAATGAAATATGTATAAGTAGTTTTTTGTTCTTTTCTATATGTTGTTGTTGTTGTTGTTTTTATATTTTACGGCACGTTTCATTCATTAGGCCTATATGAATATTTACGCCTTTTGCAACAAATCTTATCGTTTGTTCGCCATCATAAATTGACATCGTATTTTGTGCCCTTCATCGCTAGGCTTGTATTCATGCATTTATGGTAATACGAAACTATAGCTTTAAAAAAAAAAAAAAGATGAAAAACATATTTTTCAAATGTATTTCTGTCATTCATGAACGCCTGCTTTTATTTTTTTTTGTTGTAAAAATGTAAAATAGAAAAATTAATGACATCATTGCATTAATACAATAGCATCATTGGCGGATACAGGATTTCAGGATAGGGGCCGTTAGGCCCGATGGAGGGGGGTGGGGGGCTGCCGAAATTTTCCAATTTTAACATGTGCAGTCAATGAGCGGTTTTCAAATTATATGGGGCGCGTCCCCTGCGCCCCCGCCTGGATCCGCCACATGGAAATTGGGTTTCAAGCAACGATTTGCTTTTTGGGGGTGTGGAGAGGATGGGGGTTTTAAACAGTCGGCTATGTATTTTTTAAAAAATAATAATAATACAAAAATCATCTCAAAATATTTTTGGTTTTTATGTTGTTTATTTTTTTCAATAACTTTCGCCTGCTAGAAAAACACAATGCCTCACATTGTGAAACACAATGTGATCACACTGTGCATACACTGTGAAGACAGTATGAAATCTTCTTCACATTGTTAAATTTGAGCGTTTGAACACTGTTACCCACATATTTTATATTGTGATGGGGGTGAATTCACAATGCGAAACCAAACATCATCATGTGAACACCATGTGGAAAATATGTTGGCTGAGTGGATAAAGCGTCCGCCTCATAATCGGGAGGTCATGGGTTCGAGCCCCGGCCACGTCATGCCAAAAGACGTTAAAAATGGTAGTTGCTGCTTCCCTGTTTGGCGTTCAACAACAAGAGGAGGATAGAGCAATGTCCTTCTGGCGCTGCTCAGCGTCTGCCGGGCCCACGAGAAAAGGGGCAAAATAAATATCCGTTCCAGACAATAAAATTTGGAGCATTTCATTTCATTTGAAATCATATCACAATGTGGAATCATCACTACACCGTTTAATTCAGGCGTTTTAACATAGTCGACTAATATGTGAACACACTGTTGGACACTGTTCTTTGTAGCATATCTTGGTGATGATTTTTTGTTCGATAAAACTTAAAATATTTAATAGAAGTCTTACATAGTAATGTCTAGAATAAAACCATGAATAAATATCTCATTTTCGATATAATTGTAGAAACCTTGATATACATCTAGTATCGTGATCATGCATTCAAAACAGATTTTTTAAAAATCTCATAAATATATTTAAAATCTTTACTTCCCCTTTGCAACAATCAATGAAACGTTCAATTTCTTCACATGAAAGGCTGAAGAAATTCAGGTCTATTTGTTCCCCGTGATCGTAAATTAAATGACTTAAAAGTGTGACTGCAATAATGCTTGCTTGTAAAATTGAAATCTGTGTGTGTTTATTCTGTGTAAACAAAAATGTATTGCGAGGTTTATATAGTTTATGGTGATTACAATCTTTCAATATCATGGTAAATAATAAAATTGTGCATTAAAAGAACAAACAATTACGCCTCCTATTGATTGGTAGATTTTTCCACATGGTCAATTACATTGACTGTTATACAAACGATTTGTCCAATATAGAACATGAGGTTTAACTGAGTTTTTTCTTCTTCTTTTTTTTTTTTTTTTTACAAAAATGGTACAAATGGGAAACATTTCTTTATAGTACGAAGATTAATCTCAACCTGGTAGTGTTTTGTTCTTCCACAATGCAGGAAAAACAAACTTTCTTTTGCATTTGTTCCTTTTCATTTGGAGCCGTAGATGTTTTGAGATATGATTATCTGTCTACAGTAAAGATAAATCCATTTTGCGCAAAAAATAATAGAGTAATGAAGAAAATAATTAACAAATATCAATATTAGTTAACAATAACTAATATCAATATTCAGCCACATATAACGAAATCATTGCAGAATATCAAGTTTTGTTATCAAGTTTATTACCTGGCGATGAGAACCATAATTTGTTTCATGATGTTTTCACCCGCAAACTTTGATGTCTCATTCTGTCTTGTATACACATATATATTGTATGGCACGTCGATACGTAACGCAGTATACATGGTATTATTTCAATTATGATCACGTGAAAAATGCAAGAAGAACAAAGAGTAATTAAGAAAGCAATATTAATATTAATGGCCAATAATGATTATTGATATTAAAATACGTTGAATGCACTCTTTGCAAAATATCAAGCTTTGTTGTCATGCATATTAGCTATAATCATGATCAGGAGAATAAAAACAAAAATATAATGGTAATGTAACTATATATATATATATGTGATACGTCTTGTCGAAATGAGAGAGAAGTCGCAGATCAAAGATCCGAGTAAATCGACAAACTAATAAAAAAGTCAAAATTTGAGGAAATATTTTTTGTTGATTTTCTGGTTCTACCATGCTTCATCTTTGCTCAGTTAAAAAACATGAGTGAAAATGGTAACGGGAAAGTGGTAAAAAAGCAGTTTTTCGGCGAGTGTTTTTTCGGTCATAATTTTTTTTCCCGGACATACAAGCGAACGTCCACGCTCATTTCCCCTCTCCGTTTAGCTCCGCCCTTAGCAACGCATGGCTTTGTCATGTGATGTGTGATTTCAACTGGATTTTTGTTTCGTTTTTGTGAGCGAATAGCGAACTAAACTCTCTTTAGCTGCACTCAGAAATTTTGCGTGCGATGCCACAACCTGCTGTGAATAAAGCTGTTTCATCCGGGATAGCGGAGCATGCAAACGAATGTCAAATCTAACAAGGGGAGGGGGGGGGTTATGTGGGGAAAAGCTACTTATTGCTTGACTTAGCTATCTCGATCCAAATGAATGTTAATTTCAGCATTTTATTTTAAGGGCCGCGATATTGTTGTCCTGATGGGAAATTAAAACCTCCCTATTAACAAATTTGGTTCCATCAGGGAACATAGAGCATACAAAAAGAGTGACGTGATATACTTCTGATACAAGTATTTTAGGTTAAAGTCTTCTGCAGTTTATTTTACAAAGTAACGTGTTTAAGAAAGTAGCGTTTACTAAACACGACGAAACAAAATACGATTTACTCTTAAAATAATTCATTTCTAAAAATTATTAATATCTTCTTATTACTGGTAACAGGTTTGATCAATAAAAGACGAGATCGAGCAAATCATTACGTTTTTATTTTCATTGTCTTAAGCTAACCTAGCCACTCATAAAACGTGATCAGAGAAAATTCTAAATACATTCGTGAGGCGCAAATATTTCTTAAAACATTTTTGGAGGCTTATCTCTATCATATTATACTTATTCAAAAATATAAACAAAATGCATAAACCCCTGTACAAGAATAATTGTCTATAGACCATTATTTATGTTCGAAATTTCCAACAGAGTTCAGATCAAAATGACTCGCTTTATAATAAGTAAGTGGCGGTCACAACTCGTCGTACCTTCGACGTGCAACTCCCTACGACGGATTTCGTAGAAAAATCGTGCAGCGGAGGTACCTCGCAGGTTACAATGCATGTACGACGTAAAGGAGGTTTTTACAATACCTTACTACAGAAACGGCAAGGAAATCGCAGAAGTTGACCCAGGACCTGTGCGTGCATTGCACATGCAACGCAGGCTACGTCGATGGCACGTTGCCCCGTAGGCTACGAGTTGTGACCGCCGCATTAGAGTATACGCGATTGACATTCAAAGAACGCACGCAAACATCGGAATAAAACCCCCAAAAGGTTTTAAATAGTTTTGTTTCTAACTAATTTAGCGCCAGGATTGGTAAACGTCTTTTCTTAAAAGAGCGGACTTTTTCTTAACAATTAGAAAGAACATGACGTTTTTATTTATTTGACGAAGATATAAAACAACTAACCAAATTTAGTTTCTTTTTTTGAGAAGATTGAATGTTATTTAGACAACATCGCTTGCTGCGTTTGCCTCGATCATGCGCTGACGGACGAGTATTGTCTCTGTATACCTGAATGCAGCCTCCTCATTGGTCAATCGTTTCACCTTTGTAACAAGTGGTTGCTAGGGCATTTCGGTGAGTGAGCGGTGACAAAAATGGTCTTATTATTCTGGCTCGGAGGTCCAACGGAAGTCAAACTTCGCAGACGTTTTTCTCTTGATTTTGATTTCCAAGAGCACAATTCTCCTCGCGTTCAGAGGCTAATATCTCCCACTCCTATTTACTCTTTACAGTCGGGTTATATATCAAATTCAAGGCAATGAATCAGAGATCAATAATATCAAATAAAATGAATTTCAAAAATCGCGATTAGTCTCTCCTTTCGACGTGACGCATCACATATGTTCAGAATATTTTCACAAATGGTCCTCATCGGTAATCGGTATCAATGATTTTGTTGATAATTTTACTAATCGAGGAATTAAAATCAAGCGAATTGATTCCAATCCTGTCTTTCTTTTTTTTCCATTTAAATTCCGTATTTTATTAATTATGTGTTTACCATGGATATGGTGATACCTCTATGAAGTAGATGAGTGAGAGTGATGATGATCATGGTGATTTTTTTTTTCTTCATGATGATGGTGTTGATGATGATTATCGTGTATGATAATGGTTATGATGATGGTGTTGATGATGATTAACGTGGATGAAAATGGTTATGATGATGGTGTTGATGATGATTAACGTGTATGATAATGGTTATGAGGATGGTGTTGATGATGATTTAATTTGAAGATATTGGTTATGATGATGGTGTTGGTGATGATTAACGTGAATAATAATGGCTATGATGATGGTGTTGATGATGATTAACGTGAATGATAATGGTTATGATGATGGTGTTGGTGATGATTAACGTGGATGATAATGGTTATGATGATGGTGTTGATGATGATTAACGTGTATGATAATGGCTATGATGATGGTGTTGGTGATGATTAACGTGGATGATAATGGTTATGATGATGGTGTTGATGATGATTAACGTGAATAATAATGGTTATGATGATGGTGTTGATGATGATTAACGTGGATTGTAATGGTTATGATGATGGTGTTGATGATGATTAACGTGGATTGTAATGGTTATGATGATGGTGTTGGTGATGATTAACGTGGATGATAATGGTTATGATGATGGTGTTGATAATGATTAACGTGGATGATAATGGTTATGATGATGGTGTTGATGATGATTAACGTGGATGATAATGGCTATGATGATGGTGTTGATGATGATTAACGTGGATGATAATGGTTACGATTATGGTGTTAGTGATGATTAACGTGGATGATAATGGTTATGATGATAGTGTTGATGATGATTAACGTGAATAATAATGGCTATGATGATGGTGTTGATGATGATTAACGTGGATAATAATAGTTATGATGATGGTATTGATTGATGATTAACGTGGATGATAATGGCTATGATGATGGTGTTGATAGTGATTTAATTTGAAGATAGTGGTTATCAATGATGGTGTAGATGTAGATTAATGTGAATGACAATGGTTATGATCGTATCAGGACGTCTCACCCGGAGGACAGCTCTCCCGGGACAACTCCCCCGGAGGACAAGTCGCCCCAAGGACAACTCCCCCGGAGGACAACTCCCCCGGAGGACAACTCCCCGGAGGACAAGTCCCCCCAAGGACAACTCTCCCGGAGGACAACTCCCGGAGGACAGCTCCCCCGGAGGACAGCTCCCCCGGAGGACAACTCCCCCGCAGGACAACTACCCCGCAGGACAAGTCCCCCGGAGGACAACTCAACCATTCCGGAGAACAGATCCACATGCACTCGTTAATTTTTGCTCTATTTGCGATTTTTTTTTTTTTTTTTTCAACCGAAATAGCCATTTATGGAAATACAAAATCTTTGGCAATTTTTTTTTCCGACGAAGGGTGTTAAAGGTAGTGTCATCCTTTTGCAGGCAAAAATATTAAATTTCTAGTTTTTGAGAGGATATAGTGGTATACCAATGACTATATCTTCCCACAGCATGATTAAGCTGAGATGTGTATGTTTGTCATTATATTGCGATTATCAAAATTCAGTCCTATTTTTTCGAGGTTCGAAAAATATACCGTACGGTGCGAACCGCTGACCGTTAGAGCAGAGAATAATGCACGCTGATGCGCCGTGTGTATATTGTTGTGTGTGGTCCGTGCTGCACGTGCTGTAATATCAACGGTGTTGATGGAGAGCTGGTCAAGATTGGTAGTCAGATTTTCGTTTCATATTACTGATCTAGGCACCCTATGACAGTAAGATTGAATAGACAGTATAGGTTGATCATATTCTAAAGTTATGCCAAGTTGCATTAGTTTTCGCAATTTGTGAAAAAGGATGACACTACCTTTAAAGTTTGGCAGCTGTAGAGGCGCACTGTTATTGGAACCGAATTTTATCGTCAAAAGAGAGATATATATATATATATATATATCAACTGCAATCTTAAATCACCATAGGAAGATGATCTGATTAGATTTTAAAGTATGTAGGTCAATGGCCAGGCCCGTAACTAGGAGGTTCTGCGGGGTTCGAAATTTGAGAAAAAAATAAACCTTTTGAAGGGATGATTTTTGAGCCGAAAATTTTGACTAAAAATGACCCAGAGCGGTATATTTTTTACTTTTATGGGTTTTTGTTGTTATTATTCTTTTATAAACGGTGACGATCACCTTCCTTTTAGCCCCCCCCCCCCCGAAAAAAAAATCGAGCGCGAAGCGTTAAGTGGCAAATTTTATATCACACCTCTTCAATTATCCAAAAATACATGGACATAATTTGATACAAGGATTTTGTTTTGTTTTGTTTGGCTTGTTTCAGCAAATTTCAGTAAATTAAAATACAAATTTTATACCCAGCCCCTCCCTATCCCATAAATTTTGCTCATTATGCCACTGAGCTAAGGGGCCCCCTTTTCAGAATAAAGAGCCCCTTTTCCACTGTGACTTTCCCCCACTTTCGAATTCGTTCCGCAGCCTCTGAATGCAAATTATTGTTTATGAATTTATTTTTTGTTTACCATGGGCGCCAAAATGTACTCTAAGCATTTAAGGAATTGCCTTTTACCTGTACCCATTCACATCGAGGTTGGCATTTCATCAAAGGACTTGTCGGACGTTTTATCCGACATATTTGCTCTCAGCCAATCAGATGCAAGCATTTCAGTAGCTTATAACAGTTTGTCGGATAAAACGTCCGACAAGTCCCTTGATGAAATGCCCCCCAGGTAGACACATGGCAGCACATCGTGGATGAATTCCTTGCTGAGGGATATTAACGCCAGATGTGGGTAGTCTATAGCTAAGCCGGGTAATTAGTTCAGGCGCGGATTCAAGAAAATCGAATTGAATGCATTTCGGGGGCCCAATTGTCAGGGGACAAAAGCGGCTCTATTATGTTTACGCATGGGCCCGGTAAATTCATTGAGGGACTCCGGTCTGCGTCCGCTACTGTAGTTAACACTATAAGAGCTTAGAAACACCAAGGTAAATATACTGTATGTATACTGCATGAGAATGTAAATTTCAATGGGTACCTTACATGTTTAATTTGAATGCTTCTATCATGAACATGCATGCTTGTCTATAAACGAATTTGAATATACGGAATGAGATGGCGACAGGATGAAAACGAATTTGAATAAACATTGCCGAAAATATATGCTTATTATGTGAACTAGAATGCACAAATACAAAATCGGTCACCGTAATCGTTAATTTAGATGACTGAATACGATTTTAAATGAAAATATTTCGATGCATCAGCGTATTTAAAGAAAATGAATGTCTCTAACATGAAATTGACTGACAAAACAATGAAATGGACCGGGAAAACCTATATTAAGCGCTATACAATTGTATTTATTGTAATATGATTTGTACAATCTGCAACCGTTATATTAGTGCCAATTAAGTCCACACGATGTTAATAACTAAAACATTGTGAGCAGATATAATTCATAATAATAGAAATACTTGTCATCTTCCTTGTCCTTCTATGTGTCTATTTCTAGGTCCACTTGATCATCGCTTGATAGTAAATATGCACAGGCATTTAACATGTTTAATATGGTTATTTTGATAATCATAAATATATTGCATTTTTTTTAAATTACTATTCGATACCTCTTTATTTTTACTATTTCTCTTGACCATGGTAAAAGAGGGGGTGGTTGGAACTATAGTCCCCGAACGCAAAGAATGCCACTTTTTTCCTGAGGGGCGCACTGAAAATTTTGGGATTTTAATACATTAAAAGTGTCCCATATAAAAAGGATTTTAAAATAAAAGTGTACATTTTGGAGTTTAAGCAACATTTAAATTTTGAGCAACATTAAAGTTTTATTATATATATATATACATAATATGTATAAATATATACATATTTAAAGCAAAGTGTGAAAAATTGTCCCTATGATAATGCTAAATACCAATTGCAAATATATTTAATTGATTTAAATGATTTTTAACAAATTTTTTAGTCTAGTTCGTGAACTAGACTATTTAGACCCTATGTTGGATCTAGAATCCAGGTCTACTTCTTGGCATGGCCTAGCCCTAGATCTATGTTGATTGAACATTAGTTGAAGCTGAGACAGAGCAGAGACCCCCATTAAACTTCCCAAGAATCAAGAGACCCAAATATCGAGTGAGTAAACGCCCATAGTTTAAATTCTAAAATACTAGGGTCTAGACTCGAGTCTACATGTAGATCTAGGTCTAGATCTAGCGATCTAGAAATCTAGATCTAGAATCTTTTAGTTCCGATAAAGGATATAAACCAATAATATTCGGCCTTCAGAGGTTGTGGTGAAACTATAGTCCCCTCGATTTTCGGCAAGACCCCCTCACACTTTGTTACACGTCCCCAAAAATTATTTATACACTTTAAAAAAATGGAATTAAATAAATCGATGTTGGTTTGAAATTTTAATTACCATTTATTTCAAATGGTAGGTAATGTTGCTATAACCTAAACACTAAATCTCAAATGTTCCGTCACTCTCGGAAGTTCTAGGGCGCCATTTGCAATTATTTGTACACTTCAGAACATGGGTTTTTAAAGGAGTGTTAAAAATTGTGGGGTCTTCTTTGGCTTCCAGGACAGTCATCAACCTTCTTGGCATATTGTCGACCAATTTAGCACTCATTTCACGGCCAATACCATTCCAAGTTCGCTGGAGCTGCTGGATGTTGGATGGTCAGTCTAGAGGGCGCTGTCGCTTCAGATCACCTCTCATGTGCTAAATGGGGATTAAATCTGGGCTGTGATGTGCCCTTTCTTGCAGTGATGTGCCCTTTTTGCAGTTTAACATGTTTATGTTGCAATATTACTTTAATCTGGTTTGCTTTGTACTTGGGGTCATTGTTAAGTTGGACCGTAAATTGACGACTATTCAGACTTGAAGCAGATCGGAGCATCTGAGCCATTCTGAGAAGCAAAGATATCCTTATGGCTTCAGGCCTTCAGCATTCATGATGCCATGTTATGAAATTTATCTCTCCAACTCCACTGGCTGCCGTACAATTCCAAATCATGAAACATCCTCCACTGTGCCTCACTGTTGGCTCCAAGCATGACTGACTGAAAGCTTCCTACAAGACACACCTGGTCCCGTGCATCATATCCAATAACTTTTGCACTAATTAGGTCTTAGGACAAAGTGCTAGAACTCCGCAGGCTTGTTCACATGTTGTTTTACAAAACCATGACGCTTCTTTGTTACTGTTCGTTACATTTGGCTTCTTTCTTGCCAATTATTCCGCTTATAGTCATGTAGCCATTTATCCTGTTGCAGACACTCTTGAGGGCACCCAGTCATTCCTCAGCCTCTGTGGCCTTGGATGCAATTTTCTTTGGTCGCAAATTGCACTATTTAATTGCTTACTGTCTGTTTATCAATATCATCACAATTTTTGCCTCTTAGAGGTTTCCACTTGCGTAAAGGCTGATTGGTTTTCAAGTTGTGTTTCAACATGACAAGGACCCCAAGCAAGCAGCGAAGCGTATTAAATCATTATTTTAGCAGAAGCTAGAAATAGTACAGCTGTTTGGCTCTTATATTAGGACGAATTGTGCAAATTATGACTAAAGCATGAAATTTCTACCAGTGATAGCAAATACCATAACTTTTATTTTAAAGATGGGAGGTAAGTCAGATTTGACCTCAGATGACCTCTAGAGGTCAATGAACTCAAAATATCAGAAAATGATGTTTTTAATCATTGCGTAATGAGTGACACGGTAATAAAGTACAAAACGTGCATTCTACCTAACAATTAGTAATTGGTAACGTCACCAGGGTTTTGAATTTGAACTCTGAGGACAGTGAAAGGTCAATAACCTCAAAAAAATCAGAGTATTGACATTTGGGGTCATGGTTAACGAAAAACATCATTACGGTGCAATATTTATGTATTTGTGCTATACTGGGGTTTGCTTTATATTAGACAGAGCATTTAGAATCAATTAGTAAGTTCTTACCTTTGACCTCTGAGTACTGAAAAAGGTTAGTGACCTCAAAATTATCAGAATTTTCATTTTTGGCATCATTGGTTAAACTGGATATGATGTATTAAAAAGCTATTTCACGACAATTTTCTTGAAGTTCATATTCCACTGGGTGTCAACCTTGACCTCTAACTTGAACTTTGTGGACAGTGAAAGGTCAACGACCTCAAAAATCGGAGTATTGACATTTGGGGTCATGCAACGTATAGAACATGCTTATTGTGTAATATTTATGTATTTGAGCTTTACTTGTCTTCATATTCCACTGGGTGTAGAATTACTAACTGGTGTCAACCTTTGACCTCTTCTGACCGTGATATGTCATGGCCTAATTATATCAAAATCCTTATAATTTGATGTATTGTTAATAGTCCGTTTTGTAAAGCTTTTTCAATGTTACGACGAATGCAACCAGTCTGGTCAAGTGAAAAGATGTTCAAGCAGCTTAAAGTCAGGCCCTTTTTGCATTATAGTTTTCCCAACTGAACTTTTTTTGCAATAAGTGTTAAATGAGAAAGAAGCAGGATGCCTTCAAACGGCAATCTCTTCGAAGAATCCTTAGGGTTACTTCAGTGGACAGAGTCACAACGTACAAATATATCAATATATGATCACAACTGGAACAAAACCTCTTATGTCGGAAGCACAGGAAAGGAGGATGATATTTGCAGGACATGTCCGAAGAATGTCATCAACATCTGCCCCTAATCTGTAATAACCTGGCACCCAAATGGGAAAAGGAAGAGAGGTCGTCAAAACATGTACTAGGTGCTGGATGTCTAGGTGTCTGTGACTTAGTTAGACCTGACCCCTTCGGAGTAGGAAGAGATTACCAGAGACCGAACTAGATGGACATTGCTTGCTCCCCACTGCACTACCCAATGGAGGAGGACCTAAGTTTTAGGTAATTAAGAACATGCACTTGAGTGCGGCCTTGGTGCACTTGCGGCAACTATTATCCCCTCTGCAGTGGATCAGTTCATGGAATTTGATTCAAATTATCGAAAGAAATATTATCCATTCCCAGCCAGATAGTACCAACATCATTGAGAGGCTAGCCTACATCGATCCCTAGATAATTATGTGTGAAGAGCTGTTTCCTGATATCGTTCACTGTCCATGATGTTACTAGTACTGTCATTCTTCAGTATTAGAGCGGGTGCCCAGGGGGGTCACCCTAGCAGGAAAGGAAACCAATTTTCTTGTGTATAGATGTAAAGATTGCATCGTCGCATATG
>CALNVZ010003426.1:9054575-9066747 GCA_940671915.1 Paracentrotus lividus
TCTAAGAAACATGTCGTCATTGCTATAAATTCCTTTATATCGATTTAAGGCGATTTAGGCGTGCATGTCAAGTCGGTCGTGGTATTATAAGTTATGGTATATTCATAACACGTGCACAAACTAATTTTGTTTCCTGAATAATGGCGGATTTTATTGAACACGAAATAATAATACACGCCCCCAAACAGTGGCGGGTTTTTCCAAAGTACCTTTGACCCAATCTAATATTGGGTTAATATTCAGAGAGTTAACGCTATCATGATTATTTATAATTTTTCGTAAACATATTATACAAACAAAATTATCGGTTCTCGCTACGTTTTATTTGCATTTTACATTTCGATAGCGGCGTATTTCCGGCTGGTTTTAATATGGGATCGCGGGGGGGGGGGGTGCGTATCAACAGTTTGAAGTCTGTAAAATATTTAAGGGGTATGACAAAAATAAATGTGTTTTTTTTTAAGGGCATGGGTGCGATAACACATTTTCACATAGAAATGACAACAAGATTTAAATTCATTTACTTGTGTTTCTTTTAGATCTGCCTATCCTCTTTCATATCGTTGATATCAATCCTACCACTCTCTTTTCTTATGTTTATTTTCTCTCTATCTCTCCTCTCTCTCTCTCCTCTCTTCTCTATCTATCTTCTTCTCTCTCTCTCTATCTCTCTCTCTCTATCTCTCTCTCTCTCTCTCCTCTCTCTCTCTCTCTCTACTCTCTCTCTCTCCTCTATCTCTATTTCTCTCTCTCTCTCCTCTCTCTCTCTCTCTCTCTCTCTCTCTCTATCTATCTCTCCTTCTCTCTCTCTCTGCATCCATTCTTCTTCAAGCGCACTTTATCGTGTTTCATCTCACTGATCATGAGTTCGCGTCTCGAATCTCTGACATCGCCGCAAAAGGGTCTTAATATTGTTGTCAAATATGTAGGGAAGACCGGTATGGACGTTACAAAATTCACATTTTGGGCCAGATAATTCTAATGAAAGAACTCACGCACTCCATATTGGCTCGTAGTTAGCCTATTATGTTGGCTAAACCTGAGGCATATAAAACTTGAAAACATGTAAACACTAATAACTACAGCTTAAATTAGTGAAGACATTTTTTGTAACAACCTACCCATATACGGGGTAGGTTTACACCATACGGGTCATTGTTACAATATGTAAACATACGGGGTATGTTAACAATGTGCAAATCTCTATTACCATACTTTAATTTCAACCATATCAATTCTAGTTGTAAACTTAAGAGGAAGAGGCGCTATCACTCTACGCAAATCAAACGCTGCCATAGACATTTTGTATTTTGCACATTTTTTCACTTTGTTTTCTTGATTATGGCGAGCAACTACCTTTCAAAGAAATGATCAACTTGATAATTACGCTAAGAGTCTTTTTTTTTCAAAAATAGGAATAACTTACTGCAAAGGGAAAAAAAGTCCTGTCACTTGTGTCAATTCGAAATCCTAATCAGATCAAATTCCTGTACAATATGGCCAATTTTGCTCTCAAAATAGCTCATACGCCACATAATTATCTTCCTGGATAACGCATAATTATATAACAGCTTAATGATCAAGCCGTTTTAAAAGCTTGAATTCTCACCTTTCAGAGATGGTAAATTCATTTCGATTGGTTAAAAAAAGTCCTGTCCTTTGAACATTATCACAAACGAATCTTTACTCGATGGGTCATATTTCCGCATATCACATGCATATCGCAGTGGACGGCGTCTTCGCAAGATGTGAAATCACTATTTATATCAATAATCGTTAGGAACATCAATCTATGTGAAATAAAGATTCTGATTACAACTTTAGCACAATGGTGTTATAGGCTTGCCAAAATGTATTTCCCCAATCTGGTCTGAAGCATCTACCTACGAAAACTATGATAAAAGTTCAATTATTTATTTCATGTCCATGAGAAATTAGCTCGAACGGATCGACTGACCAGACCATTTTACCACAGGAAGTTTTCTTAGGCGAGTTTTTGTACGCTAAGTAATAATTCGATGCAGTTGTCAATCGGTCGCTTCCCGCCGTTATAGCGCGGGTTTTGTTGACATTAATGTAGAACCGTATAATTTTCTGCGCCGCTCAGTTGTATTCCACTAAACTCATGAATGTAATGTTGCGTTTCCCCTCCTCAAATAATGGACCGTCTTTATGTTAAGATTTAATGTCATACGTTAGGTTACATTTCACGTGAGTAGAATTGATATGTTTCCAGTTTCTTGACATCGTTAACAGGAGATCAAGTAGTCCTCCAGAATAGACAAAAGTAATAATAGGAAAATAAAAATATTAACACCTGAAAATTGAGACAAAATGTAATTTACATATGTAATGTAATTGGGGTAAGTTGTTACATCAACATGGGGTAGTTGTTGTAACAACTACCCCATGGGTGATTTTACACACATAATCAACTGTAGCACAGTCATTAGGCAGAATTACAGGGATGGCTAGGGGTGTATTAGTGACATACATGTACTATATTTACAATACCAGACTATCATCATGTGCCTTCAGTTGTAAGAGCTATTACAAATTTTAATTTTTGTCAAAATTTACTTTGAACTCGTAAAAAATGGTTTTTGTTGATTTACTTTTTAATAAACAACGGAGAAACCTCACGACCGGCAGTTCATCACAGCTATGTGTAGACTGTATATTAGATGCCAGTTAGCACATCCTCTCTTGTTCCATCTTAGCACACTGAGAACTGTAACAACTGATCCGTGTAACTTCCATACCCGGTCTCCCCTACATTTTCTTAAAGACTTGTTCCAGTCTTTGCGACGGTTGCGTGCTTCAGGGAAAAGTAGGCCTATGCTTGAGACTTTATGACTTTGAAAATATTAAATTAAACAAATCGATGTTGGTTTGAAATTTTAATTACTATTTATATCACATGGTACGTAATGTCTCCGTCACCTGAACCCTAAATCTCCAATGTTCCGTTAGTCTCGGAAGTTCTAGGCCGCCATTTGCAATTTTCATGGCCCAAAATTATGGGGGGGGGGGCCTTCTTTGGCTTCCAGGGCAGTCATCAACCTTCTTGGCATATTGTCGACCAATTTAGCACTCATTTCACGGCCAATACCATTCCAAGTTCGCTGGAGCGTTTCCTGGAGCTGCTGGATGTTGGATTATCAATCTAGAGGGCGCTGTCGCTTCAGATCACCTCTCGTGTGCTAAATGGGGATTAAATCTGGGATCCGAGGAGCCTTTTTAGTAGAGCGGCTACACAAAAAAATTGTGCAAATTATGACTAAAGCATGAAATTTCTACCATTGATAGCATATACCATAACCTTTATTTTAAAGATGGGAGGTAAGTCAGATTTGACCTCCGATGACCTCTGGAGGTCAATGAACTCAGAGTATCAGAATAATGATGTTTTTAATCATTGCGTAATGAATGACATGGTAATAAAGTAAGAAACATGCATTCTAGCTTACAATGAGGTATTGGTAACGTCACCAGGGTTTTAAATTTGAACTCTGAGGACAGTGAAAGGTCAATAACCTCGAAAAATCAGAGTATTGACATTTGGGGTCATGGTTAACAAAGAACATGGTTATGGTGTAATATTTATATGTTTGTGCTATACTGGGGTTTGCCTTATATTAGACAGAGCATTTAGAACTAATTAAGAAGTTCTTACCTTTAAACTTCTGAGAGCTGAAAAAGGTCAGTGACCTCAAAATAATCAGAATTTTTTATTTTAGGCATCATTGGTCAACATGGTTATGATGTATCAAAATGCATTTCAACAGTTTGCCTTGAAGTTCATATTCCACTGGCTGTCGACCTTTGACCTCTAACTTGAACTTTGAGGAAAGTGAAAGGTCAATGACCTCCAAAAATCAGAGTATTGACATTTAGGGTCATCGTTAACGTGGAACATGCTTATTGTGTAATATATATGCATTTGTGCTATGCTGTAAATTTCCCTAGATTAGACAGAGCATTTTGAACTAATTAGCAAGTTCTTACCTTTGACCTCTGAGGACTGAAAAAGGTCAGTGACCTCAAAATTATCAGATTATTGTCTTTTGTTGTTAACTAAAATGTGGTTATATGATGTGAAACTGCTTTCATATTTTACAAAGCTGACCATCATATGCAGTTATCAACAAGAGTTTCTGCCTTTGACCTCTGATGTCAAATCATTTATGCTACTGTGGAATTGTCTACTGCAAATACAACTACAGTCACAGGTCTACTTTCTTATTCTATAGACCAAATGTATCACTCTTCTGATGTGGGTCCACTCGGGTCCTCTGTTCTCTTGCCTATGTTCACAAATGAGAAGCTGGAGGCCGACGTACTAAATGCTTCTAACTGGCATATACTGTACAGTTGGGAGCAAAACGGTGCATCACTGTGGATGCTGATGTGTGGTACTGGCTCATGCTATTGCGTCTTTCAGCAACATTAATCATGGCGAGCTTTGGAATTGGATAGATATTTGTGTCGGATCCAGCTTTTAGTACATACAATGTACATATACATTACATGTACCTGTTTTCTCACTGAACTGGTTGCTGCCAAAAGTCGAAAATATATGCTTCTCTTCCCACCTGGAATGCCCTCAAAAATGTGACACTGTATATTCTGTTGGTAGAAGAGGAAAGCAGATCGTGAGGACCATATGTCAAGAGTTGTCAATAAAGACTCCATAACATGGTCATATAGACCGGGTGCCCAGGGGGGTCACCCTAGCAGGAAAGGAAACCAATTTTCTTGTGTATAGATGTAAAGATTGCATCGTCGCATATGAGGAAATCGGTTCGTTCTTGGCATGTTCTATGTGTGGGTATGGGCCAGGGGGAGGCCCAAAGTGGTCAAAAAATAGAGCCTAGATCAGCAGAAAAGGAAACCTAAGAAACCTATATGAAAAGATTCGCCATAGTCCAGAGGTAAGGAATGAACAATGCAGACGATCTAAGTGGTGGAAAGTGCCGCCAGACGCCCCCAAAGGGGCCCCCAAAATGAGCTAGATCAGCAGAAGGAAACCTAAGAAACCTATATGAAAAGATTCGCCATAGTCCAGAGATAAAGGAATGAACAATGCCAGACGATCTAAGTGGTGGAAAGTGCCCGCCAGACGCCCCTAAAGTACCAAAATTCAGAATTAATGAGCTAGATCAGCAGAAAAGGAAACCCTAAGAAACCTATATGAAAAGATTCGCCATAGTCAGAGGTAAAGGAATGAACAAGTGCAGAACGACTAAGTGGTGGAAAGGGCCCGCCAGACGCCCCCAAAGGGCCCCCCACAAAATGAGCTAGATCAGCAGAAAAGGAAACCCTAAGAAACCTATATGACAAGATTCGCCATACGTTCAGAGGTCAAGGAATGAACAATGCTAGACGATCTAATGGAGTGAAAGTGGCGCCAGACGCCCCCAAAGGGGGCCAAAATTTGAGCTAGATCATCTAAACGGAACCACAGTGAAACCAATGTAGAAATTCGTTCGGGAGAGTCCACGAATGACTGATGCAAATAATTTAAGTTCTGGAAGGATGCCTGCTAGACACCCTTAAAATGCCTAAAGTCTTAAATTTTGTGCTAGATAACTTGGTTGGAAATTTATTTCTGCTGAAAAGTAATTGCCGTAGTCTAGGGCATAGATCTACATTGTAAGTTCATCCAAAGATGACACTTTTTATTACAAATATTTGGATATACCGGTATTAGTTGAAGAATTTTTGAAATCATAAGATCACTTTAAGAAGTTTCTTTTTCAAAGATTTTGTATTTGCAGTTGGCAGGTGATGAAAATATATGACACAGTTTATGATTTTCCTATCTACAGTAGATAGTAAATCATTGGGAGATATGTATTGACATGAATTACGTCAGGCCTTATACGTATAACACAGGGAAAGTACAGCGGACCTTTGTCAGACAACGTGTGGCTAAGTGCACAAATGACTTTTTAAGTTCATTGTGATTCCTTACATTCCCAACTTACAGAAACGTTCCAAAACACCTGTTTCAGATAATTGGTAAGTTATCTAACTCTCTATTTTTTTTTTTTTTTTATTTTGTTTTCATTAAATAACCTGGGAACAGTGTAGATTTAAATTCGGAAATACGTTTGTAATAACTTTATTAGTCCCATGTATAAAATTTGAAGCATGTACATTAAATGCGTTATAACCCCTACCTACCCCTAAAGTAAACCGTGGAGCCACGGGGCTAGGATGCTGCAGCCCTCCACTTTTCCAGCAAACGTATACAAGACGTAAGACCATGCTTGTGTTTTTAAGCCTGTTCAGGCCTTCCACTTTCGGATGTAGCCTCCATCTCTAAAAACGCTCGGGGGGGGGGGGGCTACGCACCATGACAAAATTAAAATATTACAATTCTTTTCTTGAGGAGGGGGATGCCGCTATGGATTTTTTAAATTCTCTCATTAACCCATTTGGATTCAAGAAAACAGGCATCGAGTTACCTCAATTTTGGATTGCAATTATATGCATACGATGATGATCTATTCCTTGTGTTATCATAAGTATGAAAATGAAAAATAAGTATGTAATTTCTTTGTTTGTGATTTCAGATTGAATACTAGTATGTATCCACAAGCATGATAATATGGATCCAGGAGACAAAGATTTGCACCTGAAGGATTTTCGGGTCCATGCTCCAGTTAGTTCTTTTTTAAAAGAGAGCCAATTGGTTAGTACTAAAAGAAAATTAATTTGTTAATTATATTCCATTTTGAGCATCTCCGATTATCAACTTTGAAATAACAATTGCCCTTTTATCAGACGTCAACAAAATCTTTCATACGAGGGGGGGGGGGGTGAGTCGGATGTCGCTAGATTTCAGATATTATTGTAAATGTTCTAACCTCATTTTTATAAAGATAATATTACATACAACATTGGTCATTCTTTTCATTATGTTTGTCCGTATTCAGAAATCTTAATTTGAAATTTGAAAAACGAGAAGATGGACAAAATTATCGCAGTGATATGATTAATTACTACAATCATCGTTTCACCGTGTTTGTACATGTATGGTGGACTACATCTTATTTGTGATTGCAGATTCAATATCCACAAGTTGAAACACTGGATACAGGGGACAAAGATTAATACCGAAGACTGGCAGCATGAAGGAGTTTCGGGTCATTGCTCAAAGTACTTTCTTCTATAGAGATTCAATCGGTTAGGCATTGAAAAAAAAATTTGGATTCGTTAAATAACTGTAAGGTTTTATTAATATATTTTATAGTTAATCTCTAACGATTTGTAACGAATACTATAAATAAACTAACATTGTGCCTAATATAAAGAGCTATTCTGATTGGTTGCTCGTCTGTCTGTTGAAAAAACTGCACGTGTAACAACGATTTTGATTGGCTATTGCGATTTAGCGATTGATTGCAAACCTTTGTGTTATTACGGGGCCCTGCTGAGTAATAAATCCTTTTTTTTTATACGGTGGACCATGGGGATGTGTGGGGGAAGTGGGAGGGAGCCCCTTTTGTCGGGGCCCTGGTAGCTGATCGATGTCAATATCAAAGTATGATCATGGCGATCGTCACCAAACCTCGCCCCCCCTGCCAGAAATTTCCACTCGATATCAATCTGGCTCTCCAAAGCATTACAAAAAAAAAAAAAAAAAGCACCACAGGCCTCGACAAAAGCTTAGAGGGCGGGCTGTGGACGGAAACAGATAATCTGGACGTCATTGTCACGTTATATTATTATGGTTATGTGAAACATGTAGGTCTACTATCTTCAATAATAATAAACACATATATATATAAAATACTAGTGTGTAACTTCTAAGTAAATAGTAAGTAAATATAAATGAAATGTACAACATAGGGCGTACTTTTTTTTTTCAATGAAATATATAATAAATGTACTGCAAGACAAATATGTTGAATGTTATAGAATAGCGCTGGTATACTCCATGTAACTGGTTGTGATAATGTTGATGAGAATGTACATATACCATTACGATTACGCACTATGGTGTCCAATTATGATGAGTTCGGAAAAGACAATGTAAGAGTGCAGATGAGGAAAGAATAACGGAGAGAGAAAAATAAAATACAAGTCGATTGTACAATCTCTGGAAAGCACTTTTCAATCTCCACATCAATGCACAGAAAATCTAATGAACATTTGAATTCTCCAACATTCTATGTCCAATTTCCTTTTCATAATTATTGCAGGATGCCTCCGTGATGTTGCGACCTGCACATTTGCCTCAAGTCCGCAACAAATGAAAACAGGCTGGTTCAATTCTCGAGCATACTGTGGCAACTATGAAACGTGCTGCAAGTCAGCGTAGACTTTGAAATCAGACAAGTATTTCGTATCACGCAAAAGGCTTTGAAATCCAATGACCAAGGATGCACCGTTTCTATCATTAGCACTTGTGACAGGAAATTTACAGCCGTGAAACGCTCACAAGAGACCCGGAAGAACAACAAGCCAAACGTCAATGCATAAAACAGGAGATGCAGCGTTATTCTCAGTCGAATGATCAAGGTATGCTGAAAGGAACCTGCATATTCTGCGGCAAGGGCCGGAAAAGAAGTATGGTCGAGAAGAGCGAAGGTTGAAGATTGCGACTATTGATGGTTGTAAGAATCAATAGCTGAGCGGGTCAAACATTCTAACAACGAACGCATTAGAAGTCTCGTTCAAAGTGGGGTTGACCTATTGCAAAGGAGGGAGAATATCATAAAGTCCTGCCGTGGTTGCGTTCCTCAAAGAGACAGAGGAACACGTGTCTCTGGCTCGCATGTTTTGCTTCAGATAAAAGCCTTTGCAGCTACAGTTTCCTACATCCAAGCTGAAGTAATAAGGAAAGCATGCTATGTTGGTGAGTGATTTGCTTGACATACACAAAACAAGAGTACCTCAGCATCGTGGGAGAGAGAGCAATATTCTACCCTACATAACCCAACGTTTCCTAAAGGATTAATGAACATTTCGAGACATCACAGACTGCTCTTGGCAGACCAACGAAGAGGAAATTTCATCTATAGTTCAGACCTCTCTGAAAAGGAAGCAAGGACCCGCTCCGAGCAAGATTCCATTCATATACGAAAATAATCGTAAAATACAATGGGCTGCCCTACACCTCAGATCTGAAATATTGAAATATTCCAAAGACAAATACACGCCGAACCTGTCACAGTTTCCAACTTGAAGGATTGTGCTGCAGAGGTCTGGCTATTGTTAGATTTGTTTTTTCGAGCTCTCATTTGTGCACGGCATCGAATAGCGGCGCGCAAACAGAGTCAGTTGAGCGGAGAATAAATGCCATGTCATCTGATGCGATATATGATGTGACCCAGAGGTTCCACAAAACCTTGGAAAACACGGTGCTTGGTTTAGGGAATGGCATCACTTGACAGGATCAAACTAGTCATGGCAGATTTTGAACCGTTTCCGGAACACTAATCGGTTACACGAAACTAAAGGACTTGAGACGGAATTCGCATACTCGGCCGTCTGATGGAAAAGGCGATGTTCGCAGATGGCATCTGCATTCAACCAGACCTAGCACGGCCGTCTGGGATAATAACGATGCAGAATATAGAGTCGATCGATGGAAAACAAACATTGCACTCAACGGTTGGCCACAACATACCAGAACGTAATAGAAGATGAGCAGCATGTCAATTCCAATGTACCAGAGTTTAGAGAGGAAAGAAACCGAACGTAAATTCACAGGAGAATGAATCAACATGTACCAGAATTCAGGAAATCCCTGAAGAAGGCCTAGTTCTGTAGGCACTCATCCAAACAGGAAGGCGCAAGAGTTCCGAACAGACAACCAATTCTTACGAGTTGTCTCGTGGAACTGAAAAGCTCAGTGTCTCAGTTGCCAAGACCGCGATGAACCAAACTCAAGTGAGTCTCGGAACATGATGACGAAAGAATTGAGTTTAGGAGTTACCAAACACTTGTTGACTCAGATGATTCATCTCAGTCCACTGCGGCCTTGGAAGGAGACCAACTACTCACTCACCTAAACAATCTCTCTCTACCCCAAGTACAACACAGACCAGGATCCTGGTTTGAGAGCTGTTCACCACACTGTTCACACTGCACCAGTGTGATGGATTCTCTATGTTTTGGAAACTCTGCTGTTGGCAGACCCTTACCCACTCACGCAGGTTTCATGAGAGGTACTTTGAAGGATCCGTTTGCCCGTTGCAACGGATTTGCTACATGAGTCCAATATCCAGATCTCTACAACAATGATGTGGTCAAGGAAACCAGGTAAGGACCCTCAATGTTGCCAGAGAAACCGGCCAGGAAGGGCTGTAGTACTTACGACCTAGCGGTGCCTTACAAGCTCTACTCAATCCAGGCTGTGGAGGTACCTCCCTGGTTCGAGCGACCTCGTTGATCATGCTTGGCAACTCCTCACAAGGCTGGGCTCTGTATGCGGCTAACGGAACTTTCATAAAGGCAGTGGTAATAGAATACATCATGAGTCAGAGTGCGATGTCCTCTGCCAGAGGATCTTATGGGATTTGTAAACAGGCAAATTATTTATATGTTCCGAATCCGACGAACTCCCTTGCAATTGTCATCGGAAAAGGAAGCTGTACAGCAGATCATTCGTGAATAACTGTTATGAAGACTGATTGTCAATCCAGGAAGGTGATGTCTACAGTGTCCGAAGACCCGGCAAACGAACTCAAAGAAGTTTATCATGGATCCTGTGGATAACAACCACATACAGATGTAGTGAGAATACTTCAATCGTCCTCAGAGAAGTCTTGGAAAGACAGCTCAGTAACTTAGCGACAATCTACATATACCTGGTCAATCGCCTAGCAGGGAAGTTCCAGAGATGTTATTCAGACCAATGAATGTGGAGGAATTACCAGTTGTTCCAATGTTGTTGCTGGCTGTGTTTCGGACTTCAATCGTCCAACTAACGCAACGGTGGGAACGCTTTTTGCCCGAGAGCTGAATGACGGGTCAGAGTTGATGACATCCTGAACGAAATGGCGCTCTCAATTAGAACGAAACAAAGATAGACTACAGCATGCGGTCCGCCATGATCTATCTTTGGAGCAGAGCATGTTAACAGAGACGCTACTTCGAGATATGAAGGGAATCGTATCATTCCGAAATTCAGAGATGGGTCCAAAGATGGGCATCGGAATAGACCCGAAGAGCGCTGGCTCTGTTACCGACTTAGGCACTCTTCGGTCTAGATATCAGTGAAAACTCAATCCGCTACCAATGTCGCCCTTCACAGGATCCGGAAAAGACCAGAATCGAGATGGCAGCATTACAGTGCGTCTATAAATAGACAACAGCAATCTGCAACCCCCTCCCTTCTCTGATGATGCTCCGTCAAATACTTGTGAATCTGGCAACTGGGCAGCAGCGTTCAAAAGGACACCATTACATCGAGCCTAATCTCTTGAAACACGTGCAAGAAGGACAGGAAGAGAGATATAATTCAGAGATGAATGGACAAAGACATGATCGGTTTCTCAACCTGTGAAACGGATAGGTGTGAAGAACTTTGGCGGCTCAGAACGTAAAACAGAAGGAGCAAAATGCTACCAGCTTCAGATGAAAGCAAAAGACAAGTCGCTGAAGTTTCGAGATATGTTCATCCGAATGATAGTAGTAATCTGCACAGAAGAACTCATTTGACCTTCGGTACGGTCTGTCGCTACCCAATTAACAATGTACCCACTTTCACTTTCCACTGTGGACGGGATCGCTTGTAAGAGCGAACAGTCGACTCTTCTAAGACTTCTAGAGGCTGCTTCAGACAGCACTTCAAATCGCAGGAACATGACATTCAAAACTGGCCGCTGGTCAGGTTATGATGGGGGAATTCTTTACACTCATCCTCTTCACAAACCAACCAGGAGGCATCTTCACTTCCATTGCGAGCGGAACATGCTGCTACTAGTACTGTCTGGCAATCACACTGAGTCCAGCGTATGTTTTGACCGACATATGTGGAAAACTCCATCAAGGTGAGTGAAAAGACAAACTGGCGTGGCGCCGATAGATTACGTGTCGAATTGACTGGTCCTGACCAGTTGGTATAGTCAGCATGGAACGAACTTCTTGCAAAACGGGGTGTTCAAATCTTGAACTAAGCAAGAGTTTCTTTACAAAGAATGGGGCAACGATA
>CALNVZ010003426.1:9092053-9124503 GCA_940671915.1 Paracentrotus lividus
CCGTGACTAGGGCGGGCGGGGGGGGGTTAGGGGGTTTGGGGGTTCGAACGAACCCTCCGCTGGCGACCAGGGGGTCCGCTTGACCAACAAAAAAAAAGGTTAAAAAAGAGAGAAAAAAAGGGAGTATCATGTAAAGAGCTTTTTTTTTTCTCTCTTTTGAATGTTTTCTTTTTTTTTTTTTTTTTGGCTTATACCCCGTACACTGAGCTCGTTCGTACTACGTCCTTGCGCAATTTTGCCGAACGGGCATAGTCTATGTGTAAGCTGAGTGGACGTAGAAAATACTTCTTACGATCTGTTTACGAACTTCATGGACATACTCGGTCGGATTTCAAAAAGTGTTTAAAAAAATCTGGCGCCCATCTCGTCCTAAAATTTAACGGGGTGGCAACATACCTGAAACGAGATGGACGTACTACAAACGAAATTGCCGTACTTAAATCGTTCTAAAGATGTGCTAGGACGTCGTACAAACGAGCATATTGTATATTCATTATCAGTTGATTACGGAAGAGCGATGAGGTCTGGAGCAAAAAACGGGCTAGGGTTTGTATATGGGAACGGGCACGCCATTTGCGTTTCAACACGTTCTATGAGACACGGATAATGACGCAGCTAAAACAGCGAGATGAACTTTCTGGAGGCCGTTTGGTCGAGGTAACAACGAGTAAGAACGGATTTTGACGAGATTAAAAAGGAAAGCTCAGGCTCCTTTTGACTTCATTTTACACCATTAGCTCTCCTTTATAGGATAAGCAGTTTCAGCAGTTCTCTTATTTTGTATATTCTAAAAGTTGAGATTTCTGTCATTGTAACAATTAATGTGTGGCAATCAAATAGCTGATCGATTCGCTTATACTACTATCACACTGAAAAATTTCTTACCATGTTATTGAAATTATTGCAGAACGGGCTTAATCTATGTACGCACGGAGTGGACGTACTTGAGACCTATTTCAATCTGCTGAGGACTTTATAGCACGGGCTTGGATAGCAATACGTTTCAATTTTTAAACAGAACGGCATGTCATAATTGCCGTCACACTGAGCTAGTTCTCACTGCGTTCTTGGTAGTTCTTGTTGAACGGGCTCAATCTGTTTACAAACGGACTGAACGTAGTACAGACCTTTTTGAATCTAGTAAAGACCGTTTACAATCTGTTTACGAACTTGGCGAACGGGCGCAAACGGAGAGAACGGAAAGGCATTCCGATTTTTTTTTAACATGTTCAAAAAAATCGTACTGGCTTCCAGTTCTAAAATTAAACGTAGTGACAACGAACGAACATGGTACCTAACTTTTATCATGCTGCGCATAGGCACTTTAGTGACGGTTTGGACGTGCTACGAACGGTATAGAGTGAACGAGCTGTTTACTCGGTCTGAACTGGATAACAACGTATTGCGGACGCGATAAAGACGGAATTGACGTAACGAGAACTATTTATGAACTGCCTAGTATCGTATTCAAGAAATTATTTTTCAAAGTTATAAGTTCCAACCCGACCAAAGCCCGTTCAGCAAATTTTTTAAGAACGGGCAAGAACGTTATAGAACGTTATAGAACGACCTCAGTGTGACGGCCCCCTTATTAATTTCTTTTGGGCCGAGCGAATGATGTAAACCTACCCTTATAGATTATTTGGCAACCTTCTTGAAATTGTTGAACACCTACCAAACATTTTTGATGTGCCTTTTTGCTCGCCCGGCGTAACGTGAAAATAAAGTTTATGTACCCTTTTTTGTCCACTTTTGCAGATTTCGAACCCTCCTGTAAAAATCCTAGTTACGTGCCACCTTTTTGAGTGTCTTTGCAACGATCGTCTGCGTTCGCGGAGCGGGGGTGGAGCGGGGATGGCCGCACCCTTTCGTGAACACCGGGGGGGGGGGGGCTTTTCTCGAAAGGGTGGTGTTTAGTAGTTTTTCTGAACCAGTCGTTTTTATTGAAAATTATTATTAAATAATAATATAATATTATTAGATTAATAATAATAAATAATAATAATAATAAAAATAATAATAATAATACAATATTTCTATCGCGCCTTTCCCAAAATATAATAGGAGATGAATAGAGGAGAACTTGCATTTTTTGTTGATTTTGAAGTTTCATAATTCTAGAGTAGATAGAGAAATAGCGTGTTTTCTAAGTTTAGAAGCTCCGTCCAACAATATTTAACCAGCCTTAAATAGAAAAGTAGCATTTTTGTTGATTTTTTAGGCCTGAGTTCACGGAGCGCTTAGTCGGAGCACAGACACACATACTTGACCAACCTTTTTTATATTTTTGATAACCAGAGCGGGGTGGGGGGGGGTGTTATCAAAAATCAATGGACGAATGTGACCGAGTAGACTCGGGGGCGCGCCCCACTCCACTCCAGTCTAACTGCAAAGTCTTTCGTGCAATCTGGCAATATATACAAGGGAACCAAACAAAGTCCAAACAATCGTCGAAGAATGGAGGGGTGGGAGTAAAGAAATACGTTGCTTCTCGAACGGAGTCCATGATGAGAATGATTTTATTTCAGACACAATTCTTCCGCAGATCAGATGCAAGTTTTAAGCATACGCGTGGGAAAGTGTGTTGCGCTTTGACGTTGAAGAACAAAAGAGACCGCGTTTCTATGATAATTGCCGACATGCGCGCGTATGACATATTTATGTAGATTACGCGGCGCTTTGATTAGTCGGTAAATTTGTAAACAACTCAACAGTTGTTCTCTATTTAAATGCATTCTCCCACGATTGGCTTAGGTATACAAGAACGCAAGGGTTGCTATCTTTTATTCTCAGTTCGACATAATATATTGCAAGATTTCTAACATGACACCAAATAATCAAAACATTCATTTAATCCTCTAAAAAAATATTCTTTCTTCTTTCTTTGTCATTTCATTTTTCGCGCTCGCGGATACTACATCATAATGCACAATTAACTCCAATTTTGAGCTCAAAATTTTATACCAATTCAGTAGGGTATAGAATGCACAATTAACTCAAATATAAAAATCGTAATACTATCATAATGCACATATAACTCCAATATTTACCTCAAAACTTTCAGCTCGCCCTTCGCGCTCGCGGATACTAAATAGGGTCTGTACGTAATACACAATTATCTACAATTTCTTATACTAGAAAGTGCCCCTTTATTCTATAATCTTTTAAAACCCCAAATTTTCGGCTCGCGCTTCGCGCTAGCGGATACTAAACCATAATGCACAAATATCTCCAATTTTGAACTAAAAAATTTCATGTCGCGCTTCGCGCTTGCAGATACCAATAATTCAGTAGGGTAGGCCTACATAATGCGCAATTAACTCAAATTTTTACCTCAAGTTTTCATCTCACACTTCGCGCTCGCGGATACTAGATATAGTTTATACTGCACAGTCATCTCAAATATTTTCGGCTCGCGCTTCGCGCTCGCTTTGCTTTTTTGTCATTAATGAAATACAAAACACATTCTTAAAAGCATCAATTAAAATGCAATTTTTTGGGGCGCTCCCCTATTCATCCGAATACAATTCTCTTTATGCCTCTGGTCTCTATCGCCCCCTTTGCAGGAAAAATGCCCGTTTTCCATCATGACCCCCACTTTCAAATTCGTTCTACCGCCTCTGGGGTTACACTTCGTAATTCCGAAGGTTCGTTATGCCGAAGGTCCATTATTCCGAAGGTTCGTCATTCCGAAACACGTAAAATGCCTATACTTCGATGTTCGTTTATCCGAAAATAAAAAAGGGTTCGTTAATCCGAACATTTGTGGCGTTATTCCGAAGGTTTGTTATTCCGAAGGTTCGTCATTCCGAAAACGAAATAGGGTTCGTTATTCCGAAGGTTCGTCATTCCGAAAACGAAAAAGGGTTCGTCATTCCGAAGGTTCGTCATTCCGAAAACGAAATAGGGTTCGTCATTCCGAAGGTTCGTAATTTCGAAAACGAAAGAGGGTTCGACATTCCGAAGGGTTGTCATTCTGAAAATGAAATAGAGTTCGTCATTCCGAAGGTTCGTTAATCCGAAAATAAAATAAGTTTTGTAATTAGTCCGATACTGAAATAATCTGTGGCAAAGCCGGGAAAACCGGAGGGCAGGCGTGTTGGAGAGGGAAGGGTATCACCTTTACTGTTCAATTGTTATGAGGGTGGAAAGGGGTTGATCTATATTGTTACCAGGGGCGTTTAAGAATTCTTTCAAAGGGGTGATCATAGGCTTATGGGACTACTTCATGCAAGAATCGTTGCCTGATCTTTAAATTTCGCTAGGGGAGTATTGATGCATTTTTAAATTGTTTTGTACAAGTTCAAAATTTCTACTAAAAGACTCATTCTTGAATGTAATAAACGTCATGCTTTGAATTCAACTGAAATAGTCAAGAAATCAAAAAGAAATTGACGGTTGTATCATGTTTATTCGTCGCTACTCACGAGTTTCACGCAAAGTAGGTGAGCGGCAAGAGGCCAAATTTTGAGACTTTAATGCACCCGACTGGATTAAAGCAACAAGATACCTTATTTCAAAGAAAATTTTCTGAATTTTTCGAAAATGAGCATAAAAATTGCAGCATCTTGTAGCATCACCATGGAAACTAGCTTTGAATAGACCACGCCCATTTTTATGAAAAAAATCATGAAAATTAAAGTATGGGTCATTCACTTGGCCGTTTAACAGTTTTGGACATTTTTTTTGAGCTTGCCCTATGTTGAAACGAATATAGATATAACTGAAAATTCTTCAATTACAATTCTATAAAAAATTTAAGTAAAATCAAAATCAATTTTGTTGCCTAGCAACAGATTTTTGCATAGCAACCATTTACCCGCGTGGACAAATGTTGAAATTTCCTATTCTAAATGCAATTTCTATGTTTTCAAAGTTCTAAAATCAAACTAATTTAGTTGTTAATGCTGAAAATATGTTGATATGGGTTGTAAGAGGGATGACACAAAGAAAAAAAAAATCCATATAAACAATGAATTGTAGCGCAAAATATTGT
The DNA here is from genome assembly GCA_940671915.1 of Paracentrotus lividus. Classification (NCBI taxonomy): domain Eukaryota; kingdom Metazoa; phylum Echinodermata; class Echinoidea; order Camarodonta; family Echinidae; genus Paracentrotus; species Paracentrotus lividus. Next base: position 9,097,050 of record CALNVZ010003426.1, read on the forward strand.
CAAACAAACCCTTGTCATCATGAAAATATGTCAAATCTATGATAAATCTATATGTATTTACTTGTATTGAACTCTATTCTGTATACACAGGGTTAAAAGGATGCAATATGAAGGTATATATTCAAAGAAACAAACCATGAAAACCCTTTACCTTAGAAAATATTTCAAATATTACATTTCTAAGCATCGATGGTGAACATTATGTTGCCTAGCAACCACTTTTTACCTAGCAACCATGTCGGTTAATCTTATTTAGAGCATTAAACCAGTTTGTACTGGTATATATTGAAAGAAACCAACCATAGATCCCTTAACCTTAGAAAAACTAACATTGACACATTTCTATGTATCCATGGTGAACATTATGTTGCCTAGCAACCACATTTTACCTAGCAACCATGTCTGTAAATCACATTTAGAGCTTTAAACCAGTTTGAACTTGCGTTATTTTGTTGTGGTTTTCTATAAAGAGGACCCTAAAAGGTACAATCGTAACACTTTCATCCTTTGTATCAAATTGATTGAAATTGTCATCCTTTGAAAAAGACATTTTACCTAGCAACTACCTCTCTAGATCATGTTTAAAGCTTTTAAGCAGTTTAAACTTAATATTCTGTCAGTGTATTTTATTTTTTTAATAACAGTTGTTACCCTATGTATACTATTATTTATTTGATTGGAATCACGAAGATTTGTTATTGAGGAATTCGAAGTGATTTTCACAGCAACAACCTCATTTTGCCTAGCAACCGCAGCTCTATGCCATGTTTAAATCTTTAAGGCAGTATAAACTTGGTTATCTTGTCGGCATCTTTTATTATTTAAAGAGTATGCCCTATCCCTAAACTATATACTTTTTGTCATGTTAAAACCTGTTATATCATGCTTGAAATTCTTTAAGTAGTTCGGTTATTTAGCAGGCGTCTTGTCATTTACAGTAGGCCCTCTACTTTATACCTAACTATTTCTACGTTGTTATAATCTCATTTGATAATTTGAGTGGAAATTCAACATTTTGGTGATGAAGAATTAACATTTAAATAAATATTTCACTTAAATATATTAGCCTTTAAGAAGTTTAAACTGCGATTCTGTAGATAATTTTTATTCTCTAAACAGTAAGCTCATACCCTAAATAGTCCTATAGTAATATTTCTACCTCGTATCATATTAATTAAATTGGAATTTTTTATGTTGAAGAATTAGAAGGAATTTCCATAGCAACAAATATATTTTACCCAGCAACCACAAATATATTTTATACAAATCACACAAATATTGCCTGATAATTTGGTCTGAGGTGGACCATCCTGACCGATTGTTCTAGATTATCTCAACAGGGGACAACTTCCCCTAAAGGCGCGATTACATACCCAGTTCCGGGGCCCGGATGACGTTTAGCATTAGTCGATTTCACAATTTTTGTATGACCTGCACGCAATTCTTTTTCCATAGGATAGCTCCGGACCCTTTAGAAATTAATTGCTTAAAATCGGCCTTGCACATAAAAATAATATATCCTAGTTTGGTTCATTTAAATTAGGAATTTTGATTTCGGTATCAGCAATAACACCCAAGTGGTATGAAGCACAGACTGTCATTCAGAGGACTCGAGCTTGATCCCCTAGAATTTTTCTTTATTATTTTTTTTTTTTTTTATCAAATTTTGTTGCTCTAAATCTTAATAAATGAATAGGACTATCCATGAAACGTATAATTGAAAGACGAATTTGATTAAAAATCACATTTTCATTTGAACACCTATTTAATATCCAGCAATAGGTGAAAATAATGGATATAAAACGAAATAATTAAGATAGCTCTTATAAAAAGAGCATATTATAAAACAAACACTAGGTTCGGAAAGACACAAAACATCTGAATATCCAAAAAGTGGTCTAACCACGAAAGACTAAAAATAATCCTAAAACCAAACCGAACCCTGTAGGAAAAATAACGTTATCAAAGCTATAGGCTAGTACCAAACCTTTTCGACAAAACAACTCGAATAAGTCAAATGTGGTCTTCCTACGAAGACCCTCCGCCCCGTCCCGTCCCCCCTTGGAAACCTTATTAGATGTTATTAGGCCTACTGTAAGTCAAACCCTGTTCGTACATAAACGCAGTCTAATATACCAAAATGGTCTTTCCAACGACAGACCCCTCCCCACTGAAACCCACCTTTGGAAACGTTATTAGAATTTTGCTTTCTATAGGCCTAGTTATATGTTTTCAATTAAACTTGTTTCGAGTTGTATTTCAACATACTATTTTATCTAATAGTTATTTCAGTTTAAGTTGTTTTCTTTTTCCTTGATTCGTATAGTAATACCGCTTTTCCCCTTCTGGCTTCCTTTAATTTGAAATTTATAAAATAATATTAAATTATAAATTAATATATAATAATGATTATTTTAATTTTTTTTTAGGTTCAGAAATTAACTTTTAATTTTCATTACATAATTAAATTTCAATTTGTCTTATTGGTATCATCTTAATTTTATGTTAGCACCTTCGTACGTATATATATCATTTTTATTTTTGAGCCTCTTTTTTTAAGGTTGGTCTCCTTTTGCATGGTTTTTGGCTAGTTTCATGGTTAGTGAGTGTCTATTCGTTTGGAATCGTTATTTTGAAAGAGCCCCGTTCATTCAATGATTTTTAATATCTTGTGATACTTTGATCTTTGAAAAAAAAAACGACTAGAGTTCCTGCCCGTTATCCTTTGTGGCAGCTGTGATCCGCGTTTCGGACTATTTTCCTCGTATTTGTTTTTTTTTTTGTGTTTACTTTCCTGCGTGAGCTTTTACCTTCTTGTGTGGGACTTCCACGGGTTGCTACTTTTTCCTTTTCTTACTGGGTTTTTTTTTGTTTTTCTTATGTTTAAGAAATTTGCCGTGGATAAAATTTTTTTTTCTGATGTGAGCATTTTTTTTTTTTTTTTTTTTTTTTTTTTTTTTTTTTTCATTGGGTCTCCTCTGTTTCTCCTAATTATTCAGACTACTGTGGAAATTATTTTTCTCATTGTGCACATCAATTTAATAAATTATTTGTGTGTGTTAATAGGGAGTTTTTTTTTTGCCGGGCATGTTTGTGTAACAACCTGTTACGTATATTGGTCAATTTTAATGTTTATTTCCTACTCTACCTTTTGTGTGTTATGTTGTTCCCTTTTTTTGTGGAATTCAAAGATTTTTGTGTGGGTGTTATAATGGTTAGTTTATGACATTTATTTTATGTCTGTGGTTTTCTTCCTTTTTTTTTCTAGCTTCGAATTCAATCTTCCTCTGTGGTTTTTTTGTTATTATTTTTATTCTTTTTTTTTTTTTTTTTTTTGTTTTTTTTGTTGCGGAATAAAGTTAGCAGATTGTTATTAAAAATACGATCTTGTTATATTCTTTTTTTATCTATTTGTCCATACACTAAGGTCATTGCGTATATAATCTTGTAGCATTTTTTAGGTGACATTTTTTTTAATTTTCTTTCATTTGACTATTTTTGTCTCTTTTAGGTACATTTTTTCTTCCTATTGAGTGACATTTATTTTTTTCATAGAGCTATTTGAACTTTTCTATAATATTTGAGGCATTTAACCTCACATATATCCCTGACCGATTTATTTTCCTTTTTAGATACAGTTTCTTTTCCCATTGGAGGTTACATTACTACTGTTTTCCCATTTTAATTCTTATCTTTTTGTAGGACTGTTTCTTCATAGCAGTGAACTAATCTTCCTCCTCATTTTACAATTTCTTTGGAATAATAATCATATCCTCTCTTTTTCTCAAGTTGAAAAAACTCCTTGCTCAGTTTTTTGACGTATACATTTTTTCCTTGTGGTTACTAATTTCTTCCTGAGTATCACTCATTCTCTCTTCAGTAGCAACATTATATCCTCTTTTTTTTTTTTATTTTTTTTTTTTCCTGTACGGACTCTCTACTCCTTTTAGTGTGACTTTTTTTATAGCTCTTCTGATGTGATCTTAACTCTTTCTACTCTTACCTAATGGTTGGATAATATCATTTTCCTCTTTGTTAGAAACAATTTATTCCCTGGGTGGGTGTATCACTCCTGTTGATGGTGTGTTATCAAAATCCCTCTTTTGTTTCTTTTTGTGAGGTTTTTTATAAATTCCTTTTTTGAATATGGTCATACTTTCTTTCTCCAGAGGTTATTCGACAATTTTGTCTTCCTTTCTATTGGATTTGAATTACATCTTTTCTCTCTCCAGATGGCATATACTCTTTCTATTTTTGAACATCTTTTACCACTGTAGTGTATACATATCCTTCTTGTGGTTAATCTTAATCCCCCTTCTATATGTGTTTTGACTTCCTTGTTGTAATTGTATTTTTGTTGTACAAATATATTTCTTCTCTTTGTGTAGGTCATATTTCTCTTTGTCTGTTGTTGTATTTTTTGATATCACTCATTCAACAGTAGTGATATTTTTTTCCTCTCATTTTTGTGTTTTTCATTTCGTTTTTTTTTTTCCTGTGTTGTACAAATTTTTTCTCCTCTGGTAGTAATAACTGTTTCTATGCCGTTATATATGTGATGTTTTCTCAGCTCATTTTTTTTTATAATAGTGACATTTTTTTTTCTTCTTCTTTTTTTTTTTATTTTTTTTTTTTTTTTTTTTTTTTTTTTTTTGTGTACTATATTATTCATGTATTTTTTATTTTTTGTTTTGATTTTTAGGTTTAATTTATTTTTTTTTTTTATTTTCCTTTTTATTTTTGTTTTTTGTTGTGTTTTTTTTTTTTTTTTTTTGTTTCTAGTTTTTGTTGTATTTTGGTTTATCAGTTTTTTTTTTATTTTCTTTTTTTTTTTTTCTTTTTTTTTTTTTCTTTTTTTTTTCTTTCTCTATATATATATTATTATTCTCTCTAGTATTTTTTTGTTTTTTTTTTTTTTTTTTTTTTTTTTTTTTTTTTTTATACTCTTTAGATATATTATTTATTTTTGGAATTCTTGTTCTAATGGTGTTATTTTCATTATGTTCTCTTCTTTTTTTGATTTCTATCTTATTTTTTTTTTTTTTTTTTTTTTTTATTTGTTTGTATTTTGTTTGGTTTTACGTTTTTTTTTATGTGTTTATTATATTTTTATCTATTTATTTTTTTTTTGATGATAATTGATTATAGTGTATTATATATATTTTCTTAATTTAATTGTTTTGTTCTTGTTATTTTCATTTTATTTTGTTTTATTTTTTTTTTTATGTTATCTCGTGTTCTATTTATATATACTTTATATATGGTTTTTTTTTTATAATATGTTAATATTTAATATGATAATTTTATTTTTCTTTGTTATATTTATTTGTATCTATTTTTTCTTCATTTTTTAATTCACTTGTGTGTGATATGTTGTTCTCTTATAATGTGTGGTTTATATAATCTCTCTCCTATATCCATTCTCTGTTCCTCTCTCTCTCTCTATTCTATTGTTTTTTTGTATTTTTTTCTTTCTCTTTGGGGCTCCTTCTTGTGTTGAGAATCATGTTAATTGTGTTATGTTTTGTATATGTTTTATCCTTTTATTTTATATTCTATGATTTTTACTATTTGTATTTTTTTTTTTTTTTTTTTTTTACTTATTATATTGTGAATTTTTATTATGATAATGTTTTCTTTATATATATATTTTATTTATTTATTGTGTGTGTGTTTCTTTATAATTTGTGTATTATATATAGGGTAGGCGAGGGTCATTTGGTGGGTTTATTCTCTGGGACCGCTTTAGTTCCACTTTCGTCGAGGGGGACTTTGTCCTTCGGTACTGTCCTCAGGATTCGCCTGGGGGTTGTTTCCTCCTGGAAGGATTTTTGTTTCCTCAGGAGGGAGCTGTCTTTTGGGGAGTTATGCACCAGGGGAGGTAACCTTCGGGGACCAGTCCTCCGCGGAGATGGCCCACGGGGGAGCCGTCCTGCAGGGGAGCTGTCACAGTAATGTCCAAGGGAGTTGTGCGAGAGGGAGTACCCCCTCTGTTATCCTGTGGGAGACATGTCCTGACAGTGTTATGTAGCTTCTTCGTTGCATACATATTACTAAAACCTGATATTACAATTAGTGATTAGCTTCATTGGAGTTTAAGTAGTTCATATTAATCATGAATAAAAAGATAGAAATATATGTGTACAAATCAAGTTCAAGCACGTGGACTTTAAATTCTTCAAATTTTAACCAGAACCAGAGGCAATGATCTGGATACCCTGGGTTGGGGAGCCTCACAACAAGATGGGTAATGTCTAGAAATCTACCCTTATATAGAGATGGCATATTGTCATGCTTGGACAACACTATTGCGGATACTACAGAATTTGTACATGTACTGAGAGCTGAGGTCCTTGTGGTCCATTTTCCATTTTTGGCCAGCCAGCTCTTTTACTTACAGTATATTCACATTACACATACCAAACATAAGAGCATCTTTCTTAATAAGCATCCTACAATGATGAATCTAATGGCCGTCATCATGTTGAAATGACCAGTCTGGAAAGAGGGGAAAATATCTAAATTTTTGGGGATTGAATAGGGTTCCTATGTGGCTAATCCATGAGAGTGTTGCTAACTTCACCCTTATAGCTTTCTATCAGATAGCATACTTGGTGTAACCCATTATATGCAACCCCAGTTTTTTCTAATGGTGATTAAAGTCTTGGATTTCAAATACGGATTAATCACAATAATCATCCCCCATGTGCAGAATGTACACTGTTCGTCATAAAGGTGGAATATTTTTTCTGGCTCAAGCGACATTATGTTGCTCCGTTATTAATTTCTTGAATGTGTTTGTCACCGCTTTCACTTTCTGGGATCTTGGGTTTATCTTGGATGTTCCCTCAACCCTCCCTGGGGATTTTCTCTTCAAAAAAGTTTGTCACCCCCACGCCCAGAATGGCCATTTTTGGTCATTTTTTCTTATTTTGGGGCCTTTTTTGTTCATCCAGGCGACCCTGCAAAACCCCCTCAGTCTACCCCCAAGGAAACACGTCTGAGTGGAGATTTTTTTATTGTTCTTTAAATTAAATCTAGATTTATGGTTACAGGCTCGACTCTTTTGTCTAGGGGAGGGGTCAAATTTATTATTTTGATTGGGGTTCAACATTCATTTTTATTCATTTTTACACCATGGAAATTCAATTCTTCCCTAAATAGTATTGTAAAATCTCAACCAAACATAAATCAAAATAAAATATTATCAATAATGACTATTTACAGCCTTGTCATCAAGGCTAAACGAAATTTAAAGGGGAAAATGATGATATTGGGTTAAAGGTGGTTTTTCATTCTTTTGTTTTCAGCATAAAGATGGAATAAAATATTCCGAATTTTCACCAATCTCGTTTTTTTACTTCAAGCCCTCCCAGACAAGAGACCTTTAGGCCTCGTCACAATCACCGAGTCCGGTCCGGTGACCGGTACGGGCAAACCGTCTCAAATCGCTCCATGAGCGATCCATAAAAACCGTACCGGTTGCCGTTCCGGCTAGTAGGGCATAGCCGTGTTTGTTGTGACCAGTCTCATTGCAAAAGTACACGGCCGATTCATTTCGACCTTTTTTGCCCATTGTTGAACCGGAACGGGCCCGTGCCGTGACCCGAACCGGACTCGGTGTGACGAGGCCTTTAGCCTGTCCCCAGAAATAATAGATAAACTTAAAGAACAATATAAACAGTAACACCTCAGTCGCATTTCCTGGGTGTAGGGCTGAGGGGGGCTTGATCGGCCGGGAAAACAAAAAGGGGCCCAAAATGAGACAAAGTGACAAAAATGGGCATCACGGGGTTGACAAATTTTTTTTGAAAAAGGTCCACGTGAATGGTGAAATGTCGAAGATATAGCCAGGGTCCCAAAAAGTAAAAGCAGGGACAACTCATCACGAAATTAAAGTCAGAGCAAAATCATGTCGCTATAGCGGCAAAAAATTATATACCTTTATGACGGACATGTAAGTAAGACCTACTGTACAGTATCACTCTCAGTCAGGTTTGACTTAAGACCATATTCCGGGGCGAATTCATCTGAAAAGTAATAAAATGTTTTTATGCTACTAGTAGAATATGGTTGATGCTATGGAAATTCCTTCTGATATTTCAGCAACAAAAGTGGCAACACCCTATAAGTCAATTTTTGATACGAGCTGATAATATCACTTTAAAGAGGGCATTGGGTTTGAGCCTACTGTTTCTAAGAGAATAAAAGTTACCCTCAGAATAACCCAGTTTAAAGTTTAAACTGCTTAAAAACTTTATGATATAGAGGTTTAGTTGCTATGTAAACTATTGACTTTAAAACAAAAGCGAACTAACTAACACTCGCACTGACTGTTTGTTATAAATAGCTAGTCTTAAAATATACCCTTTCAGATACCTATCAATAATACAGTTTATAAATGAAATTGGGGAACTAAAATGTTTTGATGGGAAAAGTATATGTTTTGTTAATTGGTAACATAATTATCGTGGTGTGAATCTAGTGACTAGAAAAAAAAGTGTGGTATCATTCAAATGGGTCTGCATTATAAGACTAAAATACTCAGGATATTGCATTATGGGTTAGGAATCAGGGCAGAATCCAGTGACTTGAGGTGATGCTATAGAAAGCCCTTGGTTCATATTGGCTTTGTTGTCAATTTTCAATAAAAAATGTTGAAATTCCATTAAAATTGGAAAAGTGAGATTATAGCACCACAAAAATATATAAGGCCTACTATTAAAAAAATAAAAGACGCCCACAAAATAACCAAGTTTTAACCGCTTAAAAGGTGTAGATAATTTATATATGTGTTATTGCTCAGTAAATTTCTAATTCTTAAATTCCAACCAATTCATTATATTACATTCTAACACTGCAAAAGCAGATAATTAGGGATACATGTAGGTCTTACTGTTTGAATGATAAAAGACGCCAATGAAATAATCAAGTTTATACTACTTTAAAGCTTCTAACATAGCATAGAGATGCGGTTGCTAAGTAAAATGTTGTTGTTGCTATGGAAATAACTTCTAATTCCTCAACAATCAAACATCAGGATTCCAACAGTTCCAAGTGTCTTTTGGAGTCCTGTTCATAGAAAACCCAACAAAATAACCCAAGTTCAAACTGGTTTTAAGCTCTAAATACGATTTACAGACATGGTTGCTAGGTCAAATGTGGTTGCTAGGCAACATAATATTCACCATGGATACTTAGAAATATGTCATGTTTGAAGTATTTCTAAGGTAAAAGGTTTTATGGTTGGTTTATTACAATATATACCCGTTCTAACTGGTTTTAAGCTCTAAATATGATTTACAGACATGGTTGCTAGGTAAAAAGTTGTTGCTAGGCAACATATTGCTTACCATCGATGCTTAGAAATATGTCATATTTGAAGTATTTTCTAAGGTAAAGAGTTTTATGGTTGGTTTCTTTCAATATATACCTTCATTTGGCACCCTTTTATCCCTGTGTATACAAATATTGTTAAATACGGTTGAATATTATACAGATTTACAGTAGTTTTGTCATATTTCCATGATGACAGGGGTTTGGTTAGGTGATGTTTTACAAAATTTTGTATTGCAATTCATTCTTTTTATGAATTTTTTCTTTTTGTGTCATCCCTCTACAATCAATATCAACATATTTAAACCTTAAAACTAAATTAGTTTGATTTTGTAACTTTAAATACATAGAAATTCCATTTGGAATTGGAAAATTCAACATTTGAGCAAGTGGGTTAATAGTTGCTAAGCACAAATCTGTTGCTAGGCAACAAAATTGAATTTTGAATTTACTTCAGTTTTTTATAAAATTGCAATTGAGCAATTTTTAGTTATATCTATGGTGGTTTCAACCTAGGCCAAGCCCCAAAAATGTCCAAAACTCTTAATCGGCCAATTGAATGACCCGTAATTGAATATTCATAAATTTTGTCATAAAAATGGGCGTGGCCTATTCAAAGCTAGTTTCCATGGTGATGCTACAAGATGCCGCAACTTTTATGCTCATTTTCGAAAAATTCAGAAAATTTCCTTTAAAATAAGGTATCTTGTTGCTTTAATCCAGTCGGGTGCATTAAAGTACAAGAAATAAGCCTCTTTGGGCTGTTTCCAACTAATGAAACATTGGCGAAGTGATCATCAAACAACTAATGAAACATTACCCATGTTTCATTAGTTGCCTGATGATCGCTTTGCGCGAAACTCGTGAGTAGCGACGAATAAACATGATACAACCGTCAATTTCTTTGTGATTTCTTGACTATTTTTTTTTTATCAACTCTCTGCCTCAACGCTCGGACATTGAGCAGTGTAGAAGTTACTAGGATAGATTCACCAAGTGTATATATATATATATAATATATTCTTGGTGAATCTATCCTACACTGTTAGAAAAAAATTAAACAAGTTGTTTATAATCTTAAACAACTGCGTGTTAACCGGTGAATCGCACAGCGTTGTTTAAAAATTAAACAACCTGTAGTTGTTTAAAATTTTAACACTTCTGTTGTTCAAAAGTTTAAACAACCTGTTGTTTAATGGTTGTTAAAAATATCAACAGTATTGTTTAACGCTTCTCTCCAAACATAACAAGGCTCCAACTGGTTAACGCCGCCTAGTATCGAACTCACGACCCTTGTGAGGCAGACGCTCTATCCACTGAGCCAACACATCAGTACATACACTTATATAATGAGTGAGGCATCCCTGCTGGAAAGAACACACTCATTCACATTGTGAACACAGTATGAAAACATAGTTCACACTATGAACACAGTGTGAAAACACTATCCACACTGTGAAAAGGTGATTTCACAGTGTGGACACCACCACAATGTGGAAAACTACACATTGTTCACAATGTAAATATTGATTTCACAGTGTGAATTTACCAGCTCACAGTGTGAAATTGATTTCACAGTGTGGCCAAACCATGAAAAAAATTCACACTGTGAGAAACAGATTTTCACAATGTGAATATACCAGCTCACAGTGTGAAATTGATTTCACACTGTGGCCAAACTATGAAAATAATTTCACACTGTGAGAAACAGATTTTGACAGTGTGAATACCTTAGGACTTATATTTCACAGTGTGAACAGTAGACCTATAGTTCACAGTGTGGTCACAGTGTGAATATCCGGTTATCCACACTGTGAATCAGCGTGTTTCACAGTGTGGCCACAGTGTGAATCTCCGATTATCCACACTGTGACTACAGTGTGGTTCACAGTGTGACCACAATGTGAAAATGCCCCAATTTAACATTGTGGAGCAGACGTCACAATGTGAAACACAGTGTGATTCTGCGGAAGGGTGCATTTGAATTTATTTTTAAATTTTTTTTATATATAATATGAAAAAAATTCTTATAATTATAGTGATAAAAATAATGATAATAATGTTGATAATAATGAGTAAAAGAAGGATGCTGTGCGACAACTTAACTTCATTTTACTGCTCAGCATTAAAGTGAGTCTTAAAGACTCAATTATTAAAGATTCACTAAGGGAGTCTTCTCAGTGAGTCTTAAAGACTCATTTGAAGTCAGTCTTTCAGCATTCAGACCCACTACAAATTAGTCACGGGTTTGTCTGTACAGCGCGTCCCCCAAAAAATGTTTTTTTTTTTTTTTTTTAAACTCTAATTTATGAAAAAATGATTACCAACATTAAGCTTTATACTCAATTAAGATTATGTACTTAAAAAGCTTGCATTATTCTGCGATTGCTGTGAAAAATTTCAAATGCTTCATTGGTTTAAAAAAAAACACAGGCTCTTTTGTAATAGTTGTCATTTTTGGCCCATTCCAAGTTTGGTCTTGGAAAAAAAAAATCAATAATACTTTACGTTAGAATTTATTTAGCGCCCAATCAGAGGGATTTTTTTTGGGAGACGCGTTGTATAACGAAACACTTGATTGATCAAGTGAGCCACCATGACTCGTCAGAAATAAAATTAGTCCTCACTCCATGTGAGTCATGAAGATATTCAAGTAGGTATTGAAGACTTACTTAAAAAGAGTCTTAGAGTAGTCAGACTCATTTTGTACTCACATTGTCCTTCAAATGTTTCGTTATGCGGACAAACCGTTGACATTTGAGGAGATAACGCATAATTGTGGCAGTTATTACTGTTGCAGTGTACCCAACCTTGCAACATACACTAGTCCACTCTTCAATAAAAAATCAACCACCCAGTGACGTCGATTACAGGATGATGAAGGTACTTCATCGGGATCACAAGATGACAATATAGTGATTATCGAGCACGATGTAATTGATAGAAATGTACCTCCTCTCCCCTTTGAAAACGAATTATTATGTAAACCCTGTTTTATTTCATTATTTTTTTCCATGACACAAATGTTTTATCAAAAATATAATAATATAGGAAAACTTCTTATGTTAAATTGAAATATCCCTCATTGTGCTCTGGGCATTTAGCCCATAGAGCTGGAGGAGAAACTGATGACTCATGAGCCATAGCAAAGATTAAAATGCTATGTTTTATGTTGGGTGCATCCATTGATATTTCATTGTTGGTATTTCACAATGTGGACAGTATTACATTAGAGCGTTTGGAGTTTCACAGTGTGATTTTTGTTTCACATTCTTGATGGGTTTCACAGTGTGGTGTTTCACAATGTGAGTGAACTTCCACAATGTTAAATTGGGGCGTTTTCACAGAGTGGTCGCGTTGTTCCACACTGTGGTTCACAGTGTGATTCTCTGGTTATCCACACTGTGAATTAGCGTGTTTCACAGTGTGAATCCCCGGTTATCCACACTGTGAATCAGCGTGTTTCACAGTGTGAATCCCTGGTTATCCACACTGTGACCACAATGTGAAAACGCCCCAATTTAACATTGTGGAGCAGACTATGATTCACAATGTGAAACACAGTGTGATTCACACTGTGTTTCATATTGTGAATGAGTGTGTTCTTTCCAGCAGGGATAAGTCCTTCGCCATGATTGAAATGTTGCGCTGATTTTACCTTGCATGTTACGAGTGATGCCATTAGCTCATGACTATCACATTTTCGGTTTTAAACAACAATGTTTAAATATTAAACAAGAATGTTTAACTTTTAAACCAACATTTTTTTTAAACAGCTAAATTTTTAAACCATGTTCTAACAGTGTATGACTTCTATTATAGAAGCATTGTCAATAGCATAACTTGTCAACTTGGCAGCATTGTCAATAGCATAACAAATAAATAAATAAAATAAAATAAAATCCCCTTATCTGGAGGTTATTCACTGGTGACCAACATACAGTCCCCAACATTCTTAATCCATTCGCTCAGAGAGCAATTGCTCAGATTAAATAAAAATCAAGATGCTTGATCCATGTCATTTTTTGATGCAATACATGCTTTGCTCCCACAAAATACACATGTATCATCCTCCGCTAAGACTATTATTGCATAATATCCTATTATTTTTGAATTACAACACCGTTTTTATTACTAAAATAAGTTTATTTTGTTTTCGGAATGACAAACCTTCGGAATAACGAACCCTTTTTCTTTTACGGAATGACGAACCTTCGGAGTAACGAACTTTATTTCGTTTTCGGAATGACGAACCTTCGGAATGACGAACCCTATTTCGTTTTCGGAATGACGAACCTTCGGAATGACGAACCCTATTTCGTTTTCGGAATGACGAACCTTCGGAATAACGAACCTTCTGAATGACGACCCTTCGGAATAACGAATCTTCGGCATAAAGAACCTTCGGAATAACGGGTGCTTACCGCCTCTGGCATAACAACATGGCTATAACATGCCGTTCTTCCAGGTAGTTAAATGGCAAATTTTGCACTCGCAACGTCTGATGTAATTCTAATGGGGCAAAAATCGTATTCATGGTGGCAATTCAAAATACATATTCAAACCACTAAAGTTTTGTTTAAAATTTTCAGATTTTTTTTTCTTTTTGTTTCTAATATATTTTATTATTTTGTTTTCATAGGGGTAAAAATAAAATTGTTTAAATCCCCCGTTTTAGGTCAGTATAGGCCTATAATTATATCGGGGAGTGTTTAAACTCGCAATTCGCGCTCGTTTGCTCGCTCCGCTCGAAAGATTTTTTTTAAAAGTTGCCCCCCCCCCCTCTGGAAAATCCTGGATCCGCGCCTGCCATACATTCGTGATTTTAAGCCCCTTCAGTCACCCCCCCCCCCACACGAATAACGACCGGATACAATTGCCGAAATAATTATTTAGTTATTGAGTGATAACGGACCAATTTTAGAAATGAAACCTATTCTTTACCGGAAGAATTCGCCGCTGAAATAAAATTTTATTTTTAAATAATTTTCAAATTTTCAATAAAGACAGAACGAAAAAATTGCGGAAGAATATATTTAGTTATGGACTGTTAAACGGCCCAACTTTAGAAGCGAAACAATTTCTTTATCAGTAGAAGTCGCCGTTGATAATTTTGTGAAATAAATTTTCCGAAAATCAAAAACGAAAATAATGACACCCTCCCCCCCCCCGCCCCCCCCCCAATCCCCCTTATCTGGAGGTATTCATGGGTGACCAAAACACAGTCCCCAACTATCTTAATCCATTCGCTCTGGTAGTAGTAACTCAATTTTCGGAATAACGAACTTTTTCTATTTTAGGAATAACGAACCTTCGGAATAACGAACACTACCCCCCCCCCTGCGGACTACCGGACCTGCAGCGTGGCCGCGGACTATCGGACCAGCGGACTATCGGGCTATAGCCGCTGGGGGGGGGTCTAAAATTAATGAATTCAATATCAACAACAAAAATGCAAGCTCTCTCTATTTCCGAATGGGTGCGTTAATTTTACTCCCCTCCCTCAACCACCCTTTCGAGAAAAGCCCCCCCCCCCGGTGTTCACGAAAGGGTGCGGCCATCCCCGCTCCGCGAACGCAGACGATCGTTGCAAGTCTTTTGAGTTTGGGGATGCATCCCCCATCCCCGTTGCCTATGCCCTTGATATAAACCCATACTATTAGGCATTAGGCATATATTGAGTGGGATGGCTTGCAACGATCGTCTGCGTTCGCGGAGCGGGAATGGGGCGGGGATGGCCGCACCCTCTCGTGAACACAGGGGGGGGGGGGGGCTTTTCTCGAAAGGGTGGGTTGAGGGAGGGGAGTCAATTTAACCACCCATTCGGGAACACAGCAGGGGGGGGGTCTTTCTCGAAGGCTGTGTTTAGTAGTTTTCTGAACCAGTCGTTCTTATAAAAATTATTCATTAAATAATAACAATATAATATTAATAAATAACAATAATAATAATAATAATAATGATAATAATAATACTAATATCTGTATCGCGCCTTTCCCTAATATAATATGATAATAGGAGAAATAGAGGAGAGCTTGCATTTTTGTTGATTTTGAAGTTCATAATTCTAGAACCACCCAAGCATTATAAAACAATTGTATTAAGAGAAATAACGTAATTCACATTTGCATAGAAGTTTAGAAGCTCCGTCCAACAATATTTGACCAGCCTTAAATAGAAAAATAGCATTTTTGTTGATTTTTGAGCCGTGAGGCACGGACGCTTGTAGTTGGACACAGACACACATACTACAGCCCACAAGACCGACACCCACGAGACCGATGGCCCACGAGACCGACGACCCACTAGACCGACACTAGATCAAACAGGCCCACGAGACCGACACTACAACGATATGACCCACGAGACAGAAAATTCGCAATGAAGGCCCATCTCTGGAAACAATTCCCCTGCGGGGAACAACTCCCTGGAGGACAAATCCCCTGGAGGACAAATTGGCCCTGATGGACACTCTCAAGGGACAATTCCCCTATGGACACTCCTCAACGCAATACTTGATGAACAAACTACCACGGAGAAACCAACTCCTCTTGGAGGACAATCCCCTAATGGGCGACTCCCTGGCAGGACAATCCTCTGGAGGTCATCTGCCGTGATGGACAATCATCCAGAGGATATTTCCCCATTTGGCATCTCTTCCGGAGGACAAATTCCTGGAAACAACTGCCGTGATGGATAACTCCCAAAAAGACATTTCCCCCATGTAAGACTAAAGTATTGGTGACCGCGATACAGCCAAGATTGTTATGACCACGCCCAGAGGGAATGGTATAATTACCCTTTCTCTCTCTTTTCTAAGCCAGACCTGAGTAAATGGTATCCAAGGTTAAAAGTCCTTCTCGGAACATGATGAGTGGTACAAAAGTAGAAGCCATAGTTGAGATGAAGAAGGATGATATTCAGAAAATGCTACAGTTTGTTATGTTCTTGAGTGTACTATCGATCATCACAAAAATTAGAACAAAAGGATGAAATTTTCTTTTGAATAATTAGCAACTATGCCACAAATCATGTGTAAGCTAAATGGGGTAAAACCTCCTTAAACCATCCCTATCAAGTTTGTCAATTCCCTTTGGGGCTCCTCCTGGGAGAACAGTAATGAGAAGCACTAGAATACATTCATTACATAGTATATTACAAGGGAAAGAGAACGGGTGGCTAAAAATAAATATTTTGTCCAAAGCATTATAAAGCTTGAAGGTGAGATGTCCATTGGGGTTATCCTCTAGGGGAGTTTTCCTTCGGGTGACCTGTCCTCCAAGGAGTTTTTCCTCCTGGGGGGGATTGTCCTCTGGAAAATGGATTTGTCCTTCAGGAGGGAGCTGTCCTTTGGGGAGTTAGTTGCACCAGGAGGTATCCTTCGGGGACAGTCCTCGCGGAGATGCCCACGGTGGAGCCGTCCTGCAGGGAGCTGTCACCAGTATGTCCAAGGGAGTTGTCGAGAGGGAAGTACTCCCCTGTTATCTGTGGAGACAATGTCCTGATACAGTGTTATGTAGCTCTTCGTTGCATACATATTACTAAACCATGTATTACAAATTTGATTAGCTTCATTGAGTTTAAGTAGTTCATATTTAATCATGTATAAAAAGTAGAAATATTATGTGTACAAATCAGTTCAAGGCACGTGGACTTTAAATTTCTTCAAATTATTAACAGAACAGAGGCAATGATCTGGATACCCTGGGTTGGGGAGCCTCACACAAGCATGGGTAATGTCTAGAAATCTACCCTTATAAGGATGGCATATTTGTCATGCTTTGGACAACACTTTGCGGATTACTACAGAATTTGTACATACTGAGCTGAGGTCTTAGTGGTCATTTTCCATTTTGGCCAAGCCATCTTTTATTCATAACCATAAACCATCAAGAGCCATCTTTTTCTTTATAAGCATTCCTAACATGAGGATCTATGGCCGTCATCATGTTGAAAATGACAGTCTGAAGAGGGGAAAATATCTAATATTTTGGGATTTGAAAATAGGGTTCCTATGTGGCTAATCCAGAGAGGTGTGTTCTAAACATTCACCCTTTATAGCTTTCTATCAGATAGCATACTGGTTGTTAACCCATTAAATGCAACCCCCCCAGTTTTTTCTAATGGTGATTAAAGTCTTGGATTTCAAATACGGAATTAATCACAATAATCATCCCCCATGTGCAAGAATTACACTGTTCGTCATAAAGGTGGAATATTTTTATTCTGGCTCAAGCGACCATTAATGTTGCTCCGTTATTAATTTCTGAATTGTTGTTCACCGCTTTCACTTTTCTGGGGATCTTGGGTTTATTCTTGGATGTTCCTTCAACCCTCCCGGGGATTTTTTTCAAAAAAAGTTTGTCAGCGCCCAGAAGATGGCCATTTTTTGTCATTTTTCTTAATTTTGGGGCCCTTTTCATTGTCATGTTCACGGACGCCTGCAAGACCCCTCAGTCCTACCCCAGGAAACACGTCTTGAGGTGGAGATATTTTTTATTGTTTCTTTTAAATTAAATCTAGATTTTATGGTTACAGGCTCGACTCTTTTGTGTCTAGGGGAGGGGTTCAAATTATATTTTGATTGCCGGGTTCAACATTCATTTTATCATTTTTACATCCATGAAATTTTCTATCTTCCCTAAATAGTATTGTAAAATCTCAACCAACATTAAATCAAAATAAATATTATCAAATAATGATTATTTACAGCGCTTGTCATCAAGGCTAAACGAAATTTAGGGGAAAATGATGATATTTAAGGGTTAAAGGTGGTTTTTCATTTCTTTGGTTTTCAGCATAAAGATGGAATAAAATATTCCGTAAATTTTCACCAATCTCGTTTTTTACTTCAAGCCCTCCCTAGACAAGAGACTTTTAGGCCTGCGTCCACCGAGTCCGGTCCCGGTGACCGGTACGGGATAACCGTCTCAAATCGCTCCATGAGCGATTCAATAAAACCGTACCGGTGCCGTTCCGGCTAGTAGGGCCATAGCCCGTGTTGTGTTGTGACCAGTTCTCATTGCAATAGTACACACGGCCGATTTCATTTCGACCTTTTTGCCATTGTTGAAACCGGAACGCGGCCCGTGCCCGTGACCGTAAGACCGGACTCGCGTTGTGACGAGGCCTTTAGCGCCTGTCCCAGAAATATAGATTAAACTTAAGAACAATAATAAACAGTAACACCTCAGTCGCATTTCCTGGGTGTGGGCTGAGGGGGGCTGATCGGCCGGGAAAAGCAAAAAGGGGCCCCAAAATGAGACAAAGTGACAAAAATGGGCATCGCACGGGGGTTGACAAATCTTTTCTTGGAAAAAGGTCGCACGTGAATGGTTTGGGAGAATGTTCGAAGATATAGCCAGGGTCCCAAAAAGTAAAAGCAGGGACAACATATTCACGAAATTAAAGTCAGAGAAATCATGTCGCTATAGCGCAAAAAATATTCCACCTTTATGACGGACACGTTAAAGGTAGACCTACTGTACAATGTATCACTTCTCAGTAGGTTTGACTTAAGACCATATTTCCGGGCGAATTCATCTGAATAGTTAAAAATATGTTTTTATTGCCTACTAGTAGAAATATGGTTGATGCTATGGAAAATTCCTTCTGATATTTCAGCAACAAAAAGTGGCACCCCTATTAAGTCAGATTTGATACGAGCTGATAATATCACTTTAAGAGTAGGCGCCTATTTGGGTTTGAGCCTTACTGTTTCTAAGAATAAAAGTTTACCCACTCAGAACTAACCCAGTTTTAAAGTCTTAAACTGCTTTAACGAAAACTTTATGATATAAGTTTAGGTTGCTATGAAATTTGACTTTAAAACAAAAAGCGAACTAACTAAACTATCGCACTGACTGTTTGTTATAAATAGCTAGTCTTAAAATATACCCTTTCAGATACCTATCATAATCAGTTATAAATGAAATTGGGAACTAAAATGTTTTGATGAATGGAAAAGTATATGTTTGTTATTGGTAACCATAATTATCGTGTGTGAATCTAGTGCTAGAAAAAAAGTGTGGTATCATTCAAATGGGGTCCTGCATTATAAGACTAAAATACTACAGGATATTAGCATTGGTTAGGAATGCAGGGCAGAATCCAGTGACCTTGAGTGATGTCTATAGAAGCCTTGGTTCATATTGGCTTTGTTTGTCAATTTTCAATAAAAATGTTGAAATTCCATTAAAATTGGAAAAGTGAGATTAATGCACCACAAAAATATATAAGGCCTACTATTAAAAAATAAAAGACGCCCACAAAAATAACCAAGTTTTAACCGCTTAAAAGGTGTAGATAATTTATATAGTGTTATTGCTCAGTAAATTTCTAATTCTAAATTCCAACCAATTCATTATATTACATTCTAACACTGCAAAAGCAAGATAATTAGGGATACATGTAGGTCTTACTGTTTGAATGATAAAAGACGCCAATGAAATAATCAAGTTTATACTACTTTAAAGCTTCTAACATAGGCATAGAGATGCGGTTTGCTAAAGTAAAATGTTGTTGTTGCTATGGAAATAACTTCTAATTCCTCAACAATCAAACATCAGGATTCCAACAGTTCCAAGGTCTTTTGGAGTCCTGTTCATGAAAACCAACAAAAACCCAAGTTCAAACTGTTTTAAGCTCTAAATACGATTTACAGACATGGTTGCTAGGTCAATGTGGTTGCTAGGCAACATAATATTCACCATTGGATACTTAGAAATATGTCATGTTTGAAGTATTTCTAAGGTAAAGGTTTTATGGTGGTTTATTACAATATATACCCGTTCTAACTGGTTTTATAAGCTCTAAATATGATTTACAGACATGGTTGCTAGGTAAAAAGTTGTTGCTAGCAACATATTGCTTACCATCATGCTTAGAAATATGTCATATTTGAAGTATTTTCTAAGGTAAAGAGTTTTATGGTTGGTTTCTTTCATATATACCTTCATTTGGCACCCTTTATCCTGTGTATACAATATTGTTAAATACGGTTGAATATTATACAGATTTACAGTAGTTTTGTCATATTTCCATGATGACAGGGGTTTGGTTAGGTGAGTTTTACAAAATTTTGTATTGCAATTCATTCTTTTTATGAATTTTTTTCTTTTGTGTCATCCCTCTACAATCAATATCAACATATTTAAACCTTAAAACTAAATTAGTTTGATTTTTGTAACTTTAAATACATAGAAATTCCATTTGAATTGGAAAATTCAACATTTGAGCAAGTGGGTTAATAGTTGCTAAGCACAAATCTGTTGCTAGGCAACAAAATTGAATTTTGAATTTACTTCAGTTTTTTATAAAATTGCAATTGAGCAATTTTAGTTATATCTATGGTGGTTTCACCTAGGCCAAGCCAAAAATGTCCAAAACTTAATCGGCCAATTGAATGACCCGTAATGAATATTCATAAATTTTGTCATAAAAATGGCGTGGGCCTATTCAAAGCTAGTTTCCATGGTGATGCTACAAGATGGCCGAACTTTTATGCTCATTTTCGAAAATTCAGAAATTTCCTTTAAAATAAGGTATCTTGTTGCTTTAATCCATCGGGTGCATTAAAGTACAAGAAATAAGCCTCTTTGGGCTGTTTCCAACTAATGAAACATGGCGAAGTGATCATCAAACAACTAATGAAACATTACCCATGTTTCATTAGTTGCCTGATGATCGCTTTGCGCGAAACTCGTGAGTAGCGACGAATAAACATGATACAACGTCAATTTCTTTGTGATTTCTTGACTATTTTTTTTATCAACTCTCTGCCTCAACGCTCGGACATGAGCAGTGTAGAATTAGTTACTAGAGATAGATTCACCACAGTGAGTGATTTAATAATATAAGTATTAATTATAAAATATTCAATGTGAATCTATACCTAACAACTGTTAGAAAAAAATAAACAAGTTGTAAATCGTTAAACAACTGGTGTTACCGGTGAATCGCACAGCGTGTTTAAAATAACAACCTGTAGTTGTTTAAATATTTAACACTTCTGTTGTTCAAAAGTTTAAACAACCTGTTGTTTAATGTTGTTAAAAATATCAACAGTATTGTTTAACGCTTCTCTCCAAACATAACAAGGCTCCAACTGGTTACAGCTCCGCCTAGTATCGAACTCACGACCTTGTGAGGCAGACGCTCTATCCACTGAGCCAACACATCAGTACATACACTTATATAATGAGTGAGGCATCCCTGCTGGAAAGAACACACTCATTCACATTGTGAACACAGTATGAAAACATAGTTCACACTATGAACACAGTGTGAAAAACACTATCCACACTGTGAAAAGGTGATTTCACAGTGTGGACACCACCACAATGTGGAAAACTACACATTGTTCACAATGTAAATATTGATTTCACAGTGTGAATTTACCAGCTCACAGTGTGAAATTGATTTCACAGTGTGGCCAACCATGAAAAAATTCACACTGTGAGAAACAGATTTTCACAATGTGAATATACCAGCTCACAGTGTGAAATTGATTTCACACTGTGGCCAAACTATGAAAATAATTTCACACTGTGAGAAACAGATTGACAGTGTGAATACCTTAGGACTTATATTTCACAGTGTGAACAGTAGACCTATAGTTCACAGTGTGGTCACAGTGTGAATATCCGGTTATCCACACTGTGAATCAGCTGTTTCACAGTGTGGCCACAGTGTGAATCTCGATTATCCACACTGTGGACTACGTGTGGTTCACAGTGTGACCACAATGTGAAAAGCCCAATTTAACATTGTGGAGCAGACGTCACAATGTGAAACACAGTGTGATTCTGCGGAAGGGTGCATTTGAAATTTATTTTTTAAATTTTTTTTTATATAATATGAAAAAAATTCTTATAATATAGTGATAAAAATAATGATAATAATGTTGATAATAATGAGTAAAAAGAAGGATGCTGTGCGACAACTTAACTTCATTTTACTGCTCAGCATTAAAGTGAGTCTTAAAGACTCAATTTATTAAAAGATCACTAAGGGAGTCTTCTCAGTGAGTCTTAAAGACTCATTTGAAAGTCAGTCTTTCAGCATTCAGACCCAACTACAAATTAGTCACGGGTTTGTCTGTACAGCGCGTCCCCAAAAAATGTTTTTTTTTTTTTTTTTTTAAACTCTAATTTATGAAAAAATGATTACCAACATTAAGCTTTATACTCAATTAAGATTATGTACTTAAAAAGCTTGCATTATTCTGCGATGCTGTGAAAAATTTCAAATGCTTCATTGGTTTAAAAAAACACAGGCTCTTTTGTAATAGTTGTCATTTTTGGCCCATTCCAAGTTTGGTCTTGGAAAAAAAAAATCAATAATACTTTACGTTAGAATTTATTTAGCGCCCAATCAGAGGGATTTTTTTTGGGAGACGCGTTGTATAACGAAACACTTGATTGATCAAGTGAGCCACCATGACTCGTCAGAAATAAAATTAGTCCTCACTCCATGTGAGTCATGAAGATATTCAAGTAGGTATTGAAGACTTACTTAAAAAGAGTCTTAGAGTAGTCAGACTCATTTTGTACTCACATTGTCCTTCAAATGTTTCGTTATGCGGACAAACCGTTGACATTTGAGGAGATAACGCATAATTGTGGCAGTTATTACTGTTGCAGTGTAACCCAACCATTGCAACATACACTAGTCACTCTTCAATAAAAAATCAACCACCCAGTGACGTCGATTACAGATGATATGAAGGTACTTCATCGGGATCACAAGATGACAATATAGTGATTATCGAGCACGATTGTAATTGATAGAAATGTACCTCCTCTCCCCTTTGAAACGAATTATTATGTAAACCCTGTTTTATTTCATTATTTTTTCCATGACACAAATGTTTATCAAAAATATAATAATATAGGAAACTTCTTATGTTTAAATTGAAATTCCCTCATTGTGCTCTGGATTTAGCCCATAGAGCTGGAGGAGAAACTGATGACTCATGAGCCATAGCAAAGATTAAAATGCTATGTTTTATGTTGGGTGCAATCCATTGATATTTCATTGTTGGTATTTCACAATGTGGACAGTATTACATTAGAGCGTTTGGAGTTTCACAGTGTGATTTTGTTTCACATTCTTGATGGGTTTCACAGTGTGGTGTTTCACAATGTGAGTGAACTTCCACAATGTTAAATTGGGGCGTTTTCACAGAGTGGTCGCGTTGTTCACACTGTGGTTCACAGTGTGATTCTCTGGTTATCCACACTGTGATTAGCGTGTTTCACAGTGTGAATCCCCGGTTATCCACACTGTGAATCAGCGTGTTTCACAGTGTGAATCCCTGGTTATCCACACTGTGACACAATGTGAAAAGCCCCAATTTAACATTGTGGAGCAGACTATGATTCACAATGTGAAACACAGTGTGATTCACACTGTGTTTCATATTGTGAATGAGTGTGTTCTTTCAGCAGGGTAAGTCCTTCGCCATGATTGAAATGTTGCGCTGATTTTACCTTGCATGTTACGAGTGATGCCATTGCTCATGACATCACATTTTCGGTTTTAAACAACAATGTTTAAATATTAAACAAGAAGTTTAACTTTTAACCAACATTTTTTTTAAACGCTAAAATTTTTTAAACCATGTTCTAACAGTGTATGACTTCTATTATAGAAGCATTGTCAATAGCATAACTTGTCAACTTGGCAGCATTGTCAATAGCATAACAAAATAAATAATAAAATAAAATAAAATCCCCTTATCTGGAGGTTATTCACTGGTGACCAACATACAGTCCCCAACATTCTTAATCCATTCGCTCAGAGAGCAATTGCTCAGATTAAATAAAAACAGATGCTTGATCCATGTCATTTTTTGAGCAATACATGCTTTGCTCACAAAATACACATGTATCATCCTCCGCTAAGACTATTATTGCATAATATCCTATTATTTTTGAATTACAACAACCGTTTTTATTACTAAAATAAGTTTATTTTGTTTTCGGATGAACAACCTTCGGAAATAACGAACCCTTTTTCTTTACGGAATGACGAACCTTCGGAGTAACGAACTTTATTTCGTTTTCGGAATGACGAACCTTCGGAATGACGAACCCTATTTCGTTTTCGGAATGACGAACCTTCGGAATGACGAACCCTATTTCGTTTTCGAATGACGAACCTTCGGAATAACGAACCTTCTGAATGACGACCCTTCGGAATAACGAATCTTCGGCATAAAGAACCTTCGGAATAACGGGTGCTTACCGCCTCTGGCATAACAACATGGCTATAACATGCCGTTCTTCCAGGTAGTTAAATGGCAAATTTTGCACTCGCAACGTCTGATGTAATTCTAATGGGGAAAAATCGTATTCATGGTGGCAATTCAAATACAGTATTCAAACCACTAAAGTTTTGTTTAAAATTTTCAGATTTTTTTCTTTTTTGTTTCTAATATATTTTATTATTTTGTTTTCATAGGGGTAAAAATAAAATTGTTTAAATCCCCCGTTTTAGGTCAGTATAGGCCTATAATTATATCGGGAGTGTTTTAAACTCGCAATTCGCGCTCGTTTGCTCGCTTCCGCTCGAAAGATTTTTTTTAAAAGTGCCCCCCCCCCCTCTGGAAATCCTGGATCCGCGCCTTGCCATACATTCGTGATTTTAAGGCCCCTTCAGTCACCCCCCCCCCACACGAATAACGACGGATACAATTGCGAAATAAATTATTTAGTTATTGAGTGATAACGGACCCAATTTAGAAATGAAACCTATTCTTTACCGGAAGAATTCGCCGCTGAAATAAATTTTTTATTTAAATAATTTTCAAATTTTTCAATAAAGACAGAACGAAAAATTGCGGAAGAAATTA
This sequence comes from Paracentrotus lividus, assembly GCA_940671915.1. NCBI lineage: Eukaryota > Metazoa > Echinodermata > Echinoidea > Camarodonta > Echinidae > Paracentrotus > Paracentrotus lividus. The sequence goes on from CALNVZ010003426.1 coordinate 9,122,242, forward strand.
TTTAGTTATGGACTGTTAACGGCCCAACTTTAGAAGCGAAACTAATTCTTTATCAGTAGAAGTCGCCGTTGATAATTTTGTGAAATAAATTTCCGAAAATCAAAAAAACGAAAATAATGACACCCTCCCCCCCCCGCCCCCCCCCAAATCCGCCTTATCTGGAGGTTATTCATGGGTGACCAAAACACAGTCCCAACTATCTTAATCCATTCGCTCTGGTAGTAGTAGTAACTCAATTTTTCGGAATAACGAACCTTTTTCTATTTTAAGGAATAACGAACCTTCGGAATAACGAACACTACCCCCCCCCCCTGCGGACTACGGACCTGCAGCGTGGCCGCGGACTATCGGACCAGCGGACTATCGGGCTTAGCCGCTGGGGGGGGGGTCTAAAATTATGAACTTCATATCAACAACAAAAAATGCAAGCTCTCCTCTATTTCCGAATGGGTGCGTTTAATTTTACTCCCTCCCTCAACCACCTTTCGAGAAAAGACCCCCCCCCCGGTGTTCACGAAGGGTGCGGCCATCCCCGCTCCGCGAACGCAGACGATCGTTGCAAGTCTTTTGAGTTTGGGGATGCATCCCCATCCCGTTGCCTATGCCCTTGATATAAACCCTATACTATTAGGCATTAGGCATATATTGAAGTGGGATGGCTTGCAACGATCGTCTGCGTTCGCGGAGCGGAATGGGCGGGGATGGCCGCACCCTCTCGTGAACACAGGGGGGGGGGGGGGGCTTTTCTCGAAAGGGTGGGTTGAGGGAGGGGAGTCAATTTTAACACACCATTCGGGAACACAGCGGGGGGGGGGGCTTTTCTCGAAAGGTGTGTTTGTGTTTCTGAACCAGTCGTTCTTATAAAAATTATTCATTAAATAATAACAATAATATTAATAAATAACAATAATAATAATAATAATAATGATAATAATAATACTAATATCTGTATCGCGCCTTTCCTAATATAATATGATAATAGGAGAATAGAGGAGAGCTTGCATCTTTTGTTGATTTTGAAGTTCATAATTCTAGAACCACCCAAGCATTATAAAACAATTGTATTAAGAGAAATAACGTAATTCACATTTGCATGAAGTTTAGAAGCTCCGTCCAACAATATTTGACCAGCCTTAAATAGAAATAGCATTTTGTTGATTTTTGAGCCGTGAGGCACGGACGCTTGTAGTTGGACACAGACACACATACTACAGCCCACAAGACCGACACCACGAGACCGATGGCCCACGAGACCCGACGACCCCTAGACCGACACTAGATCAAACAGGCCCACGAGACCGACACTACACGATATGACCACGAGACAGAAAATTCGCAATGAAGGCCCACGACACCGACGGTAAGAGCAAAACAGCCCACGAGACCGACATTACATGAAGTATTACCCACGAGTCAGAAAAGGGACGTCTAAAAGGCAAGAAAGCGGTGGGAAGAGGAGAGAGAGACATGGCAAAGGCCGAGAAGTCGAGACAAAAAAAAAAAAAATGGGTGGGAAGGGCTACAGAGAGATAATGAAATCAAAGAACTAAGGAGGCAAGTGACCAACGGCAGGTTCGAAAATCCATAGGCTTTGGAAGATTTTCAGGAGGGGGGGGGGGGGGCTCAATTTTTGTACCAACTATTCGGGAAGTTTTATACCCCCCCCTCCTTGCGCCCCCTCCCCCACGTTGACAGAGGTTTGTGAAAAAGAGAAGAGGAAAATAAATTGTAGACCTAATCAAGCTAAGATGTTTACGGTGTAAAACATTAAATGAAGACCTTTATTTTATTTACTTAATTGTGTGTGTGGTGTGCTTTATCATTTCTTATGAATGTTGATATGCGACCGCGGAATAGTGAGCTAGGAAAAAGTGATTTATTGGGAGCCTATAAATTCTTTTCTCTTTTTTAGGGAGGGGGGTCCAGGCCTGCCGGGCCACCTTGATCCGCGCCGGGGGGGGGGGGTCATTACAACTCCTGTTTACGTACCTGTCTCCTTATGGTTCTTTGCTTCTAGTCTCTGTTGCCTTCCCCTTGTTTTAATTTCTTCCTCCTTTTTTTCTCCCCTTTTGTTTGCTGTAGATGTCCCTTTGCCTACCCGATAAAGAAGGGGGTGGGCATGGCTCGATGTCCCGATGATACCCACTGGATATCGCTTGTTTCGTTCATGGGCCTAATTGAAGAAACGTCTGACTCGTGGTTACTTCATATAAGTCGGTCTCGTGTTGGCTGTTTTGCTCTACCGTAGGTGTCGTGAGCCTT
>CALNVZ010003426.1:9125503-9149228 GCA_940671915.1 Paracentrotus lividus
AATACATGTTATTGTACAAGCTTCCAGTTAATCAGATAAATAACGTTCAATCAAATTATGTTTCTGCACGAAGAATCGGTAGATATCAAATAGTCACTTTTATGAAAGTAAAGTAAATTTATTTCTCCAGACTCAAGTTGATATTATGGAGGCTATAATTCAGTCCAGACATCTCTATCTATCAAAAGTCGGAGGCACATATCGACAGAGATACCAAATAATAGCCTGACTGTGAAGACCGAAACTTGTAATGTTATTTACAGCACAAAATGTATGTGCGCCAACTTACTGTAGACAAACTTACAATGCATCATTCTAAAATAGTAGCGGGTTTTCCCACAGTACCTTTGACCCTTTATGTCGAGGATGAGTTGAGTTGAGTTGGCGCTATCACGCTTTCATATTTCGTAACATTGCCACAAATACAATTATCTTTTATTGGTGTAGTTTGGATATATAGCGGCGTGCATCCATCCAGTTGCCGATCGAGGATTTCATGTATAGTAGAAGTGGGGGGGGGGGGGGGGGGGGGGGTGTTAGATCATTGTTTTTTTGTTGTTGTTGTAGACCCGAAAGTGGAAGGGGTGGCACATATTAAAATTTTATTCTAAAAAGTAAATGCACATCAATAACTATTAGCTCTACCGTATATGTAAAGCGTTTATAGAGACGTAGTCTAACTTTGCATTAGGCGCCATTAACAAAAGAAAACAACAACAAAGAAATGAAAACAAAGTTCTTTAAAAATAGTTTACGTCATTTCCCTTCATGGTGTCTCGTAATTATGCATGTTCTCTGTCTACCCCTTTCTTTTCATCAATTCGCTCCCTTGTATGTCCCATTTTTCACTTACTTATATTTATATTCTCTGTACCCATTAGGTTCTTTGTAGGCCTATATGATCTTGTTTCTACTACACTGTTTCGTCATAAAGGTGAATATTTTTTCCTGGCTTCAAGCGACATGATGTTGCTCCGTTATTATTTCTTGAATGTGTTTGTCACCGGCTTCACTTTCTGGGATCCTGGGTATATCTTGGACGTTCCCTCAACCACTTCCTTTGGGATTTTTCCTCAAAAAGTTTGTCAACCCCCAGAAAGATGGCCATTTTCGTCATTCTTCTTATTTGGGGGCCCTTTTTTGTTAAGCGACCCACCAAGGACCCCTCAGTCTACCCAAGGAAACACGTCTGAGGTGGAGATTTGTTATTGTTCTTTTAATTAAATCTAGATTTATGGTTACAGGCTCGACTCTTTTGTCTAGGGGAGGGTCAAATTTATTTGATGGGTTCGACATTCATTTTTATTCATTTTTACACCATGGAAATTTATATCTTCCTAAATTGTATTGTAAATTTCAAACAAACGAAAATCAAAATAAATATTATCAAAACGACTATTTACAGCTTTGCCATCAAGGCTAAACAAAATTTAAGGGAAAATTGTGATATATAAGGTTAAAGGTGGTTTTCATTTCTTTGTTTTCAGCATAAAGAGTGGAATAAAGTATTCCAATTTTCACCAATCTCCGTTTTTTATTTCAACCCCTCCCCTAGACAAGAGACCTTAAGCCTGTCCCAGAAATACATGTATAGATTTAACTTAGAGAACAACATATAAACAGTACACCTCAGTCGCGTTTCCTGGGGGTATACCGTGTGCAATATGTATTGTCGCCCCCTTTTTACATAGAATATACAAAAATGTAGTATAACTCATCATTCGACTGAATTTTATTGGTATAAACACATTATTGTTATTTATAATAGACTCTATATCAGGTAACATTAATATTATCTTAAATAACAATTTGACGGATATTGTTTCCCCTGGGGGTCAAAGATGCTGGACCCATGATCTGGCCAATTTTTCTAAGCTTGACCCAGTAAAGACGGCCTAACTGATCGATGCTTATTCTTCACACGATCTCTCCTGGCATTGCAAAAGCTTTGAACCCATCTTGTTGACCCGCTAAGCAGATTTGCTATCTCCTTGTTCGTTTTCCCTTCTTTTATCCAAGTTTTAGCTAATTTGATAGACTTTTGATTTCGCTTTCAGTACTTTCCTTCTTCCCCCTGTTATTACTGTCCACCATTCTTTGATGTCCGCAAGGAGGTTTGAGATCTCTAAATTATTGAGTGAAAGTTCAAACCAGCATAGCTCCACTTATACATATCACACAAAGTTCATCTGTGCAGCATAAAAAAGGTAATTTCAACAGCTAAGCTGGCATATTTGTTTGAAAGCCTAAATCATTACTTTCCTGATTACATATTCACTACAAGCATGACGTATGGGGTGACAATACTTATTGCACACGGTATAGGACTGAGGGGGCTTGATTGGCCGGGGAAACAAAAATGGGCCTAAAAATGAGAAAAAATGACAAAAATGGGCATCATGGGGGTTGACAAAACTTTTCTGGAAAAAGGTCTACGTGAAGGTTGGGAGAATGCCCAAGATATGGCCAGGGTCCCAAAAAGTAAAAGCAGGGACAAACATATTCAAGAAATTAAAGTCAGAGCAAAATCATGTCGCTATAGCGGCAAAAAAAATATTCCACATTTATGACGGACAGTGTATTTTTATTTCACTTTCACTAACCTTCCGTCTCTATATTTGTCTCTATCTTCCATTCTCTTCTATTTACCCTTTCTGTTAAAAAAAAAGGGGGGGGGGAACATGAACAAAACAAAAACAAAAAACAAAAATACACACACACAAAGCAAAAAGAAACAAAATAATACGCCCTGTATCGATTTCGATTGTAATGAATTTGATGGTCTCTCTCTCTCTCTGCATCATTATTGTTTAAGAGAAAATAATAATAATTTAATTTCACTTTTTTCCTTAATTCAGTGGCAGATCCAGGATTTCAGGATAGGGGGCGCCAAACCCGGTAGGGGAGGGGGGACGCCGCCTAAAATATCTGGTTACATAAACAGTCAATGAGAGGGTTTTCAATTAATTATATTGCGGTGGGCGTGCGACCCTTTGCGTGCCCGCGCCTGAGTCGTCACTGTTTAATTGGGATCGCTGTCTTTCATAGGTATCTCTGCCCTGCAACCTTTATTTGCTTTGTTTACCCCTTCACACTATCTTGGCTACATGTTTACTTACTATGACTCATGGTGTATTTTTCTTAATCTCATTCTTCGCTCATCTACTCCACTCACCCCCCCCCCGCCTCCCTCTCTCCTTTCTCGAATACTTTCTCTCATCTCCACTCTTTTCCTCTCTCTCCGCTCTTTTTCTACTCGCTTTCAACCTCTCTCTTTCTTTTGTTTCAATCTCTTTCTTTCTATCTATCGGATACAATACTAAAATGAGATGTGTAAATGAAAAAGAATCAAACTGAAGTTTGTAAACCATTTTCCTTTATTTTGTACAGTAATTACAGGTTGAATAAATCTAATATCATCATGCACAGATATATAGAAGCATTATAAGCTGTTTATATACTGCATCTATTCCCTAGCACAATTCCACTTTAGGTCTTTGCTCCCTTATTAGTTAGTATAGAATAATTGTTGGCAAATTGGTTTTTGACTATCAACCGAAATGGTAGTTCTCTGAATGTAAGAATATGTATGGATTTTGTTGACACTAACTAAGTGAATTCTAAAAGATAATCATTTTAAGAACTGATGATGACACTCGCTATAATTTTTCTTTCCTCTAGCACTCCGATATCTTTCTTATCAAAATGTCATATCGATATTCAGTAGAAAAAGACGTGTTCTAGTGATCCACAATCATTTCAACAAGCAATCCATTTTTCATAAGTATTATTATCTAAGTTATCTATTTCTGATTAGATAAAGAGCACTACTATTGGACATGAAGATTATTACTTTTTCTTACCATAACTGAATACAGAGTTAGTTTTACTGCATATAACAATAAAACTACACACCATAACAAGAGAGTGTTATACATGTTAATGGAAAGAGTTTGATTCATATTCTGAGTTATGATATATGAAATAATTCAAGACCATACAGCCATGTGACAAGATAGGGAAACATCATAGCGATTAGTATAATTTGGGTAATTGTTATAGTTTAATCAAAAAAAAGGTAGATGTTGTTGGTATTGTGTGACGTGCGGTGGTTTACTTAGATTCAGAGGTCTAGGAATAGTCATTTACCTCGTTGTAACTGCGCGAAATATTTTACACGTGACTGAACCTATGCCAATGAGTCGATCGGTCCACCAAACTGGCGGATTGATCACTATTTTCTTGTCAGATATCATGGGCATATAGTTCTATTAATCTCATATACACCGTTCTTGATGTCCTGCCTCTTGAACTATGTACCAATAGAGCATTATTTTTTTTTTCCAGATAGAGTTTTGTACGAAAACTATATGCAAAATCTCAATTCAAATATATGGAAGTACTCTGCGAAAGCACTCTAATCTTCAAAATGAGTTTACATTTAAGGATTTCGCTGTATATATATTTTTGAGACGAATGACGAGCTCACCTAAAAGCCCATTACGAGTTGTATATATTTTTCTAAAAAAATGGAAATGAGGGTATATAATGACAACATATCATTGAATCAAAATGTCAAACATGATATATCATGTTTCAATTTACAATGAATGCTTTAAAATTGAACAGGCATAGTGACTGTTCCGGAAGACCTAACAGACTACCCGGCCCCCATGAGGGAATAATAATTAGGGGGAGTGGGTGATAAATCGAATACAATATATAAATTTTTGACTAAGTATAAGACTGCTAAGGAGAGAACAAGCATGGATGAGAAATAAATACGTCGGCATCAATGTAGCAGATAGTCATGTAATGTCAATTGTTGTTACTATTCAACATGTCTACTAGGTTAAATTTACACATTTACTGCTGACTAGACGCGCTCCCCTACCTTATAAAAAGGCCTGTGCTAATTGTTGGTATTAAAACAATTACGACTTAGAATTGTACACTAATTTATTCATATTTACATGATACCCTCATTTGTGCAATCAATTGTTGTATATTGGCTGCTTGCACCTGAGCACAGAAAATCTTCATAATTATCAGGACAATAGATATTCTGTTTATTGAATTATAACATTAAAAAATGGATGTCATTCAAAGATGGATAAATGAACATGTCAATCGTATGAACAACGAGCTGTCAGTAGATATTTAAACTTCGTACTCGTGAAAAGTTATCATAAACTTGAAATTCAAACTTTTTGTGATAGTTTTATATACATTTCAAGTCAGTATTTTAGTTATAGTGGACCATAACTTGTATCTAATAAGAACAGATAAACAGGTTTGAAAATAACTTACGGCAGAAGTTACGATACTTGAGTTAAGCTATAAGCTGGTTATTCTAAGTGGTTTTTACGCGTGTTTATGTAAAATTGACTGAATTGGTGTATTATTTGTAAATGAAGGAATTAAGTTAAACCGTTCGTCATCTCAACAAAAGTTGTAATCAAACGCCCTATATTGATTTACGTCTAGTTTTTCAATATTTGACTTATTCGAATTTTGGACTCAGTCTCATTGCATTCATCCTGGCTTGGATACGAAAATACAGAGCATAACCCCGGTATGACTACAACATAATAAATGATTGATTTGGGATTTCAATCTCTCATGACTATAATAGGTCTATCTCACTTGTGATTGACAAAACCATGCTATGAACGAGTAGTAACTCGTGATCACAATGTAAGACATGCGTTTGTTGTATGTCGTCATTGAAGTAAAACATTGAACCATAAAGCATATTAATAAATGATATTTATTTGTAAAAAATGATCACAAATGATTAAAGTAAGGTTAAAACGAGTCATGGGTTAAAAATGTGTAGTGACAGCTTAAAATATGTAGTTAAAATAGCGGGTGGTTGTAAAACTAGTAACCAAGGCATTGATGTTAAAACATTTATGTTATATTCATAACGCTTGTAGTCAGTGATTGGTATTTCAATGTAACCTTGATGAAATACAACTTGTTATCACACCAAAGCGAGCATGTCTGGAGCGAGTGAAACAGTAACACCAACCCCATCCGAGTGTCACAGGGGGGCCGCGAGCGATTTTGAAAGTGGAGGGGCTGACCCAAGTGGGGGCTGAAACAGGCTAAAAATCACAGATGTATGGTCATTTGCATTTTTGTAAAACGTCTACACAACCAGGTTGGGCGGAAGGGGGGGGGGCCTGCATGCCCCCCCCCACCCCCCCCCCCCCGGGATCTCCGCGGCCCTGTGTCAGAGTTAAGTGCATTGCAACTGAACTCATCTCTTAAGGTTCAGACCATCAATGTCATAGAGTCTGATCACAACCTTACCAGACTTGCGATCAACACTCGCTTCATACACCCTGTCCTGCTCATCCACAGCAGCAAAAAGGTAGATATCGCTTGGAGCTTGCAGAGGCTTCCCAGCATTCCCATCCCTGTCATAGACCGTCACAATGCTTGGATTGCTGTAACAAGAACTTGTGACGATCAAACCCGACGTGGTTGCAGATGCCTGGCTGGTGATGTTGTGCTTTGTTGGGATGGTGTGTTTGAGTGTGGATCCTGTCGGGTCGTAAATGTAGACGTGTTTTTGCATAGTTTGTTATGAGGATTTCATCTGATGGACTTCTGCTTAATTTAAGATAATATCCATTGCTAGTCACATGAATGGCTGACTTCCTGGTTCCACTTGAAGAATAAACATGTGCTTCAGTGGATCCCGTTGAGATGCATAATGTCCTATCTCGTTGAAACATGAGATCGTAACAGCACGCATTGCTTGATACATTAGCATACTGCTGCTTCTTACCATTTGAATCAATGATATCTATTCCATTTGAAGTGAAATATCCGACACCTACACTGCTATCAGAGTATTTTGTCATTCCCCTCATTCCTCCTCGTAGATCCACACATTGAATCACTTCTAAGACAGGTGAGATGTTACCGAGGTCAAGACGGGTATCATCTGCAGGCTGGAACCTCTTCTTCTGTGCTTTCTCGGTAATGATTGCAGCTGAAGTGTGATCAGTAGCCTCCTTCAGCATGCTCTCCAGCTCCTCATCACAAAGCAACGTGTGAGCAGACAAACTGTCCATCTCAAGACGTCCTAGTCTATCATTAGCCACAAGCGTCATCGAACTGTAAATGCTTTTGATTCTTTGTCGGTCGTTTGATTTCAGAGTGTTGAGGCCCTCATCGAAACTGCGCTCTAGAGCATCTATTTGCTCGACGAGTATACGTTGGTTTTCTTCAAGCTGTTTGGCCTTGGTACGGTAGGCTTGGCTGACATCAACTCGTAGTTTCTGAACGACTGTGTGTACTTCACGACGTTGTGTCTCCACATTCTGAATGTTCTTCTCCAGTTCTGATTTCTTGGTTGTACATCGTTGGATGAGATCATTCACCTTGAAAGCAAAAACAAAATTGCCACAACTTATGGGTACCCTGTTATTATCATTATAAGATGCTAGATGATTGTACACTAATGAGGGTTTTTTATATACATATACATTATTTATGTTAGTACTGTTTTTGTTATCCATCAAAAAGAAAAAGGGGCCTAAGTTGATCACACTTTGCCCCTCCTGCTGACGCTTTCAGAGTAGGTCTAAACCCCTGCTGGAGAAATACAGTGTCCCACAGTGTGAACAAAATGTAAACACACTATGACACAGTGCGTTCACATCACAGTGTGAAAACAATGTTAACACACTGTGACACAGTTTTTTACGTCACACTCACAGTGTGTTCACAATGTGCCGGACTGTTTCCAGTCCTGAGTCCTGACACCAGAGGCGGCGGAACCAGGGGGGCAAGGGGGGCACTTTGACCCCCACTTTTTCATCCACCTTTAAAGTGCCCCTTTGCATGACTAAAAAGTGCCCCTTTTCTTAGCTAATAAAATGCCATTTTTATATTAAAAAGGGGCACTTTCATTACTAAAAAGGGGCACTTTTAATACAAAAAGTGCCCCTTGTTACTCCATATGTCTTTTAAAACCTAAATTTTCGACTCGCGCTTCGCGCTCACAGATACTAAATAGGATCTATAATGCACGATATACTCCATTTTTAAGCTCATAATTAAATCGAGCTTCGCGATCGCGAATATTTAATAGGGTATATGATGCACAATTAACTCAGATTTTCAGCTAAAAAATTCAGCTCGCGCCTCGCGCTCGCGGATACTAAATAGGGTCTATGAACTTGTCTCAAAATTTTTGGCTCGCGCTTCGCGCTCGCATTCCTTTTGTTTATCATTAATAAAATACAAAGCCATAAATTTATTTAAAATCACAAATTTAAAGACAAATTTTCTGCGCACCCCTACTTATCTGAATATTTTTCTCTTAAAGCCTCCTTTTCCATCGTGACCGCCCACTTTCAAATTCGTTCCGCCGCCTCTGCCTGACCCTTTTAAAAATTTGGCCAAATTCGCACAGTCGACTTTGCGATCGCAGTGTCAGAGTCCTTTAAAATTTGACGACTGTGTGAATTTGGATATTTTTCACTGTGGTTCCACAGTTTAGAAACACACTGTAATCGACTTTGTTTTTGTTTGTTTTGTTTTTTCCTGCATTTTCGCTTCCTCCGGTCTGATTTTGATGTACGAAATTAATTTTATTTATTTTTACATTACAGAGACTAAAATTATATTAAATGTCAGCCAAATGTAATCACATTGAATATCAAACCCTAACCACATTGTTAAAACCCATCTTCTTACTTTTTGTGTTACATGAATCATTTTTATGGAATGTTCTTGATTGTTCATTTACTTTCATTTTATATTATAAATAACAAATAAAAAACAAACAAAACAAAGCAAAAACAGCGATAACATAAGTATTGATGCCGTTGTCTTATAACAGGCTTTCGGAGCACAACGGTAGCATGACTACGGTAGCTCTCCAGAGCAAAAATCGAACTGCGCATGCGCAACTCCCTTTTTGCTACCGTCTTCTTCCCAAACAGGACGGTAGTCGAGCGATTTAGTGTACGGTGTAGAATGACTACGGTAGGTATAGTCTTGGTATGTTTTATATATATAAAATCAAAGAAATACATTTCAATGATAAAGCGCAATTAAAGAGAAGAGGAAAGAAGGATAACACAAAGAAATACATAAGAAATGATTGAAGAGAAGAGAAAAGAATGATAAAACAAAGAAATACATAATAATTTATAGGAGAGAAGAGGAACGAAGGATAAAACAAAGAAATACATAAGAAATGATTGAAGAGAAGAGAAAAGAAGGATGAAACAAAGAAATACATAAGAATTTATAGGAGAGAAGAGGAAAGAAGGATAAAACAAAGAAATACATAAGAAATGATATAAGAGAATAAGAAGAAAGACAACACAGAGTGAATACGTTAAAAATGATAGAATAAAATGTAACAGAAAGATAAAACAAAGAAATACATAGGAATTGGTTTAAAGAAGAAGAAATAAAGAGGAAATACACAGAAACGCTATTCACCGTCGTCTTCGCAGATTCCGAAAGCGCTTACAAGTCACGACGGTAGTGCGAGTGCGAGGCCAGTACGGTCGATTAAACCTACCGTCTTGTTGCCTACGGTAGTGTTCCCGAAAGCTCATTACTCTTATACCAATGCACCTTCACACATTTCATTATTATTGTTTTGAAGATGCATTAAGGAGACATTATACTAATCCAAATGCCTAAATTGATGAAATGGAAAGGTCGAGGCAAAATATTTAATATAAGATTCTTTAAGAATACGTTTGTGGCTATAGATTGAATTCTGCATTTATTCTTATTTGGTGCGTTTTACATGACTGAAGTTGTCTTACAATTAATAATGAGTAGTTTCTTCATTGTAGGACAAAGTTATTATCATACATTTTTATGATATTATTCTACTATGTTAGATCTATTATCCTTCTTGCAGAATAAAGATAAAAGTTATATGAAACCCTATTGTAAGATTACTCACCTTAATCTGTAACTCTCTCTCAAAGTCCTCATGTGATTTGATCTTATGATCACGATGACCGATGATCACACACTTCAAACAGACATGCACCTTACAATCCTCGCAGAACATATCTTTGTTCTCCTGTTTATGGATTGAACACTTCTCAGAGTAGCGACCAATATTGCCTTTCCATTCCATAACATCTTGAATGGATATGATCTCATGGCCTTTGAAGAACAGTTTTAGTTGTTGGTGGCCAACATGGCACACATCACACATAAACGTATTACAATTATTGTTACAGAAGGAGATCGCAACATTCTGGAGTTCGCAGACAGTGCACTTCTGCAACGTCTCGAGGATCGCATTAGCTCCTCCGCATTTGACATGATATTCGTCTACGAGTTCGTTGACCATCACATCGGTGTCAAGATCATGGACGCGGTTCGCAGTCAACTTCGTGATCTTCCTACAGAGAGGACAGACCATGTGATCAAGTTCCTGGTGGGATAAATCGTATTTCTTGAGACATTTCCGACAAAAGGTATGTCCGCAAGATGTCAGGAGCGTTGGATCGTCAAAGATATCAAGACATAATGGACACGTCAGGTTCTGTAAAGAGTCTTTTTCTGTTTCCAGCTTCTCGGCCATGATGTAAGGTCTGAATCGGTTAGAAAATTAGTCTGTCACTGCTCTCAATGTCCCTTTATTAATCTACTTTTAGCAGCACGTGTCATTCGTTGAAAATAATCTTGAAATTGGACTAGAAAGAATATTAATATGGCACCTGACAAATAGAACGCAAGTTTATTCGTTAATTTCGTCAAGTTCGTTAATCTGTTGATTTAAGTATACATTGTAGACGTCTAGGTGCGAGCTGCAAACTATAGATATTGTCAAATAGTTCCTTCTTCATTCCGTTGGTGGTAATCCGTGGTGAAAAATCTCCGATTCAGTAGAATATTGAACATGTTGAACATTGAATAGATCTAGTCACTTTATTTCACCATAACCTGCTTCTTGTGGACATTATGCAGGCAAACTGTTAATATATCCAGTGTATCTCAATCTAGGTAAGTCCATTCAAACAGATCATCAACAACGGAACTATACTAGTTATTAAGACCAAGCCGTGTCAAGGCATATTCACAGTATGTGCACAAAATTATGAATAATGGTGGATTTCATTGTACAAGAAATAACAAAACACGCCCAAAACAGCTGCGGGTTTTCTCAGAGTACCTTTGACCCAATATATCGTGTGGAGATTCAGAGAGTTGGTACGGAGCCCGCTAGGTGACATGAATGAGAAAAAATTCTCCGTGGATTATTTCGTTCCCTCGAATTATTATTTCGTTCCCACGAAATATTATTTCGTTCCCACGAAATATTATTTCGTTCCCTCGAAATATTATTTCGTTCCCTCGAAATAATTATTTCGTTCCCTCGAAATATTATTTCGTCTCTCTCCTCCCAAGATCGCCGCGTAGCGCGCATATCACGTGACATGTGCATGCATGTACAGTTAAGTTTCTAATTAAAACCTGGACTTCTGTGTTTCAGTAATGTTATTAGACCATCTTCATTCACTTTGAACAATGTGTGGCATAGATAAAATCTAGGGAATCCGAATGTCTTAAAATACTGTTTGGCCAAGAAAGAATTGAATATTGCCATTTGACTGTTAAGTATGAGTAAAATCATTTATTTACATTGCATTTTAAAGCTCTTTTTGTGCTATGCTTTTAAAGAAGGTAAACCTACTTATCTATTTGAAGAGTGTAGTGGAAGAAGTACTTAAGTCACATTTTTTTCAAAAATGAGTTTTTTGCATAAATGATATTTACAAAGAATCAAGAATCTTGTGCAAGTGTCAGTTTTGCGAAAAAAAAATTATTGTAAAGTGCCCCAACCAACAACCCCCATTTTTCGAAATTGAGGTTTTGTAGTGGAAGAAGTACTTAAGTCCATGATTGTAGTGGAAGAAGTACCTAAGTCCACCAAGCTATTAGTCCAAGTTTTCACTATTGGATGAGGAATAGGGCAGCCCTCCTATTTTTTGGTATTGGCAGACCCTAAAATGTGTACTAAGATTTGCCTGACGTTGATATGTACGTGTTTGTATGTGTGTGGGTGTGTGCGTGCGTGGGGGGGGGTCAAAACAAAATTATTTGTTTTTGGAGGGCAGTTAAAACCGCATAGCTGGTTTTCACAGTAGGGAAGTGGTAGTCTTTGATAGTGAATGCAATATTGGGACTTTGCAAGAGAGTAAGCACAAATGGCGGGTGGGCGGTTGATCGGCGCCGCCCCCCCCCAAAAAAAAAAATAATAATAATAATAAAAAAAATAGATTGAGGATTTCAAGGCATGCACACACAACAGGTTCACCTGCAATGTGGCGTCAAATATTATCAAATATATTTAAAAGTCCTATCATTTTTGTAAAGTGGAATGGGGCCCGCCCCCCCCCCGCCCTTCAACATAAAAAATTCAAAAAAGCCCCCCAATCGGGTAAAGTAGGTCCTAATTTTGCCACTCCATAGGCAGTGTAATATATGTTTATTTAGATGAGTCTTATCACATCGTGTCAGACAGGCAAGAACTCAAGTTAGACGGGCCTGCCCATAAAACACCCAAAATTAAAAAAGTGCCCCAACATGAGTATAATAACCATTCGGTCAGGTATATATGAAAATTTATTACGTGCTGCTGCCAGCTTAATTTCGTATTTTTTCAATTTATGTCAAACAATAGTCACAGGCTAGTTAATAGTGGCTGGCCTTCTTAAAATCCCCAAATAGTAAAAAGGTGCCCTAAAACAGTAAAAAATAATATTGCCACCCCCATATGATTAATTCCTATCAATAATATGGGGGAAATATGCAATGTTGGTCATAAGTTCAATGGATCATATTCTATCCTCTTAGTTCAGACAGGTGAAATCTGGGGAGGCAGGTGTTTACTATTTGAAACACCGAAATTTTGAAAACAAATTGCCCCCAAATGGGTAAAAATAGCATAATGTAAGATTTTTTAAATATAAATATTACGAAGACACCATATCAAAATATGATAAAGCCTCAATTTTTAAAGAAATCAATACGAATTGCCTTAAACAAGAAACCCCCATCATGAGGTTTTGTAGTGGAAGAAGTACCTAAGTCCACGATTGTAGTGGAAGAAGTATTTAAGTCCACGATATGGTTTATTGATTATTGGACATCGATAAGCACGAAATTGCTCAAATTTGGCATATATTTTTTTTTTTTTTGTGATAAAAATCAACTCCACCAAGTTTGAATCTGAAATTTCAAAAAATGTGATGTGAGGAGTAATTTGAAATATTCAACACTTATATCTCAGAACTAGTATTATGTGACTTAAGTACTTCTTCCACTACACTCTTCAATGGAACAATGCGAGCGCGAAGCGCGAGCCGAAATATTTATATATATATAAATTTTAAGCAATTCGAGCACGAAGTGCGAGCCAAAAATTCTTTTGATACATCAACCTGAAATATTGCATTTTCAACGCTTTTTGTGCTATGCTCAAGAATCTTCAAGAGGATGATTATCACATTGCGCTAGCCGGAAATTTTTGATATATCAACCTGGACTCTGACTTTTCTTTTTGATATGTTAACCTGAAAATTGAAAATTGATTGTAAGCGTTTTAAAACTAGGTTCTAGGACAATTACCCCCTGGACAATCACCCCCGGGACAATTATCCCCGGACAATTACCCCCGACGATAATTACCCCGGACAATTACCCCGAGGACAATTACCCCCCGGACAATTACCCCCGGACAATTACCCCCGGACAATTACCCCCGAGGACAATTACCACCGGAGAGTTACACCCGGTCTACTACCCCTTACAAAATGTCGTGTGGTACCACGCAACGTACCATACAAATACCAACAGGATTTTCCTATGGTTTTTTGGCACAAATACCATAGGAAATATGTTAACCTGAAAATTGATATGTTAACTGAAAAATTGAAAATTGTTAAGCGTTTTTAAAAACTAGGTTCTAGGACAATTACCCCCGGACATTACCCCCGAGGACAATTACCCCGAGGACAATTCCCCGGACAATTACCCCCCGAACAATTACCCCCGAGCAATTACCCCGACAATACCCCAGACAATTACCCTCGGACTTAATCCCCGAGGACAATTCTCCGGAGAGTTACACCCGGTCAACTACCCCCGAGGACAATTGCCCCCCTCACAGGCATTGTATTTGGAATCAGGGCGGCGCCATTGTGCTGGGTCTCGCCCGGTGTCGCAGTTTTCGAATTATTCTACTTGATCTTATCATAATGACTTCTCTTTCTCTTTTCACATTTCTCTTTCTCCTTTTCTCTTTCTCTCTCTTCTCTCTCTCTCTCTCTCTCTCATTTTCTTCCTTTTTTTCCTTGCTTTTTCCTTCCCCCCCCCTGTTCACCTTCTGCGCCATGAAAAAATGAGGGGTGGGGCTTGGGCCTCAAGCCCCCGTTGGATACGCATATATGCATCAGAAATATGTAAACTGGCCCTCATATACTCTTTTATTTCATAGAACAACAAATTGGACATCAATGACAGGACACAAATACACATAATATCACAGTTGAATATTTCTGACGAAATCTGCTGTTGAACAGCAGAATTTGTAACAGAATGCAAGCAATTAATTAAGCCTGCATTCTCTGGCATATCAGGTCGCATTAGATACGCACATACGGTTTTGTTGTATGCACAACTGTACATGCATGCACACGTCACCGTGATATGCGCTATGCAGCGATCTTTGGAGGAGAGAGACGAAATAATATAGGTTTCCCGCTCAATTTCATCTTCATTCACTCAATTTCACATTTGGATCAAACGATTAACGCAAGTTGCGATCGCGCTACCGCATCGTCAAACAAATTCATTTTATTCACTCAAGTTCCCTATATTTGCAAACGATCTACAAGCATTCGTACGAATTCACATTAGGAGCATACAATTTCAGGTATGTGCACTCATTTTAATTTACAGCTGGCTTCGGTATAATTTGTCTTCCTTCGTTCAAACAAATTCACGAATAGGCATCGAATTATAAATAGTGCATACACTTTGAATTTAAGTTAAATACTTTCAGTAAGAGCTCAGGTAATGTTGAATGAATATCTCACTGTCATGAGATTGGATTTGGAACAGTTGGGACAGTTTGAGACTGTTTTGAGAACAGTTGCGGCAAGACGTTTCGGAGACGTCTCAGAGATGTATCCTGAGTCTCCGCGTGGTTTCATGAGTCGCAGAAAATCGAAATGCTTAAAACTATGAAATGTTTCCGTCGCGATGGGGAAAAAATATATAGGGGAAGTCGAGTCGCAAAGACAGTGGCGGATCCTGACCGGGGGTACAAGTGACGCGCACCCCCTCTACAATTTGAAAAACCCTCATCGATTTCGGAACATTTTCCTCGAAGTGAGGTTATAGGCGTGTAAAATAGTTATTTTTTTTTGTATATTCTTGTTTTTTGTTTAAAATTCTTCATGCCTAGATGCCTTGCACGTCAGGAGGTTGATGGCTAGAAATTATCAACCATGAGGATTAGAGGGATTTTCAAGAACAAAGTATTTATCGTTCTTATAATGAACTGTCCTATGTATCTGTATTGCGTATGATACAAAATGAATGCACATCCAGAAAATTACAAACACTGTCTTGCTGACGATATCATAATTTGTAAGCAGCATGCATCTAATTGAGTCATATTTTGTTTTCAAAGCTAGTTTGTGTGTTTAATTTCAAAATTAAAAATAGAAAAATCCAATACAAAGCATTTAAATGTAGAAACTCGATTGAAAATTGAGCATTTCGTAAATGATATATGGACTATGTGATGAAAATGATATGGAATACTTGTTTTACGAGGAATAGAGAGAGAGAAAGAGAAAGAAAAGGTTTGTGAAAGGGACAAGTGCTATCATGGATATTTTTAAGGGTTTAAATTACGGTATGATAGGATAAGATCACAAAATGGGAGATTATATACCTCCACAATCTCACTCTTATATGGTCATGATCCTGAGTTTAATTAAATTAAGTGCACAAAGTAGAAAATAGAATTCCTATAAATGAAATTGTTTGCCCCAAAGCACGCCCGTCGCCGTTTTGTTTTAAATTGAATAAACGAATTGGGAACTTGGAGCATTAAATTGACAATTGAACGGAATTATAGTGAATTCGTTTGCACCGAACAAAAATGTTAGTGCCGATAAATGAAATTGAGTGTAAAAAACGAAAATTTGCCTGCACTTAAATGAAATCCATTGCTCGAATTGAAAATTTGTATGACCCACCCGGCACGAATGCGGCAGCTGCGTGAATTTAAATGCACATAAATGAAATAGAGTGAGGAAATGATGAACTTGAGCGGGAAAACCTATATTTCGAGGGAACGAAATAATATTTCGTGGGAACGAAATAATATTTCGTGGGAACGAAATAATAATTCGAGGGAACGAAATAATCCACGGAGAATTTTTTCTCATTTATGTCACCTGCCGGGCTCCGTATTGTCGCTGTCATACTTATTCATTATATTTCGTGCACATATTATGGCATGTAAATACAATCAATAATTGTATTTCATAGATATATGTTCTGTTAAAATGAATTTCGATACTCCTCAGGTCAGAGGCACATAGAAGTTTGAGGTTTAAAATGTGAATTGGGTGTGGCCAAATGTTGAGGTTAGCCGCCGCGAAGTCTACTGTGTCTCAGAGGAGTAGCAGGAAATTTAAAAAATTTCTTTGAA
Source organism: Paracentrotus lividus (assembly GCA_940671915.1). NCBI lineage: Eukaryota > Metazoa > Echinodermata > Echinoidea > Camarodonta > Echinidae > Paracentrotus > Paracentrotus lividus. Next base: position 9,142,239 of record CALNVZ010003426.1, read on the forward strand.
AAAAAGAAGACTTATTTCGGAGCGTTGGCATTTAGTCTCAGCGAGGGTTGTGGAGATGTCACCTCGATTTACTTGCTCTAGAAAAAAGTATCTCTTTCTCTCTCTCTAAAAAGAAAACAACAACAACAGCCGCACAAACAATAACAACACAACAAACAACAACAACAACAGCTCTCTCCTCGCTGCATGTATTGTCTCTACATTAACCAATATCTCTTCCTTTCTTTCCTCTCTTTCTCTTTATGTTCACTTTCATTTCCTCTATCCTCTCTTCATCAATTCTCTTTATATTACCGAGTATCCTTGCTCTCTCCTTCTCTCTCTCTCTTCTCTTTCTTTTTTTTAATGTTCACTTTCTTTTTTCTTTCTGCTCACTGCTTTAATTCTCTTTATATTACAAAGTATCTTAATTTATTTCTTCTTCATCTCTCTCTCTCTCTCTCTCTCTTTGTGTTCACCTTTATTTTTCTCTCCCCTCACTTGCTTTTATTGTTTTCATTTTATCTTTTTTCTCTCTATATATGTCTTATTTTCACTTATATTTTCTCTCTCTCTCTCTCTCTCTTTCTTTGTGTTCACCTTTATTTTCTCTCTCCTCACTTGCTTTTATCGTTTTTATTTATTTTTTCCTCCATATATCTTTCTTATTTCACTTCTATTTTCTCTCTCATCTCTCTCTCTCTCTCCCTCTTTGTGTTCAGCTTTATTTTCTCTCTCCTCATTTGCTTTTATTGTTTTCATTTATCTTTTTTCTCTATATATCTTTCTTATTTTCACTTCTATTTTCTCTCTCTCTCTCTCTTTCTTTGTGTTCACCTTTATTTTCTCTCTCCTCACTTGCTTTTATTGTTTTCATTTATCTTTTTTTCTCTCTATATATGTCTTATTTTCACTTCTATTTTCTCTCTCTCTCTCTCTCTCTCTCTCTCTCTTTCTTTGTGTTCACCTTTATTTTCTCTCTCCTCACTTGCTTTTATCGTTTTCATTTATTTTTTCCTCTATATATCTTTCTTATTTCACTTCTATTTTCTCTCTCATCTCTCTCTCTATCTCTCTCTCTTTGTGTTCAACTTTATTTTATCTCTCCTCACTTGCTTTTATTGTTTTTATTTATCTTTTTTCTCTATATATCTTTCTTATTTTCACTTCTATTTTCTCTCTCATCTCTCTCTCTCTCTTTGTGTTCAACTTTATTTTCTCTCTCCTCACTTATTTTTAGTTTTTTTTATTTATCTTTTTTCTCTATATATCTTTCTTATTTTCACTTCTATTTTCTCTCTCATCTCTGATTACCCAAAATCTCTCGTTCTCTCTCTCTCTCTCTCTCTCTCATTCTTATGTGTACTTTCATTTTCTCTCTCCTCTCTGCTTTAATTCTCTCTATATTACCAACTATATCCTACTTCTCTCTCTCTCTCTCTCTCTCTCTCTCTCTGTACATCACCCTCTCTGCCCCCCCCCCTTCTCTCTCTTTTTCTTCCTCTCTATCTCTCTTTCTGTTCTTTGCTTGGTTTCTCTATTCCCAGCTTCTGTATATCTCTTTACCAATCCCAGAATAAATCTAGCCTTATAAATCATACAAAACCAAGACAAGTTGATACAAATGTATTCAGTGCAGTGTTATATTCATAACAATAAGCATTATAAATATCATCTATGCATCACATTTCCAGGCATGATATAATTTTGGTATGGTCCCTAAATAATAGTAGGCAATGTGTTTTCAGGGACTTTTATATACAGTAACTGTTCAATATGCTGATGAAAACTGTCTAATTCTAAATGGTAGACCTAAATCAACCCAGTATTTCAACAACAAAAAATGTTCTCAGACACGATATTAGCAGCCATCATGGCCATAGAGCACATTTGGTCTGCTCCGTATAAAAAAATACGAATAGTCGGTTATGTTTCTCTTTTTTGATATTGCAAAATATTAATTAAGTCGATGCTTCTTATATACAGGCCTTTCGACAAAATTTGGACTCAAATGATGAAAATCGATTTATAAATAACTGCATTTTGATTGGTATAATGAAACACACCTTAGAAAAGGAAAATAGACCCCAAAAATGAGATGTAAGATAAAGAAACGTTTAATTAATGAAAAGTATTAAAGTCGAGGAGAAGGGAATTGTTTCTGTCGGCTAATAAATTTCATTTGAATCTTAAATTTTGCACGAATAATAATTGCTGATTTTTTTTTTCAAAATATTTTGCTCAGACGGTATGCAGCCTGTATTGCTACGAACAGAACTTCATTGAACAATGAAATACCAAAGTGTACCGAACTTTTGCAAATTTCAAAATAAATTAATAAATCGGCATAACACACATAATAGAATATACATTGTATATTGTATAGATAAACAGAACCACCACCTGACTGATATCATCAAACAGCTTGTTAGCAATAAGAAAGTCATATAGAATTCATTACCGTTTATCATTATTATTAAGAAGTATTGATTTCAATGAAAATGCATTTCAAAAGAGTTAAATTGTGAATGTACATGTAACATTTTACACCCAAATTAGCTTGTTTGAAACAATAATTACAAACGACCATTGTCAGAAATCAATGAAATAAAGACCCACTACTCGTTTCAGTGTCAGGTTTGAACTGAACATCTCTATTAAATCCAGAATGATTAGTATTTAATGTGATAACACGCATACACAGCAAGCTAAATCGATATAAAGTGATTAGTTTGCGATTTCAATCATGACTATATTCATTGATGTATCTATTTGTATGGGCTATACACCATGGTTAAGCTGTCCAAGGAGGTAGGAGAAAGCTGTCGAGGTATGTAGGCGTTATTTTACCAAGGAGGTACTCCTACCTCCTTGATTTTACAAGTAAAGGCGCCTTGTGTGTGATACATCAAAATACATTATATTTACATAAAACACAAACAGAGTTAGATAAAGTTATAAAGGTATTTAAAGTCATTGGTCATTGGTTGAAAATGAGTGAACGGTAATTGAACTCGTAATATAACTAAGATGAGATAGGCATCATTCGTTGAAATGTCAGGCTTGTAGTAAATTACATGTATATTACTCAATACCAAGCTATGAAGTAATCAGAACAAACCAAATAAACCAATGTGTGATTGTATTTGGTATTTATATTATCACTTTGATGAAGTACAACTTGTTATCACAAGCGAAAGCGAGCATGTATGGAGCGAGTGAAACCAGGTAACACCAACCATCAGTCAGTGTCAGGTTAAGTGCATTGAACTCAACTCTCTCCTTGAGGTTCAGACCATCGATGTCATGGGCCCGAATTCACAAAGGAGGATTCTGCAAAACCCACGGATCCGTGGATCCGTGGGTTTTTTAATAGACGGCTCCACGGATCCACCAGTTTATGATTCACCAACAGCTGACCCAAATTATGACATTTTATGACGCTGTGGATCTGTGGATTCAGTCGAGTCCACATTTGAGAATACCAAATTGAAAATCTTAGGTCCAACCCTAGGTTAAACCCAGGGTTGAAACCATGGATTTTGCAGAATCCACCTTTGTGAATTCGGGCCATTGAGTCTGATCCCCACCTTACCAGACTTACGATCAACACTCGCTACATACACCCTGTCCTGCTCATCCACATCAGCATACAGGTAGATATCGCTTATAGCTTGTAGAGGCTTCCCAGCATTCCCATCCCTGTCATAGACCGTCACAATGCTTGGATTGCTGTAACAAGAACTTGTGACGATCAAACCCGATGTGGTTGCAGATGCCTGGTCTGTGATGCTGTGCTTTGTTGGGATGGTGTGTTTGAGTGTGGATCCTGTCGAGTCGTAGATGTAGACGCGTTTTGCAGTGTTGGATATGAGGATTTCATCTGATTGACTTTTGTTTAATTTGAGCAAATATCCACTGCTAGTCACTTGAATGGTTGACTTCCTGGTCCCACTTGGAGAATAAACATGTGCTTCCGTGCATCCCGTTGAGATGCATAATGTCCTGTCTTGTTGAAACACGAGATCATAACAGTATGCATTGCTTGATACATTCGCATACTGCTGCTTCTTACCATTTGAATCAACGATATCTATTCCATATGCATTGTAATATCCCATACCTACACTGCTGTCAGAGTATTTAGTCATACCGTACATTCCCCCTCGTAGATCCACACATTGAATCGTTTCTAAGACAGGATCTGGTTCTGAGATGTTACCGAGGTCAAGACACGTATCATCTGTAGGCTGGAACCTCTTCTTCTGTGCTTTCTCTGTAATGACTGCAGCAGAAGTGTGATCAGTAGCCTCCTTCAGCATGCCATCCAGCTCCTCACAAAGCAACGTGTGAGCAGACAGACTGTCCATCTCAAGACATCCTAGTCTATCATTAGCCACCAACGTCATCGAACTGTAAATGCTTTTGATTCTTTGTCGGTCGTTTGATTTTAGAGAGTTGAGGTCCTCATCGAAACTGCGCTCTAGAGCATCGATTTGCTCGACGAGTATACGTTGGTTTTCTTCCAGTGCTTGGCCTTGGTACGGTAGGCTTGCCTGACATCTGCTCGTAGTTTTCTGAACGGCTGTGTGTACTTCACGACGTTGTGTCTCCAATTCTGATGTTCTTCTCACAGTTCTGATTTTCTTGGTTGTACATCGTTGGACGAGATCATTCACCTTGAAGCAAAAACAAATTGCCAACACCTGTTATAATCATTATAAAATGCCTAGATGATGTTACACTAATTGAGTTCTTTTTTTTTTTTAATATATATATATATATATATACATTATTTATGTTAGTACTGTTTTTGTTATCCATCAAAAAGAAAAAGGGGTCTAAGTTGATCACACTTTGCCCCTCCTGCTGACGCTTTCAGAGTAGGTCTATATCCCTGCCGGAGAAAAACAGTGTCCCACAGTGTGAACACAATGTGAACACACTATGAAACAGTGCGTTCACATCACAGTGTGAACACAATGTTAACACACTGTGACACAGTTTTTTCACATCACAGTGTGTTTACAATGTGCCAGACTGTTTCCAGTCCCGAGTCCTGACACGATCGACACTGCGATCGCAGTGTCAGAGTCCTTAAAAATTTGACGGCTGTGTGAATTTGGATTATTTTCACTGTGGTTCCACAGTTTAGAAACACATTGTAATCGACTCTGTTTTTGTTTTTTGTTTGTTCCGGCACTCTCGCTTACTCCGGTCTGATTGATGTACGAAATTAATTTTATTTATTTTTACATTACAGAGACTAAAATTATATCAAATGTCAGCCAAATGTAATCATATTGAATATCAAACCCTAACCACATCTTCTAACCATCTTCTTACTTTTTGTGTTTATGAATCATTTTTATGAAATGTTCTTGATTGTTCATTTACTTTCATTTTATATTATGAATAACAAATAAAAAACAAAAACAAAGCAAAACAGCGATAAAGATAAGTATTGATGCCGTTGTCTTATAACATTCTTATACCAATGCACCTTCACACATTTCATTGTTATTGGTTTGAAGATGCATTAAGGAGACATTACCACGCCGAATGCATGAATTGATGAAATAAAAAGGCCGAAGCAAAATATTTAATATAAGATTCATTAAGAATACGTTTGTGGCTATAGATTGAATTCTACATTTATTCTTATTTGGTGCGTTTTACATGACAGAAGTTGTCTTACAATTAATAATGAGTAGTTTCTTCATTGTAGGACAAAGTTATTATCATACATATTTATGATGATATTCTACTATGTTAGATCGATATATCCTTCTTGCAGAATAGAGATAAAAGTTATATGAAACCCTAATATAAGATTACTCACCTTAATCTGTAACTCTCTCTCAAAGTCCTCATGTGATTTGATTTTATGATCACGATGACCGAGGATCACACACTTCAAACAGACATGCACCTTACAATCATCGCAGAACATATTGTTGTTCTCCTGTTTATGGATTGAGCACTTCTCAGAGTAGCGACCAATGTTGCCTTTCCCCTCCATAACATCTTGAATTGATATGATCTCATGGCCTTTGAAGAATACCCTCATTTGTTGGTGGCCAACATGACATTGATCACACATAAACATATTACAAGTGTTACAGAAGGAGATTGCAACATTCTGGAGTTCGCAGACGGTGCACTTCTGTAACGTCTCAAGGATGGCATTGACTCCCCCAGATTCGCCATGGTAGTCGTCTACGAGTTCGTTGACCGTCACATCGGTGTCAAGATCATCGACGCGGTTCGCAGTCAACTTCGTGATCTTCCTACAGAGAGGACAGACCATATGATCAAGGTCCTGGTGGGATAAATCGTATTTCTTGAGACATTTCCGACAGAAGGTATGTTTGCAAGAAGTCAGGATGGTTGGATCGTCAAAGATATCAAGACATAATGGACACGTCAGGTTCTGTAGAGAGTCTTTTTCCGTTTCCAGCTTCTCGGCCATTATGCGAGGTTAAAAAATTAGGTCCGTCACTGCTCTCAATGTCCCTTTATAAATCTACTTTTAGCAGCATATGCGTACGTGTCATTCGTTGAATATAATCTTGAAATTGGACTAGAGAGAATATTAATAGGGCCCCTGACAAATAGAACGCAAATTTATTCGTTAATTTCGTCAAGTTCGTTAATTTGTTGATTTACGTTTACATTGTAGACGTCTAGGTGCGAGCTGCAAACTATAGATATTGTCAAATAGTTCCTTCTTCATTCGTTGGTGGTAATCCGTGGTGAAAAATCTCCGATTCATCAGTAGAATATTGAACATGTTGAACATTAAATAGATCTAGTCACTTTATTTCACCATAACCTGCTTCTTGTGGACATTATGCAGGTAAACTGTAAATATATCCAGTGTATCTCAATCTAGGTAAGTCAATTCAAACAGATCATCAACAACGGAACTATACTAGTTATGAAGACCAAGCCGTGTCGTGGCATATTCACAGTATGTGCACAAAATTATGAATAATGGCGGATTTCATT
>CALNVZ010003426.1:9182946-9220912 GCA_940671915.1 Paracentrotus lividus
TCACTTATTGAATCGGGAAAGAGATCTATGGCCTTTATTTTTCATTTAAATATGACTGTTTTACTATATGTGTAAAATCACTATACAATTTTTCGGAATGTGATATATGATATAATGTTTATGTTTGTTTCTCGATTTTCAGAAATGATTGATTAAAATATATTTAATTATCAAGTTCAATGTTAAATGTAAGCTATGATTTTGCTGGTGTGAGAAAATCCCATGTATTTCAATAGGGAAAATATGATCAAACCAATGACACAAATATAGGCCTACAAATTAGCAAAATACACCATATAACATTGTCTTGCATATAAAGCAAAATGCAACCCAAAGATGTAACGTTTCATATTTATATACCTCCAGCTATTTCATACGCAGAAAATAACTTTTTCAATTTGAACATTATATATTGTCATGATGAGCTCTAATATAGTGAGAAAGTTCGATCCCTATTTCTTAAGCAAAAAATAAAACTTAGTGTTAACTTAATGCATCAATTAATAGAACATTAATATACAAATTGATTGCACAAATCTTTTAATATCAACAATACTGGTGATCATTATGATGATACAAAAATCATTAAAAATTACCTTTACAAGAACACTGAACAATTTAAAATACAGTTAAACATAGACAATGGCTATATGTTATATACTTGTGGACCCCGAATAGCACTCTCCCCCCCCCCAAAAAAAAAAAGGCTCTTCACTTTCCCAACCTCTGTTTTCTCAGCTAATGTCATCACAAAATTAATACTTTTATGGTAAATTCACTTAATTCTTTCCAGTACAAACAACAACAAAAATCTATAATTGCATTACTGAGCCTGGTCAGTTTGTCACGGACGGACATTTTGCAAATTTTCAAAGTTTGACAGCCTGTGAAAAGTTAATCATGAGAAATATTGAAATTTTCTGTGTTTGATAGTGAAGGGTACCACTGGGATCTGCCAAATGGATGGCAAAATTCTTGCCATGTACATGTTAAGAATAGAATCCTTTAAATGTTCAATGTCACGGACGCACGGATAGAAAATGGTTTCCTGACTGCCTCATGACTCTTTTGCATTTCTATCTAAAATAATTGCCAATGTTAACAAATAACATATCATACAATAGCAATTAAATTTACTTCGCTGCCATGTAAAATTTCATTGGATAAATAGCTCCAGTTTTTGATTGACGGCTAACAAACATTTTGTACGAACGACGGACAATTTCAGTGTCACGGACGGCACATTGGTTGTCAACGGACAGACATCAATAGGGAAACTGTTGCAGAATCAACTTTTCTCGTCGAGAAAATATTAAAACTCCACGGTAATACAATTCAACAACAATCAGAATGAAGTTTCAAAGTCAAACGCAGACAGGGGGTCCACCCCACCCCCACCCCGACCCCCCCCCCCCCAAAAAAAAAAAAAAAAAAAAAATAAGGATGACATATTGGATGGGCGAAGGTCTTTTTTTTTAAATCTGCCACCCACCCCTCTCCCAGAGCAGTGATCGTGAACATTTTTAGTGTACATTGCTTGACTGCCGTATCATGCAAAACTTTGGGGTGTCCAAAATCTAAAGTCTTTAAGCTTTGAGCCACTATGGGAAAAGCGCATTATAAATAATGGGTATTATTATTATTATTTAAGAAATAGGGAAATCCTGGATTTGTGCCTGCATACATGTACATGGATTTGTGTGTTATTATAGACAATTTTGGTGTGCATATGGGGGGGGGGGTAATGTACGTGATTGTGATCTCATGCTACCTAATTTGAATGAAATTAAGGGTTTAAATCAAGAAAATTACCTGGAGTAATTGTAAATAATTAATTTCACCCAAAACCAGTGCAGCATATTGCATTTAAGTACTGATTTGTCCGTCCGTGACAAAAAAATGTCACAGACGGACAAAATTTCAAATTCATATGACATAAATGCATCACAATTGATAAAAGTATAATTCATACATAGCAAAGGTCTTATAATGGGGAGATAGCTTTGCATGATTTTAATTTCAAACAAGCGATAATAAAGGAAAAAATACTTTTGTTCTGTTTTTTTTTGTCACGGACGGACATTTTTTGGTCATAATGTTTAAATTTATCGTACAGAATTATTTCCCCAGTTTATAATTTCAATTGTTTTCTTGTTTTGTTTAGAAATACTTTCAACCTCTCTGTATCAGTAAAGAAAAATTTAAAAAGTTGTGTAGATATTGAACTGGGAATTCTTTTACTTTTACTGAAAATGTCCGTCCGTGACATTATTTTTAGGCACCCCCGTAGAAAAATAATATATTTCAAGGGCTTCTTATCATTGCATGTCTCTGAAAATCATATTTTAACAACTTGAGATGTTAGTCTAAATCCTAAAAATACTTTCATCCCCTAAATCTTAATATGAAATTTTCACCCAAGTGCTCACTCTTAACTGACCAGGCTCTACTACGTTTTGTAAACAACAGGTTAAGGAATAATTAAAGCTACCCATTTAGTAGGGGCTCCTATGTAATGTATTTTTACCTATATCTCATATTCTAAGCATTGTAGAAGGCTCAAATTTGGTTTATAATGCATTTATATGATGTCTGACATGATAATACATCCATTTCCGAGATTGTGGTTCATACTGGTAGGTCGCCATCTTGGAATTCAAAATGGCCACCATAGCTAACCTATTTCAATTTGTATGTCAGGTACCAAGCACCTTAGAAGGTTAAACGTTGCAATAACATCAATGTTTATGATGCCCTACGTATTGAATGAAAATGTACTCCCTATAAAGCTTAGTAAATAGAATTGGTGGCCATTTTGAAATTCAAAATGGCAGCCATACCGAACTTTTATGTGTTTGCCACCATAGAAAATTGTATTTTGATAAGTATCCCATGTTTTAAGCATTGTAAGAGGTTCAAAATATAGGTAGAATCATTCTTATCATGTCACACACTCTAATGCATTATTATTATTTTTTAAAGATGAAATTATGGTTCATTTTGATAGGCAGCCATCTTTAAATTCAAAATGGCCACCAAAGCTAATCCTACATCGATTATATGTCACCTTACAAGCACCTTACAAGTTACAGAGCATGATATTTTATGATATTTTTAACGATAAGTATCCCATGTTTTAAGCATTGTAAGAGGTTCAAAATATAAGTAGAATCATTCTTATCATGTCACACACTCTAATGCATTATTATTATTTTTTAAAGATGAAATTATGGTTCATTTTGATAGGCAGCCATCTTTAAATTCAAAATGGCCACCAAAGCTAATCCTACATCGATTATATGTCACCTTACAAGCACCTTACAAGTTACAGAGCATGATATTTTAACGACCCCCCCCCCCCCCCCCCGTCATTTGGTGTTGTCTAGTCCTTTACTGTTTAATTCCTTAATTCCTTGCGACTGGAGCATATTTGACCAATTTCAGGACTGCCATTGGTACAGGAAGCTCCGAACCCTTGGTTGCACAGACAGTACAATCTGTATCTAACTGCCATATATTCCCTGTACTGCAGCCAGTTTATGTTGTGAATGAACATCAATGTCTATGAATCATCTGTGTTGGATGGAATTGACTGATCAGTATCATGGCCTTCAGGATGGCTATTTGGCACAGTTTCATTGGTTTCTATGGCATATATAAATGAACCCTTGTCAGAATTAGGAGAAGGTCATCTGAGGTAAATAGTGAGCATGGAATTGTATATCCCAATGACTGAATCATGCCAGGTCTGGATCGTTTAACAGCCAGAACTGGCGTGAAGTTGTTGATCCTAGCTTAATAAGCTTAGCTCCAATCATACATTACATCTTATTCCTGCATGCAAGAGCCGAATTTCTTCATTTCGGACTTTCTCATTTGATCCTGTTGAGATGGATTTCATGACTGATCACTCAACGATTCTTCATGATGCAAATTCTTGGAACCTGACTTTCTTTGTTCATCTCACTCAAGAATGTCTTCCTTGAATGCTTCCACTTCGTGTAAGACATCACTTTCATCAGCATCATTGATTTACTTTCAAATGGATTTCCCTCGTAGAGTCGTAACATGCCCTTCTTAATTTATGTTGAGGTATTGTGATACATGCAAGCCACAGAACCACTGAAGAGATATTGTTCCTTCTTACTGTTAGGATCATTGGTCTTGGAAGTCTTCTGTTGAATGAGGTTGACACATTCAGGGGCAATCAGGAAAAGTCTAGTCTATGGTTCCTCATTCTGCATTCACCTGGTAATACCTTATAGAACCTTGAGTTTTCTGATGAGCTGTTCAGGTATTCGGTCAACAAACAAGTTTTTGAATGGGATGCTAGATTAGGGACCATGAAATCTCCTGCCTGTAGTGCATCCCTCGCACCATCCGCACAACAGCCCTTGCCCTCTGCATGATCAGCAGTGATCATTTCCTATCGTGGGCCGGTCAGCCCATGCCTCAAAGATTAAAAGGTAGAACAGCGCATGTACGACCATCACGGGATGTGTAAACCCAACCCAAGTAGACAACATGTGCATCTTGAGTGGCATCGCCCCCGAACACATCAAGAGGTCAGCACTTTCCAAGAGGAGAAACTTAAAACTTAAAAATGACCCACGAGTCAACCTTCCCTTTAATGGTATTCAGGTGAAAAAGCAACAAAGATGCAGGAAAAGTTTCTTACACTCCGCTGATCAAACCCCTGAACCAAACACCTACATCCATTGGTTAGACTTTTGTCCACCCGTATTGAGTGAGTCTAAATCACATAGTGTCAACATCAGTCCACGGAAGTCCCTCAGGGGCTAAATGGCCACATAGGGCTTTAATGATGAAGGCCAGCCACTTCGTGAATGTTGAGAGAAGGAAACTGTGACACATCTCCAGGAATTCCCACTCCTGCCCTACCCTGCTGACCAGACCTCCCTTTCGCCCGATGGGGTTGACTGTGTATGTCAGAGCACTTGAACTGTTTTTCAACAGATATGAGTTGTATAGTTACAGGTCTCATTGTCTGCTAGCTCGTAGATTAAGCAAACTCTCCATTTGCTTCATATAGTTGAGTAGAGACCTTGTCATCTCATCATTCTTTTGGTTTGGAGAATGCTCTTTGATCATTTCAGTAATCTCCATAAAGGCCATGTTGATGCCATCATGTCTCTCATGTAGACCTACCTTATTGCAGATCATTTTGTTCCAGCGCTCATCGTCCATTGATGCTTCAAACAGGAGATCATAGCATACTATGCTATTGGTCAAGTGGAAATCTACATCACGTTTGAACCACTTTCCTGTGAATATTTGGCGGATTTAATTTGAGGAGGGGGGGGGGTGGGATTAATTCAATGGTAATGAATTCCAGACGGCTGTCCTCAATGTACTTTGCAATTGCATTAAGTTCACCAATTGTAAGAATATGATTCTTGTTCCCGATCAAAGACTTCAGTTCCTACCGCACACAAGTCAAGATCAGGGGTTATGGTCGACTGCTTTGAGGGCCACAACATCTTGCTCCTTGAGGAAGACTTTCGATTGTGAAGAGGGATAAACATCCATGGAAGGTGCAGAGAAGCATCGATTGCACTCTTTGATTATTGATTACCTCGAAGAAGCATCATTTCACCACATCACTGCTATTATTGTGCGTTATTAATGCATGGCGGCCATAACAAGATGGCTGCCTCTTTGCATAACCGAGAAACAATGTGTAAATAGCACATTATGGTATCTTTGGAGGTATAATGCTTTTCTCTCCATATGCATTCTTCTAAGGTGTAATTTCAACTATATGGCAAGTACATGCATGTTAAAGTATGGTAGCCATTTTGACTTTCAAAATGGCAACCAGTTCTATTTACCCACCATTATAAGTAGCACATTTTCATTCAAGCATGGACATCAAGAACAGTGATATTTGGGCAACTTTTAACCTTCTAAGGTGCTTGAAACCTGACATAAATGTAAAAATAGGATAGCTATGGTGGCCATTTTTAATTTCAGGATGGCGACCTACCAATATGAACCACAATCTCGGAAAATGATATATTATCATGTCAGACATCATATGCATGCATTATAAACCAAATTTGAACCTCTTATAATGCTCACAACATGAGATATGAAAAAATATGATTTTTCTATGGTGGCATGTACATAAAAGTCTAGTATGGCGGCCATTTTGTATTTCAAAATTGCCACCAATTCTATTTACTAACCGTTTTAGGTAGTTAATTTTCATTCAAGTATGAAGGGCATCATAAACGATGATTTTTTGCAACATTTAACCTTCTAAGGTGCTTGGAACCTGATATACAAATTGAAATGGGTTAGCTATGGTGGCCATTTTGAATTTCAAGATGGCGACCTACCAGTATGAACCACAATCTCGGAAAATGATGTATTGTCATGTCAGACATAATATGAATGCATTATAAACCAAATTTGAGCCTTCTACCATGCTTAGAATATGAGATATAGGTAAAAATACAGTTTTCTATGGCGGCCATTTTGAATTCCAAAATGGCGGCCCAAGACGTGCTTGGAAAAAATGGAACCAAAGTTTTTTGGATTCAGCACCCCCAAATTGACAAAGTTAGCCGATAAAATCAATTTTGGCACGATTATCCAGCGGGATCTAATATATCGACATAACAGCCTCTACTAATTGTTAAGTTGTTAGGGATTGAATATGTTTATAGATCGACACTCATATTTACAAAATGTTGGCAGCAACTTGTATGTTTGCGTAAATTGTTCAGAATTTACAGTGATCTATTTGTAAATCTCTAATTCATTGAAATGAGAACTCCTGGACCCCTTTGCATAAAACTTCTAACCGGAGTTTTTTCCGGTTAAAATCTGAAAACTCTGGTTAAAGTCCAAAAACTCCGGTTACAATATTTTTCTGGATTTTTTACTGTTTTTTCCATTGCATAAAGACATACCAGAGTTTTCAAAAGTATTAATGCAATAAATGTTTAGGGAGTTTTAAAACTCAGGTTGAATAACCTAAGAAAAAAGGTCTACATAAGCTGAGTTTTTTAACCCGAGAAAACTTGGGTTAGAAAAAAAGTTTTATGCAACACCACCCTGGTGTCAGGTCTGAAAAATAAATTTGTTTATTATGCACATTTTTCTTTTATGTATATCTTTGTTACAAAATACAAGATGAGTAATATAAAATATTCTTATTTTCATTGCGACTTTCACAGTATTTACAATTCATAATAATTACCCGTTCATAAAAATTTGAGTATTGAATAACATATTAACTTGAAATTTTGAGAAATCATTTTTTGGGGGCAATTGTAGCTTAAAAATATTCATAATTTTAACTGCCTGAAAAAAAAAGCTTTTTTATTCATTAATGAAATAATCTATAGTTTCAAGATCAATGTCCTGTACACACAATTGCTATGCAATCTCTTGCCATATTCAATGCGCAGTCTAATGCGCAGTGGGTATATTACGCACGCAGTTTCATTGTGAATTATATGATTAGGGTATTCTACAGCAAACACTTTGTTGTCAAACTGTGCTAAAAAGTCAAATAATATAATTTATTTGTCTGTTGTTTTCTGAATTATGATCATAAAAGATGTTAATAATCATATTAAATGGATTTACTTCATGGGATAACAGAATATTCCACTCTTTGATTCGTGCAATATTGGCCCTACATGTAACTTGTGGAATGTCTCTCGTGTCCCATGCGGAACCATTCTAATGTAAATATTCTTATCAATGCCTGTAAAGCGAATTCAGATGGGGGCTCCCGATTTATGATATGAGTCATTTCTATCACATACATTGTATATTGCATATTTTTATATTTTAGATCTCATTCATTAAGCGTTCTAAAATTCTATCCTATCTCACAATAAATTTGAACTTTGAAAGTTCGCAAGTTTAAATTGACCCAAACTATATGTATACCCCAGGTCTAAAAAATAATCAAGGTAATAGATTAGATGCAGTTGTATTTTCCTAAGTGCATTAAGATAATCTACCATCAAATATAAAAAATGTCATACAACATACATGAAAATATTTTGAGATGTATTAATATGAAATGAACTTAAATAACTTCTATAACCCAAAAACTCCCTTATCACATCTCAAGAGACATTCATCGTCAAGAAAATTTGAAATAACATCAAATTATTTCGTTTCAAATGTGGGTACTCAGTAACAGGTAAATCCTAAATATCAACATTAATTATTTAATTTCATGATTGGGCAAATATTCTAGGGTAAACTCTTAAAGGGTCATGTTCTAACCTCTTTGTACATGCACTGTGCATCCCAAATTTGAGCGCCTCGTATTAAATTCTTTAACTTATGTGTCATTATTATTTATTTCATGACACTCATATTATACAGTGATTTCAAACTTATATTGTGTTGTCATGGATGACTGAGCATTTGAGTGTTTAAAAACTTCTGTCAAAATAACTTTGTAACAAATTTTAGCAGAAGCAACCCAGGCATTAATTCTCATCATTCATTCCTTGTTTGAGGTAAGCCTTCCCGAGTCACTGAATAGAATATGAGTTACTCTATAACATGAAATAAATATAAAGGTCACCAAAGCTATACAATTTTCAAATGAGGCTCTCAATGTTTTGTTGACTTTTTTCTGAGACGCAATGTACAACCCACTCGACTCTTACCAACACTGTGCAGTACTCTCATGTATTTTTAGATACTGAGATGTATATAACAAATATATGATACATTTCCAGGCGAGACTAAGTGCACATTTCTCAATTATCGCCTCAACAGAACATGACAAACACACATCAATACTTACATATAAAAAAACCACACACATACACAGATAGTATCAGCCTTCAGACCCTGGGTGACCAAGAAATATAGAGATTGTTATATTCCTGAAAAAACAGGCATTATAGAGGAAACTCATTACAAAGAGGTCTGATATATGATTCCTGACAAGGGAATTTGGTGATTCCAGCTCTTTATATATAATTTTTTTTAACCCTGATATAAAGAGATTCCTGGTATAACAAGGTAAGTCCTATGGTCCCAAGGACCTCTTTATGACGAGTTTCCACTGTTGCGGGACTTTCAACAGGGGGGGGGGGGTGCTAAATAAGATACACTGACTTTTTGTTTAAAAAGGAACTACAAATCCACTACCGAACCAAATTAATTACAAATATCGTGTCATTTACATACGACATTTCTTTGGAATTCTTTCTTCCTGTTGAATACATGTACTTTCTTCAATATTTACATTTTTACCGTCTACAACCCTTGCATGTCACTGCTACTTTCACATCAACAAAGGATGGCAATCCTTTTTTCCTGATCACTCCAAGAATAAATCATTAGATTCTTTACAAACAACAGCGAACTAGACTGTAGACTGATTACGGTCAATTCTTGTTATAATGAGCACCTATAAAATGAGATCCGTTTTTATGAGACAATTCTTCTGCGCCCAATTTCAACTTTATTATACAAACTTCAGTGCGTACTGTTTTTCTTGGGACGAAATTTCAATATAACACGGTAATTGGCTTGGGCCCGGGCACCTCATTGTAACAGGGCTGGACTGCACCCTTAACCTGAAACTCTATTCATCATCAAATCACCAAAAAAATTGGGAGCCGCACTCCTGCATATTAGGGATCCATTTACACACCTGGGCGGAGAATGACCACTACACTACACCACAACAAAAACAAAAAAACATTACTGTGCAAAACACATTGTGAGTTTCAGTGATCCCCCTATATCGGGCTTATGATATGACATTGGACCACTACAATACGACTGATGAACAAACGCAACTGTGCATAAACAAGTTCGTGTGACCAGGGGCCGTCACTGTTGTGTCCCCGGCTAGATCTGGCACTGGACCAGTACAATACGACTGATGAACAAATGCAACTGTGCATAAACAAGTTCGTGTGACCAGGGGCCGTGACTGTCCCCGGCTAGATCTGGCACTTGACCACTACAATACGACTGATGAACAAACGCAACAGTTCATAAAAAAGTAGTGTGACCAGGGGCTGTGACTGTCCCCGGCTAGATCTGGAACTGGACCACTACAATACGCCTGATGAACAAACACAACAGTGCATAAACAAATAGTGTGACAGTGATTGTTCTTTTTTTTTTACTCAGATCAGGCATTGGATCACCACACCATGACAGATAAACAAACACAAATTTGCAGAAAGCAGTGTGCATGACGGTGATCCCACTGTCTTGGACTATAGTGATCTGGCATTAGACCACTACACCATGGCTGATGAACAAACACAACTGTGCAGAAAACAGTGTATATGATGGTGATAAACTGTCTCGGACTAGTGATCTGGCATTGGACCACTACATCAAAACATATGACAAAACACAATTTTGCAGAAGACAGTGTGCGTGAACATGATCATTATGTCTCGGAATGCTAGATTATAGTCAAGTGACTGAACCACTACAATACGACCGATGAACAAACACAACTGTCCACGAACAAGTGTGTGTGCGAGACAGTGATCCCTCCAGCTTGGGCGAGATCGGGCTCAGGATCTATGGTTACAGTCCTAGGATACCCTCGCAGTTTTTTCTTACCAGGAATGTTACTAGAAGCAATACATTGGTTTTCGAAAGAGTTTATACCATGCTATAACAATTAAAAAAAAAAAAACACACACACACACACACGCAACTGTAAAACAAGAATTTTAATTACAGATTTAGATAATATCGATTGTGGTTATTGATATTGAAAAATTATTATTAACATGGTTAAAATGGGAAGAAATTTGTACTGTGTTGTTTATGTGTGACCAGTTTATCAGATTCAGAGGATCATACCATACATTTTACTCGAGTAAGCTGCGACAATAATTCCACGTGAACCCACACTTTGGCCAATGAATGGACCCCACCCTGGCGAATTGATAACCTTTTCTTGTCAGATATCATGGGCATAATTATATTATATCTCATATACACCTTCTTAATTTAACTTTGAACTTTGAACTGCCTATCTATGCCAGTGTTCATGAGCAATTGGTCGTTTAAACTTTATATCTTGTAAGTTGAGTAGTGGGGCTCTAATGCTACAGAATGTGTGTTTTGTGTAGAGAGGAAAAGAATTGGTGGAGAATGTTGAAGTTGGGAGTTTTTGAATAGTGGAATCTAAAGCTGGAGATAAGTATTTTTAATTGGATATTTTAGCATCGGAACAGTGAACAAAGGAATATTGAGATGTTAAATGAGTGTAATTTTGTGGAGAGTCAGGAATGGAGTGGTTGTTGAGTAAAACCGAAATCAGATATCGTTTGAATTCTCTCGGGAGAGAAGACCTTCCTTACTAGGTCTTCACTCAGAGTGGAGGGTTGTGGTTTCGTAGCATTTGTGGTGTGGGGGGATGTTGGCATGGCATGTGTAGTGCCAGGGCACGAGTAAGGGTCATAATCCCCGCCATAACGGTCGGCCAGGGCTGGAGTGTGAGGCAGGCACAGCGTCCCGGTAAAGCGCACCAGAGACTCTGCCTCACCTCTAGTGCAGAGGCACGATTGTTTGAAAAGAACTGTAGTTTGCTATTTTGTTAGAAGTGGTGATAAAGGGGTGGGAAATGGTAATTATTGGGGGTTAATGTGGAAATGGCAAACATATGTGATTGTTAAGTGGAGAATTAACAATGAAATTTTGCCGGCTGTGTTTGGATTCGTTATAATTGAATAGTGGACTAAATGGAGAGAGGGTATTAACTGCTTTGCTGGTGATTGTGATATGAAGGGAAGTATTGTCAATAATTGGCAAACTTTGTGGTGAAATTAGTACGCACAGGGAGGATAGACTAGAAGACATGTGAAATAATTAACTATAAAGGGCTTGGGATCGTGAGAAAGTAATGGAAATGATTGCTTCTAGACTCTTGTGGAGTGGTGCCAATGGAGCGCAGGGAAATTTCCAGCGTACGTTGGGTGGGTGCCCATGAGCCGCATAATGTTGTTGCTTGCACAATAGTACCCATATCCAAGTTAGGACCAAGTTGCGATAATGTTTACCGGTGGTGGCGACGGTGGGGTGGGATGTGGTAGGGGGAAAAGGGGGCTGCATCTCGAGCGTGCACAAATTCGTAATTCGGGCAGGAGGCCTGGTAAAAGTTGATACAATGCATTGTAAGGATTAGCAAGTCAGCGATAGGGCTTTCGTGGATAAACTAACTTTTCGGTCATATCTGGTTACAGTGTTGTAATGTAAAGAAGGCGGTATTTTCTAGATTGCGTTTTTGTGTGGTTTGTTTGGGGGTTTACTTATGGTCATTTGTTGTTTGCTTGTTTTGTTACGAGGACTGGGAGTCCTCATAGTCACGTTGGTTATAGCATTATCATTAGCCTGTGGAATTAAAAAATAATAAAGTCGTCTTCATTGTTTAAAGGGCCTGATTTTATTTGGGGCACAAAAGAGAAGTAAGGGGAGATCCCTCTGAGTTCCCTTTCACTTCGGGTCCCGCTAAAGGTGCCGGATACTCGGGAAATCGGACAGCAGGACCAGCGTAGTTCCAATGGGGAGAGGATCTACTCCAATTTGTCTCAAGTGTGAGATGACCTCCAGGGAGGAGATTTCTATGGGCGAGATTACGTCCAATGTCCAAAGAGGTGGCCCTTGCTTAGGGCTTTGGGGGGATTCAATGGGAGGGATTACCAACGCCTTTTGTCAAGATGTGGTCTGAGAACGGGAACCACTTGATTCATCTTTTCCTTTGATACTTTATAAAAAAAAATAAACACTATAACCCTAGTATTATTGTTATGAGAAGAGTATATGATAATCCAGAAAAGAAAGCTTTAGATAAGTGTTTCACCTTGCCTTAAATGCCGATTTTATGGTTTGTTGGGAAGTTACGATGTCCTCATTGGTTAAACAGTTGTAAAGTATCATTTTTGGGAGGAATATAAAAAGTAGTCTATTAGAAATAATAGAAAAATTAATACAAATCATATATGCATATTGATTATTATACTGCAAATGATATATAATACATGCTCACACGAGTGTGGGCATCATTTGAAAGACTGACAATTCAATACTCTTAGTCAACTTTGCTACAACTTCTATTTTTGAGTTAGCTTGATTTGCAATGCAGGTTAAATAAGTTATAGCAAGTTAGAACTTCAGTCAACACTACTCTATTAAAGTATTGCGCCTTAAACGCGGTGTTTCCCTAGATTAGTAATTGTGGGCAACAGGCCTCGGGTTTCTTCATATAGTGGCGCATAAAGAGTTTTAATAGCAGTAGTATTTTATTAATGGTGAGAAGGATTGCGTCAGTTATCTATACACTTATTGCTATTATGAGTCTATTTTGCAATATTTTGTGAAGCTTGATTGAAATAATTAATGAATTATATATTGGATGGAAAATTATTAATTAAGCCATTGAATCAGGTTGTAAATCCAGTATGTTAGTAATGTAAGTTGATGCAAATATATTCATGTTGGAAATCTGAGAAGATGATAATACTATTCTAAGAAAAGTCAGAGATGTTCCCTTTCGAGATATTACAGATATAAGAAATGTATTATTTGATAATTGATATTATACGGATAAAAAGATATAACCCAGGTAAATTATTTTACTCAAACTTTTACCGGTAAAATGTCTTCCTTATGTATGAGGGTATTGTTAAGTGAATTTTAATAGTAAATTACTGGCTTGTTATAGGGGTGCATCAAAGTGGTGGTTCTGTTGTATTTATATATCTTCTTTGAGCGGACCGAGGTTCCTGGGCTCTCTCCCAAGTACTTTATGCTTTGTCACTTGGAGCTCATAACCTTCAAACGTGAGAGGCTTTAATGTCTTTGTATCCGACTTGGAAAGCTTCGTACTTCATTTCTTCCTACTGAACTTGGTGTCGACTTCATCGATCATCAATAGGAGCGTCAGCTCTGTGATTCTATCGTAGAGATAGTACTGGGGACTTGTTGTTCGTACAACCCATCCATTTTCGTTTCCAGCGATTCCGGACTGGTTTCTTTCAAGAGTTCGCCCTGTCACTTTTACGTTTCGCGCGTACGACAGCCTACCGCAGTCTGTCGGCTCATTATATGAGCTGGACGGAAATATTATCCTTTCGGGGCCAACGGTTAATAGTCTATTGTACTGACATCTTTAAAGTCGGGGTCCTATTTTGAAATCTTTTCTTAAATCGTAAAGATATGTACTACGGTCCAGATGGTAGGGTTATTTTAAGAGTTATAAACCATTCTTTTTATGGGAGAAAGCATAAATTGTTTTTGATCATTATAATACATCAAAAAATAGTTAAGTACTTTTTGGATACAAATTAATTAGGCCCTTTAATAAACAAAAAGATAACAGATACTGGATTCAGATATACAATTATGGCAAAGGTACTCGAGTATTTCACCAGGTCATGTGTGCATATGGGCTGTGATGCCTACATTCGCTCTTATGTTGATGTCTAGTATGCATGTAATCTTGAAAGTTAATTGATGGTGGATTTGATGTCAATTGTTCTTTTTTTATTATAAATGTAATTTATTGAGCTTCTGGTCGCTCGATAAATTGCTTTAATGTGATTAACATGAGATATTGATAATTATGTGTGAATTATTGCCTAGTGTGGTTTTAATCACTACTTTTTGTTTCAATATCAGAACCAAACTATTACCGGTACTAAGACTGGGAATAATTATCCTGAGTCCCAAGGTCTGGGACGTAGTCTCGAATAATCCCTGTTCTACACCCGCTATATTATTCTTCCTCGTAAGAACCCACCATATGAATTTTCTAAGACAGGTTGGTTTGAGTTAATGTTGCCAAAGGTCCAATAGGAACGGGTACTTCTATCTGGCAGGCCTGGGACTCTCTCTATTCTGTCGCTTCATTCTCTGTAATGAACTGCAGCAAAGAACTTGAGTGACAGTAACCTCTCTGTCAGAGGATGCCCTCTTTCTCAGTCTCCTCACATTCTAAGTCAACGTGGTGAGGCAAGTACAATTTATATCATACGACATGTTCCATCAGACACAGAGCACGTCCTAGTGCATCAATAGCCACCCAAGCGCATCGAACTGTAAGTACACTTGCTTATTTGGTTAGGAATTCTTGTTACAGGTCGTTACTTGGACTTCAGAGTAGTTTGAGGACTCCTCCATCGAAAACTGCGCTCTATATAGAGCCTCTGATTTATGATTGGTCCGCCTCGACGAGTTTATAATCGTAGGTTATTCCTTCCAGTCTGCTTGGCTCTTGGTACACGAAGTAGGCTTCTTGACTGATCTTGCTCGGACGAAGTCTTCTGCAATCGGCTGTGTTACTTATCCGACCTTGACGTGGATGGTCCTCCACATATCTGAGATTGTTTTTTCTCACAGTTCTAGTATATTCCTTGGGTGCGGGTTGACAAATTGTTTCGATGAGAATCATTTTTTCGACCTTGATAGCAAACGTAAAAAATTTGTCAACAAACTTTGTAGTTTGGGTCGCCTTGGCCGTTAATTATCAAATAAATGCAGATGAATGTTACACAATGAGAATGTACATTATTTGTAAGTACTGTTTTTTGTTACCATCAAAAAAGAAAAAGGGGCCCTAAGTTGATCACACTTTTGCCCCCCTCCTGCTGACCGCTTTTTTCCCCTGAAAATAGGCGCTTCCTATATCACTGTCCAGGCGAAAATACAGGTTGTTCTCCCCCCACGTGTTGAAAACAAACTAATTGTGGCAACACAACTATGACACATGTGCCCCGTTCACATCACAGTTGTGGGGAAACTATGTGAACTACGTTTGACACCTGTCGAGTTTCAGTTTTTTCAACAGAATGTTCACAAGTGTGGGTCTTTTCACATGGTTGGCCGCGATCTTGTTTCCAGTCCCGAGTCCCTGACACCGTAATCTCGAACACTGAGCGAATCTGAGCAGTGTGCCGATCACTTAAAATTTGACGGCTGTGTTTGATTTGGATTTAAGTAATTATTCACTGTGGGTTCTAAAACGTTTTAGAACAAGCACAATTGCAATCGTACTCCTGTTTTGTTTTTTTTGCTGTTGCGTTCACGCACTCCTCGCTATTCCTCCGGTCCAATTGATGTGTTACGCAAAATTAAAATTTTTCATTTTATTTTTCATTAACGAAGAGACTAAACTAATATCAAATCATTGTCAGCCACAAAAGTTAATCTACATTTGTAATAACTATAAAATACCCTGAGCCACTGTTAAAACCAATGCTTGTTGATAGCTGTCGTATTTTTGTATTTACAACGAACACTTTCCTTATAATGTTGGAATTATTTACCTATTCATTTGTTTATATTTATGAATAATGCTTCAAAATAATAACTAAAAAAAAACAATACATAAACAAGCAAAAAGCAGCGTCAATAAAGTATATACTGAGGTAGTACATGATAGGTTAAATGCCGCCCCAAATAAGCTCATATTGCCTAATTTGCAAAAGAAAAAAAAAAAAAAAAAATGACAAAAAATGACGCGAGACATTCTAATCTGTTTGGTGTATAGAGAATCAAATAACTGCAGACTTGCTACTAGGACGTTTTGATTGTACGAAGAAAAATCAATTATTAAATGAACCAACGAACCACTGTCTTGCAATAAGTTTCACAAATGTTGACGATCGCGTCCCCACCAAAGTCCGCCCAGTAGTACTGTGATGTGCAGGTAATAATTAATCACATGCGTTATTTTAATGTTTGAATGAAAAATAAAACTCTGACAATGAACTGCTACTTGTCCTTGAAATTCTGCACTGTGGTTAAGATTGTATGATAAATCATTAAAGATCGTTTCGAGATTTATTTGAAATATAGTAGATCAATTCCTTGGTCAAAATCTCTTGACTATATATTCATTGTTTTTTGACTTTGGTATATTGTGTGTATTTTTCCATATTATTTTGATATACATTTTACAAATATACAGAATCAATATTGGCCTTACAAACAAGTTATTTTTAATTGATGTATGTATACTATGTGAATAACCCCCCAAAATGTGTAGGGAAAAGAGATGTGATTGCCGAGAGTTCATTAGTCCCAATATCTAGTAACAAGAATCAATTCCGCCATTTATTGGACAGCAGACCATTCTACCTGCCACCGATGTTGGCCTCTCTACGTCGTGTCGGCATAGCATTACAATTGCCACATTAGCACCCCTTCTTTATCACAAAGTCAAACTTGAATGGTACAATACTCGCCTGAGCATGATATCAAAATGCAACTAGATAATAATTAGCTTGCTAAAAATTAGTACAACAACACTTGAGTTACTGGTTATCTCGCTCAAAACAGTCTCTTATTCACCAATCAACATTCCCTGTGCAAATTCAAATTTTTCATCAGGGGTAAAAAATTGCCGTAAGTTTACCTTACCACTGTGATTCGGGTTTTCAGCAATTTTTCTCTAAAGAAGGAAATTTTACGGTTCGGCTTAATCTAAAGATTTGCTCCTACAACGGATGATCTA
Organism: Paracentrotus lividus; assembly: GCA_940671915.1. NCBI lineage: Eukaryota > Metazoa > Echinodermata > Echinoidea > Camarodonta > Echinidae > Paracentrotus > Paracentrotus lividus. The sequence continues at coordinate 9,200,447 of CALNVZ010003426.1, forward strand.
GTAGATTTTCTCGTAATGCAGTTCATTTTTATGGAACGCACCATTATGACGGCGCTCACCAACCTGCTGGTCACAGGTCGACGATGTCACGGCAAATGCATTTAGCTTTTCTCAGTTGAGTCTCTCTCTCCTGGTGTTTTGTCTATGATTACACGTTGGGGGTAATGTGCGTTTTCAGGCCCATCGAACTATTTTAAGTGTAAGTTCATGATTACCTATTGCAATGATACCCATTTAGAGGCCTCGTTGTTCCTTATCGACACATTTTTTTTATTACCAAAATAGCACAGTCCACATATTTTTATTATATTGGTTTGGACAGATGCATTAAGAAAACATTACTGTGCATTGAATATGCACTACCGTTATGATTTATTTTTTAATGAAGGCTCTGGAAGATAAATAATTTATATATTATTTGCTGAGAAGGTTTCATAGGGTGCAAATCGTTTGTGGGCCTACATATGTGTAGCTGACTCTGCTAATGTTATTTGTATTGGTTGTGTTCTCATTACATGACTTGAAGTTGTCTTAGTCTTCGTCCCACAATCACCAGTGAGTCCGGTCCAGGGTGCACGGGGAACGGGCCCTGTTCCCGGTTTTCAAACCAAATGGGGTACCAAACGGATGAAATTGTAAATCGTGCGTGTAACTAGTTCGCCAATTGAGAACTAGGGTTCATTCACCAAGGTGTTTGGTAGTGAAGAGGGTGTCCACAAACAACACGGACTAGGTGCGTACTATTGAAGACCCGGAACGGCCATACCGGTCAAACGTTTTTTATTGGATCGTTGTCTGGAGCTGATTTTGAGTACGGTTTTGCCAGTTCCTGGGTTTACCGGACTCCGGAACTCTCGTGTGCAAATGGTCCTTTACAATCAATATGGGAGTAGTTTCTTCATTGTAGGACACAAAGTTTATGTATAATACACGTTTTTTTGAGATATTTTCCACTGACTGTTTTTAGAATCGACATACTCTTCTTGTTCTAAAGAATAGAGTAGTAAAGTTATATGAAACCCTATCGTAAGCAGGTAACAGTGAGGAACTCCCTGTAATCTGTATCGTCTTTCGTCAAGTCCTCATTGTGATTGTCTTACTGATACGACGAAATGAACCGATATGGATCAATCAATCACTTGAAACAGACAGTCCACTACAAATCCTCGCAAAGGATAAACATATCTTTTTGTTACTCTACTTGTTATTTATTGGTATTGCATACACTTCCAGAAGTCAGCGACACAATGGTTATCATCCGCACTCCATGATAACTGTCAGTGGATAAGTGATCTCAATGTAACCCAAACATTTGAATTGATCATCCTGCATGATGATACTATGTCAGGCATAGCCTTCTGCACTAGTAGTTTAACCATGTTTTGTACAGATAAAGCCCACAGCATCAACCTTGCCCTTTTTGCAGAGCAGTAACAATTACCTTCGCATCTCAAGCTATAGCATTGAGCTTCCTCCGCATGGATAATGGCAAATGGTATGTTTTCACGTCGTAGCGAGTTCGTGATGATTGCCGCGTAGTTTCACATTTCGATGGCATCGGTGTCTCAGATTACCCGACCGCCAGGTCCGACCAGATTTAATCACTCGCTGATCTTTCCCTACATGAGAGGACAGCCATGGATTAATCAATAGGGTCCTGGTGGGATCATGTATTTCTTTAAGAACATTTCGGCCGACAGAAAGGTATGTCGCCCCAAGAAGTCAGAGAGGTTGGACTTCGTCCCTCAAAGCTAGCAAGACTAAGTATACTGGATGGACCACGTGGTTTTAGATGATCAGGGTAGTCGATCAGAAAACTATCTTCAAGTTTCCTGCAGCTCTTCGGAGGTTGATTCAGATATAAATACTGAAATGGCTTCTTGTACATTATTTTACATAAAGAAACAACTCGATCTCTTAGTCAATTGTCGATTTGATTTCAAGCGAATCCCGAACCATACAATCATATGTTACAATTCCTTCACCAAGTTTCCCAGTGCATGGTCAGATAGTCTAGCGCTCCAAGATTGATGTTTCTTCCTGTTTGGCCACAATAATGATATGATTATATATGAATATGTCTTACTTTAAGCGAGAGTAAATGTTGATATTTCCCAGATCCTGCGCTAAGTATTGATAATTAAATGGAGGCCAGTAATTCAGTCCATAACATCTCATTATTCTAATCCAATAAGTCCGGACGGGCACATATCGCGACAAAGGGTCGAAAATAAATGCCTAGCTGTTGAATGAACCTATGAACCTTGCAATGGTATTTACTATGTAAACATAACAAATGATTGTATGTTGCGCTGAACTTACTTCGTAGAATCAACCTAACAAATTTTCGCTCCATCGCAAAAACAGTAAGAGTGGATTTTCCCAGAAGTCACTTTGAACCCGCACAAATTTTGACTCATATGAATGGCATGAGTTGAGTTGGAGCGCTTGTTTCTTACGCTTTCCCAGATTTTTCTTGTTAAACATGCAACACAATTTACCAATTTCTCAATTTTTTATTGGTGTTTTGGATTAGCTAGCAGCCGTCGTAATCCGCGAGTGCTGTCCATTATGACCGGAATGCGATCTCTTACGGATTTGTGTCATTTATAGTTTTAACAATGGAGGAGAGGGGTGCTCAGATCCTATTTGCCTTTTTTTTTTTTTTTTTTTTTTGGTGGAGTCCCGCCAGAAAAGTGAAAAGGGGTGGCCCTCGCATATCGTAAATTTTTATCCTATAGAAAAATTCACATACATATACACTGAAAAAAGATAACTTTGATTGTCAGATTGACAAATATAATCTCTTTTTGTCCCATTTAATCTGAGAGTGGGTTAATTTAAAAATCTAGATAAAATTTGGTCTATGCCAAAGAATATGTGCATTAGGATTTGGTCATGGCACACATAACATGACACGGAATTTTAATTTGGTCATAAGAAGGATGGTCTAATTTTGGACAAAACCTTATATGCAAGTTTGTCATTGACGAGACATCTTAATTCCTTCATTCTCCATTTTTCAATTTGTTTTTTTTATTCCATAATTTGTATGCATTTTGGAGCGTTTATTATATTATGTTGGTTCATGTTAAACAGTTCAGAAATCAAACCTGTAAATCAAACTAATCAATACACGATACGGTTTAAATTTGTCCATTTTTGAATTAGAACCTGAAATTCCAGGAGGAAAACAAATAGTTTCGAAAAACATATTAATTAAATTAATCCGCAGTCACATTGTCCAAGCTCAGCTCTGCCTCAGCAGTCTAAATACGGCGACCCTTAAAGGCAGTGATTCGAAGACGCTGATTAAAGTGGGGGGGGTATTCCCCAAACTGGTCTCAGGACAGAGCTAAATTTGTCATGCTTTTTGCCGTAAGAACAATTGAGTTTGCTGTTTTCAAGCAAATTAATTTTGTATTAATAATATCGTTATGGCCGACCTTAAACTCGTTATTTCACATTCTGACTCGTAGGTCGGCGAAGAGGATTAATGGGATCAATTTAACGGTTTTGCGAACAGTCGTCCCAAATTAATCAGTCGTTCTCTATGGCGTCAAGTTGTTATTTGTTCCAACACGGTCTGTAAAGCTGGACCTGGGTGAATCTGAACTGTCGGTATGTAAAGTGGCGAGTTAATTTGATTAGTGTATAATCTCTCCATTGAGTTTCTGTTCATCTTCACAGTTGATAGTCGAAATCAAATTACTTTTACGGCAGCCCCCGATTCAACGAATTAATCCTGGCTTGTGACAAGTTATCTTATTCAGTGTTAGTTAGACTTTATAAATGTAAAGCGCTTTAGAGACGTAAGTCCTGAACCTTTTGCAATTAGAGCGGCCCATTACAAAAACATAAAACAAACCAAAAACAGACACAAACAAAAAACAGAAACACAACAACAAAGAAATGAAAAACATAGTTCCTTGAAAAAAATGAAGTTATAGAACTGTGTTGGTTCCCACCGATGCTGACATTCTCCTTCTTCTCCTTCCTTCCGGGGATTTTTTCTCTCAAAAAAGTTGTTCACCGCTTTGTTTTGTTTCCTAGCGGTGGTCAAATTTGATCAGTGCCTCAGAAGCATGGCCATATAATTTTCCGTCATTTTTTTACTATTATTTTTTGTGGTGCGCCTGATTTTTTTGTTCACTCATGTCTTCTGATTACATTGTGGGGGTCTGAATGCTACTTCAATTGGAAATTACTTTATGTTCTATGCCGATAAACCACAACCAAGGGACCCCTTCAGTCCTAACAGCACAAAGTACGCCCTCTGAGGTGGGAGATTTTGTTATTGTTTTCTTTTAAACTTTAAATCTAGATTAATGGTTTACGTGATCTTCGATCTCTGTTTTGTTTAGGGGAGGTGGTGGTAAATATTTTCATTTTGATTGGGGTTTTTCGATTCATTTTATTTTATTATCGCAATATTGTTTACACCATGTAGGAAATAATGTTCTATCCTTCCTATTTATGTATTGATATTAAATTTCAACCCAAACAATAAATTCAACATTAAAATATTACATTAATAATAGACTATTTGACAGCCTTGCTATCTAAGGCATACAACAAAAAATTAAGGGAAAAATTTGTGGATATTATAAAGGGGTTAAAGGTTGGGTTTTCATTTCTTTTGTTTTCAGGCATGAAGATAGGAATAAAAAATATCCGAAATTTTTTTCACCAATCCTTCGGTTTTCTTTATTTCAACCCTGCTGCTTCTAGACTAAAGAGACCGTAAGCCTGTCCCAGAAATCATATAGTTCGGGAAATTGAACTTGAGAAACAAGTTAAAACGTACACTTCCAAGTTTCGGGAGGTGTCTTTCCTGGGGTAGACCTCTGAGTGGCTGATCGGGGTCGGGAACATAAAAAGGGCCCAAAATTGAGAACGAATACGAAAAATGATCCGGGCAAGATCCCATTATTGAGGGGTGTACTAAAATCTTTTCTTGGACAAAAAAGGTCCTACGTTGAAGGCTTGTGAGTGAAAGAAGTGTCTATAAGTAATGGTCTTAGGGTCCACAAAAGGTTAAATACAGGAGGGACTAATCCTATTCAATGAAAATTAAAGTTCCATAGCAAATCCATGTCCGTTAAGCGTGCCAAAACATAAATTCCACATTTAGACAGGTCAAGTTTCTGTTTATTCTTCACCTTTGCACTATAACCTTCCCATCTCTATATTATGTGGGTCTCTATCTTCCATTTCTCTTTGTGCTATCTATTACCATTTCTGTGAAAACAGAAGGGGGGATATCTGAACAAACAAATTACAAAAACAAAATTACACAACAAAAGAAAGCAAAAAAGAGATTAAAAGGAAGAAATAAATAAATAAGCACGCTGTAAAGTCGATTTCGTGTTTCCTGTAATTGTGAAAATTTGATGGTCTCGTGTTCCTTCATTCTCTTCTGCATCATTTATTGTTTAATCGACGAATAATTAATAATTATTTTCATTTTCCCCCCCTTAATTTCAGGCAGATCAGAATTTCCAGGATAGGGGGGCGTGGCAGGCCCGGTAGGGCGGGGGGGATATGCCGCCGAAAATTTCTTGGATTTTAACATGTAACAGTCATATGAAGAATGGTTTTCAATCAATTATAGTGGACGTTCGCGACCCTGCGCCTCGCCTGCTTCCCGTCCGATAGGTTAACTTATGGGGCTTCTTTACGCGTTTTTCAACGTTTCTCTGCACCCCCACCTTCTATGGTTCTTTGTATTTAATCGTTACCTTACACCCTCTTTTCTCCAATGTTTACTCTTACCTAGACAGCTCACTCAGCCATTAGACTTTCCTTCTTAATGCCTCACTCTCTTTCCTTTCTCCTCTACACTCCCCCCAGGCCTCCTGCTCTCTCGTTGCTCTCCTTCCTCTCTCTATTCATCGCTCATCTCTTCCTCTCTCTCTTTCTTAAGATGTTCAATGAGCCCTTCTCTCTTGCTCTCTATTTATATGCATTCTGTCCTCATGCTATCTTTCTTTTTTAGTTTCCTACTCCCATCTCTTCCTCTCCTTATCTATTGTTTATTTTACCAAACCTGATAAATGAATGCCTAGCTCGAAATGAAACAAAAAAGACAAAAAACCAAAAAAAAACAAACAAATTTCAAACATGCGAGAATTTGTATCGCATTTTCTTTATATTTTGTACAGTGTGTACGTAGTTGAATAACATATGAAATCTTTATCATGCTAACGATAATATTATAGACTACATAGAATCGGCAATTCAATAAGTGGTGATTATAATTTATCATATTATTCCTTCTGGCAACAATTGCACTGGTCTATCTCCTTTATAAATAAAGATATTGTTGGTCAAATTAAAATCAGTCTGTCTGATTCTCATATCAATAACGAAATGAGTTTTCAATTCTTAAATATCACATATATAGAGAAGAGCTGAAGATGGATTATCGATCTTTTGCTGGATAAACAGTACAAATGGAATTTACTAGTAGAATTCTAAAATTCATTTTATAACTGATGATCAGGTATCGTCATGAAATATATTCTTCTTTCTGTTATCTATAATCGACATAAATATCATTATTCTTATTCAATTATTATGATTCATTTAGAAAGAAAATAACAGACTCGACTTGTGAAATACACGAAATCAATGTTCAATAAACAAACCCATTCTCAAATATTTTAAAAAATTGTTAATAATAATGACGACTATTATTTTCTATCATTGTGACATAATTTTTACTCACTAGAATACATGGTTACTCCGGAAATAAGTTTTTTAATACTCCCTATGTGCTTAGGATAATAACAATATGAAAAAAAAAAGAAAATAGATGAAGACAACACACTACACTCAGCGTGCACAACCGCATAAACTATGATTTTAATGCACAAGTTAAAGATTTTTTATTCGCTTGTGTTTTTTTTTTTTTATAATATTGAAATATTAATAGTGACATGGGTGAAAAGTGGGAAAAAATGTACTCTTGTTTTAATGTTGTTGATCAGTTAGAAGAATTATCAAGGGAAGCAATAAAATAGTTTATTCAATGGAACTATCACTTTATCACTTAAAAACGATCAGGTTTGAAAATATAACGGCCAAATCAACCGATACTGTTTAGCACTAAAATGTTATTTCTAAGTGGTTTTTACCTTTATTACAAATTGCCTGATTCTGTGTATATTAAAATGAGGAAGAGGTAAACCGTTCGTACAATATTTTGCAACAAAATTCTTAAAAAGATGTAAATTTAACGCCCATTATTAATTTACAGTCTCAGGTTTTCAAATAATGACCTTCTTTGAATTTGGACTCTGTCATATTCATTATCCTGGCTTGTAAAAAATACGCACATAACCCGTTAATCTAAATCAATATTAAATGATTGATTTGCGATTTCAATCAATATGTAGAGTATATTAATTTGCATTGGATAAGAATTATGCTATAGTCAGTAATTCTCCACAGTTATTAATAACGCGTTGTCGTATGTCTCATTAAAGTAAAACATTAACCTAAAACATTGAATAAATATACATTTAATTGTTGAATTGATCACAAATGATAAAGGTATGGTTGAAACGAGTGATGGGTTTACATGTGTAATGATATTACAACTTAAAATATGTAGTTAAAAATAAGTGGGTGGTTGTAAAACTAGTAACAGCAAGACATTATACTTATATTCAATAACGATTGTGATAAGTGATTGGCATTTACAATGTAACCTTGATGAAATACAACTTTCCGCCAGAAGCAAAAGCGAGCATGTCTGGAGAGAGTGAAACCAGGTAACACCAACTCCATCCGAGTGTCAGGTTAAGTGCATTGAACTCAACTCTCTCCTTGAGGTTCAGACCATTAATGTCATAGAGTCTGATCACCATCTTACAAGACTTACGATCAACACTCGCTACATACACCCTGTCCTGCTCATCCACAGCAGCATACAGGTTGATACCGCTTGGAGCTTGTAGAGGCTTCCCAGCATTCCCATCCCTGTCATAGACCGTCACAATGCTTGGATCGCTGTAACAAGAACTTGTGACGATCAAACCCGACGTGGTTGCAGATGCCTGGCATGTGTAGTTGTGCTTTGTTGGGATGGTGTGTTTGAGTGTGGATCCTGTCGGGTCGTAGATGTAGATGTGTTTTGCATGGTTGGCTATGAGGATTTCATCTGATGGACTTCTGTTTAATTTAAGATAATATCCATTGCTAGTCACATGAATGGCTGACTTCCTGGTTCCACTTGAAGAATAAACATGTGCTTCCGTTGATCCCGTTGAGATGCATAATGTCTTGTCTCGTTGAAACACGAGATCATAACACCTGGCATTGCTAGATACATTAGCATACAGCTGCTTCTTACCATTTGAATCAATAATATCTATTCCATTTTCATTCCAATATCCAATACCTACACTGCTATCAGAGTATTTAGTCATGCCCCGTGTCACGATGTGACATGAACTCTCTTTAATTCCAATCACTAGTAACCAATCCAGGTGGTAGATAATAAAAGGAATTTGGGTCACTGACTCCAAGTTTAGCTCCAGAGCCAGAGTCAACCAACTTTTGTCTTTAATCAGTCAATCAAACCTACTGAAGTGTAATTTAATGAATGAATTTAACTTTGAACTTGACTGCATCTTAGCCAGGTCATGAGCATTAGGTCGTTTAACTTTATATCTTGTTTGAGTAGGTGGGGCTCTAAAATGCTACAGATGTTTGTTTTGTGTTATGAGAGGAAAAGATTGGTGAGGAATGTTGAAGTTGGGAGTTTTGAATAGTGGAATTAAAGCTTGGATGATAAGTAATTTTAATTGGATATTTTTAGCATGGAACAGTGAGCAAAGGAATATTGAGATGTTAATGATGTATCTTTGTGGAGAGTCAGGATGGAGTGGTGTTGAGTAAAACCAAATCAGATATCGTTTGATTCTCGGAGAGGAGACCCTCCTTACTAGGTCTTCACTCAGAGTGGAGGGTTGGTTCTCGTAGGCCATTGCTGGGTGAATGTTGCAGGCTGTGTAGTGCAAGGCACGGTTAAGTCAAATCCCCATCGTCGGCGGCCTGGTTCCAGGCAGCACAGGTCCGGTAAAGCCACCACATCTGCCCTCACCTCACAGGCACGATTGTTTGAAAGAACTGTAAGTTTGCTATTTTATTGTATAATTAATTATTGTAATTTGAAGCAAAGCATATGATTGTTAAGGATACAAAATGATTTTGCTTGTTTGATTAAATTGATATTGGACTAAATTGGAAGGGTATTAAATGCTTTGCTGTATTTTATAGAAGGAATATTTCATAAATGCAAACTTTGTGAAATTAACACACAGGAGAAATAGACTAAACATGAAATATTACTATAAAGATGAAGTAATGAAATGTTGCTTAAACTCTTTGTGTGCCATGAGCGCAGAATTGCACGTACGTAGGGGTGCCATGAGCGCATATTTTGCACAATAGTACACAAGTCAATTAGACATTCATTACCGCTCATAGCGGCAGCAATTATTCCGCTGTATGTTTGGCATGTATCAAGTCACGCTTGGATAACTACTTTTTCGTCATACTGTTAATTTGAATTAAAAGGCGTATTTATCGTTTTTTTGGTTTGTTTTTATTATTCATTTTTGCTCTTGTTACAAGTCCTCATATACTTGTATACATACACTGTGGAAAAAAATCAATAAAGTTTTCATTTTAAAGGCTGATTTATGGCAAACAAAAGAGAAGGATATAAGATCCCTCTGATGTTCCCTTTCACTTCCGCTAAGCCGGATATCGACAATGACCAGGACCAGGGTAGTTTCAATGGGGAGATCACCCCCATTGTCAGGTAGATGACCCAGGGGGAGATTTCTTATGGGGAGATTACCCCAATGTCAAGAGTGGCCTACAGGGCTGGGGGGATTCAATGGAGGGATTACCCCCTTTGCAAGAGTGGGCTGGAGGGACACTTGATTTTCTTTTCCTTTGAACTTTAAAAAAAAAAAACTATAACCCTAGTATTTATTGTTAGTATGAGAGTATGATATACCAAAGAAAAGCTTAGAAGTTCACCTTGCTAATGCATTTTGGTTTGGGAAGTATGTCCTATTGGTATTAAGAAATTTTGGAGGAATTAAAAGTTGTCATATATAAAAATTAAACAATATATATTTAATGATTATTATAAAAATGATAATAAATAATGCTACGAGTGTGGCATCATGAAAACGGAATTTCATACTCTACAACTTTGCTACACAATTTTTTTGTTAGGTTCAAGCAGTAAAAAGTTATAGCAAGTTGATTCAGCAACACTCTATAAAGATTGGCCTTAAATGCGTGTCCGAAATAAGTGGCACAGGCCGGTTTTTCAAGTGGCGCATAAAGAGTTAATGAGTTGTATTATAATGTGAAAGGATTGTCAGTTCATACTTTGCATTATGCTATTTCAAATATTTTGAGCTGATGATAATTAATGAATATTGGATGGAAAATATTAATAGCCATGATCAGTGTATCAGTATTGTTATGATGAAAATTGATGCAAATATTCATTGAACTGAGAAGTGATAATTCTATTAGAAAAGAGATGTTTTCCTTTGAGATTTCAGATAAAAGATAATGTATTGATTTTGATATTTACGGATAAAAGATACCGTTATCATTTACAACTTTACCGTAAAATCTTCTATTATGAGGGATTGTAGTGAATCTTTTAATAGTATTAACTGGACTTGTCTATTAGGAATGGTTGTTTTATTTAATCTCTTTAGGACGAGCTGGGCTCTCGTACTTATGCTTTGTCTTGGAGCTCATACTCAACGTAGAAGCTTATGCTTTTGTCTTGGAAGCTCTCGTACTTCATCCACGAACTTGGAGTTCGTACTTCATCGATCATCATAGGCGAGCTGTGATCAATCGTAGCAGTCTGGGGACTGTGTGTTCTCAACCCTCTCATTTCGTTCCGAGAATCCGGACTGGTTTTCTTCAAGAGTTCGCCTCACTTACTTCGCGTCGTCGAGCTACCGCAGCTCGCTCATATAGACGACGATATTCTTCGGGCCAACGATAGTCATTGTCGACATCAACGGGGTCCTTATTTTGAACTCTTAAACTGTAAAAAGATTATGTACTACGGTCCAGTGTAGGTATTTAAAGAGTATAAACCCTCTTTTGGAGAAACATAATTGTTAGAATTTATAACCAAAATATTGTTAAATTTTGGATATCAAATTATTAGGCCTTTAATAAACAAAAAGATAACAGAACTCTGATCAGATACAATTATTGCAAGGTATTCAGTATTCACTCATTCATGCTGATGCTAATTGCTATATTGATGCTATGTTATGCATGTAATTCTTGATTTAATTTTGATGATTCAATTTCTTTTATTATATGTACATTTATTGAGCTGGTCGCTCTGAATTAAATTTATGTTACATATAGATATTGAATTATTGTGTGATTATTGCCAGTGTTAACTACTTTCGTTTCAAACAGAACCAAATCTATTACCAGACTGGGAATTTCAGTCCCAAGATCTGACACCCCGCATTTCTCCTCGTAGACCCACACATTGAATAATTTCTAAGACAGGTTTTGGTTCTGAGATGTTGCCAAGGTCAAGACGGGTATCATCTGCAGGCTGGAACCTCTTCTTCTGTGCTTTCTCTGTAATGACTGCAGCAGAACTGTGATCAGTAACCTCCTTCAGCATGCTCTCCAGCTCCTCACAAAGCAACGTGTGAGCAGACAGACTGTCCATCTGAAGACGTCCTAGTCTATCATTAGCCACCAGCGTCATCGAACTGTAAATGCTTTTGATTCTTTGTCGGTCGTTTGACTTCAGAGAGTTGAGGTCCTCATCGAAACTGCGCTCTAGAGCATCGATTTGCTCGACGAGTATACGTTGGTTTTCTTCCAGCTGCTTGGCCTTGGTACGGTAGGCTTGACTGACATCTGCTCGCAGTTTCTGCACGGCTGTGTGTACTTCACGACGTTGTGTCTCCACATTCTGAATGTTTTTCTCCAGTTCTAATTTCTTGGTTGTACATCGTTCGATGAGATCATTCACCTTGAAAGCAAAAACAAAATTGCAACAACTTGTGGGTCCCCTTGCTGTTATTATCAATATAAAATGCTAGATGATGTTACACTAATGAGATTGTACATTATTTATGTAAGTACTGTTTTTGTTATCCATCAAAAAGAAAAAGGGGCCTAAGTTGATCACACTTTGCCCCTCCTGCTGACGCTTTCTGAATAGGTCTATACACCTGCCGGAGAAATACAGTGTCCCACAGTGTGAACACAATGTGAACACACTATGACACAGTGCGTTCACATCACAGTGTGGAAACAATGTTAACACACTGTGACGCAGTTTTTTTCACATCACAGTGTGTTCACAGTGTGCCGGACTGTTTCCAGTCCCGAGTCCTGACACGATCGACACTGCGATCGCAGTGTCAGAGTCCTTTAAAATTTGACGGCTGTGTGAATTTGGATTATTTTCACTGTGGTTCTAACAGTTTAGAAACACATTGCAATCTACTCTGTTTTTGTTTTTTGTTTGCTCCGGCACTCTCGCTTCCTCCGGTCTAATTGATGTACGAAATTAATTTCATTTATTTTTACATTACAGAGACTAAACTTATATCAAATGTCAGCCAAATGTAATCACATTGAATATCAAACCCTAACCACATTGTTAAAACCAATCTTGTTACTTTTTGTATTACACGAATCATTTTTATGGAATTTATTTACTTTCATTTTATATTATGAATAACTTACAAAAAATAACAAATAAAAAACAAACAAAACAAAGCAAAAACAGCGATAAAGATAAATAGGGTACATGAAGGTAATATGCGCCCCTATAAAGCTCATTTGCCTAATTTGGCAAAAAAAAAAAAAAAAATACAAAATGACACACAGTCTAATCTTTGTGTATATGAATCAATAACTGCTGCTCTAACTTTTATTGTGAAGAAAAACAATTATCACCAACCCCACTGTCTGCAATATTCAAATGTTGACGTCGTCACCAAAGTGCCCATATTACCTGCATGTGCAGGTAATATTATCACATGTATTTTTAATGTATTGAAGAAAAAAAAACTACAATGACTCTACTATGTCTTGAATTTGCTTTAAATGTTGAAAATCATTAAGTTTCAGATATCATTTGAAATTATAAGATCATTCTGTAAATACTTTGACTATATATTTCATTGTTTTGTATTTTGTATATTATTTATTTTTCTAATATTATTTAGATATCATTTTAAATATACAGATCAATATTGGCCTACAACAAGTTATTTATATTGATTATATACTGTGAATATACCCCCCAAAAGTTGTAGGAAAGAGATTGATGCCTCATCCAAATACTAAGTACAAGAATCATTTCCGCCATTTTGGACAGCCCATATTACCTGCACCGATGTTGCTACGTCAGGCAAGCATTCAATGCCACATAGCACCCCTTTACTACAACAAATTGACATGTACACGCTAGCATGATCAAAATGAAACTATAAGCTTGCTAAATATACAAACACTTGAGGTTACCCCCTCAAACACTCTTTCACCATCACATTCTGTGAAATATCAAATTTTACATCAGGGTAAAAAATTGCCGTAAGTTTTACCTACCGTGTTGGTTTTCAGCAATTTTCTCAGAGAAATTTCGGCATCAGATGCTCTCACGATGATAGATTTTCGTATACAGTTCATATGAACACCATTATGGCGCTCACACCGGTCACAGGTCGACGGTCACGAAATGATTTGCTTCAGGTGGCCCATATTACCTGCATGTACCCCATTGATGCTGTTGTCTTATTACATTTTTTTTTTACCAATGCACAGTCACATATTTTATTATTATTGGTTTGAAGATGCATTAAAGAAACATTACTCCACCAAATGCCTACCTTTATGATATAAAAAGGCTGGAGAAAAATTTTAATTATGCGAGGTTCATTAGGAAAACGTTTGTGGCTACATATTGTAGCCTACTCTGCATTTATTCTTATTTGGTGTGTTTTACATGACTGAAGTTGTCTTAAGGCCTCGTCACACCGAGTCCGGTCCGGGTCACGGAACGGGCCCGTTCCGGTTCAACAATGGGCAAAAACGGTCGAAATGAATCGGCCGTGTACTATTGCAATGAGACTGGTCACAACAAACACGGACTGTGCCGTACTAGCCGGAACGGCAACCGGTACGGTTTTTATGGGATCGTTCTTGGAGCGATTTGAGACGGTTTGCCGTACCGGTTACCGGACCGGACTCGGTGTGACAAGGCCTTTACAATAAATAATGAGTAGTTCTTCATTGTAGGACAAAGTTATTATAATACGTTTTTATGATATTATTCCACTATGTTAGATCGACATATCTTTCTTGCAGAATAGAAGTAAAAGTTATATGAAACCCTATTGTAAGCAGGTAAGAGGACTCACCTTAATCTGTAACTCTTTCTCAAAGTCCTCATGTGATTTGATCTTATGATCACGATGACCGATGATCACACACTTGAAACAGACATGCACCTTACAATCCTCGCAGAACATATCTTTGTTCTCCTGTTTATGGATTGAACACTTCTCAGAGTAGCGACCAATGTTAACATTCCCCTCCATGATATCCTGTATGGATATGATCTCATGACCCTCAAACATTGATGACATCCTCTGATGACATGTCAGGCATTCTTCGCACATGTAGTTGTTACATGTTTTACAGAAAGCCACTGCATCACCTTGCCTTTTGCAAGCAGTACATTTCTGTCGCATCTCAAGGATAGCATTAGCTCCTCCGCATTTGCAATGGTAGTCGTCTACGAGTTCGTTGACCGTCACATCGGTGTCCAGATTACCGACGCGGTTCGCAGTCAACTTCGTGATCTTCCTACAGAGAGGACAGACCATATGATCAAGGTCCTGGTGGGATAAATCGTATTTCTTAAGACATTTCCGACAGAAGGTATGTCCGCAAGAAGTCAGGAGGGTTGGATCGTCAAAGATATCAAGACATAATGGACACGTCAGGGTAGTGTCAGAAACTATCTCAGTTTCCTGCAGCTTCTCGGCCATGATATAATATCTGAAATGCTCTGTACAAATTTACATAAAGAAACAACTCATCTCTTAGTCATTGTCGATTGAATTTAGCGAATCCGACATACATCATGTTACACAAGTTTCCCAGTTCATTCAGATAGTCTACCCTCCAGAATTATGTTTCTGCCACAAAGGTATAATACTGAATAGTTACTTTAAGCAAGTAAATGTAATTTCGCCAGATCTCGCAAGTTGATATTATGGAGGCCATAATTCAGTCCATACATCTCTATCTATCCAAAAGTCGGAGGCACATATCGACAAAGGTACCAAATAATATGCCTAGCTGTGAAGACCGAACCTTGCAATGGTATTTACAACATAAAATGATTGTATGTGCGCGAACTTACTGTAGACAAACTAACAATGCATCATTCCAAAAACAGTAGCGGGTTTTCCCAGAGTACCTTTGACCCGAATTGATCATATCGAGGATGAGTTGAGTTGGCGCTTTCACGCTTTCATATTTTGTAACATTGCACACAAATACAATTCTCATTTTTATTGGTGTATTTTGGATTAGTAGCTGCGTGTATCCATCCAGTTGCCGATCGACGATTTCATATAGTAAAAAGAGAGAGGGGTGTCAGATCATTGCTTCTTTTTTTTTTTTTTTTTTGGTGATCCCGAAAGTGGAAGGGGTGGCCCATATTAAAATTTTATCCTACAAAGAAAAATGCACATACAAATACACTGAAAAGATAACTTTGTCAATTGACAAATATAATTTGTCATTAATGTGGTTTAATTTAACAAATTAATAAATTTGTCATGCCAAAGATTTTCATTATAGATTTTCATGCACCATAAACATGACGAATTTTAATTTGTCATGAAAAGTGGTCTAATTTGACAAACCTTTTTCAAAGTTTGTCATTGCAACATTTTAATTCCTCATTCTCATTTTTTCAATTTGTTTTTTTCATTCATCAATTTGTACTGCATTTTGACGTTAATTTGTCATGTAACAGTCAGAAACAAACCTGTAATAACAAACTAATACAGATAGTATATATTTTTGTCAGTTTTATAGAACCTCGAAATTCCTGAGGAAACAAATTCAAAATACATCAAATCCAGTCAACACTTTCCAGCTCAAGCCTTGCTCGCAGCTAAATCACGGCGACCGGCGAGTGATTCGAAGACGCTGATTATGTGCGGGGTTTCCCAAACTGTCTTCAGGAGCTAATTTGTCATGCATTTTGCGTAAACAAATTGATTTGTTTTTCCAGCAAATAATTTGTATTATAATTCGTTATGGCCGAACTTAAAATCGTCATTTCTACATTGACTGCGAAGAGGATTTGTCAATTACGGTTGCGAAGAGTCGTCACGCAAATAAATCAGTCATGCGCAAGTTTGTTTTGTCAACCAGTTGAAAATTTGTAATAGTGCTCGATCAATTTGTTATGTATACTACCATGAGTTTGTCATTTCACAGTTATATCGCAAAACAAATTATTTTACCCCGATTAACGAATTAATCTGGCCTTGTGACAAAGTTATCTTTTCAGTGTAGTTAACTTTATATGTAAAGCGCTTAGAGACGTAGTCTAACTTTGCATTAGGCGCCATTAACAAAAAAACAAAAACAAAACAAAACAAACAAACAAAAAAACAGAAAACAACAACAAAGAAATGAAAACAAGTTCTTGAAAAAATAGTTATGAATGTGTTTGTCACCGCTTGGACATTCCCTCAACCCTTCCCGGGGATTTTTCCTCAAAAAAGTTTGTCACCCCCAGAAGATGGCCATTTTCGTCATTTTTTCTTATTTTTGGGGCCCTTTTTTGTTCACGCGACCCACCAAGGACCCCTCAGTCCTACCCCAAGGTAACACGTCTGAGGTGGAGATTTGTTATTGTTCTTTAAATTAAATCTAGATTTATGGTTACAGGCTCGACTCTTTTGTCTAGGGGAGGGGTCAAAATTTATTTTGATTGGGGTTCGACATTTATTTTATTCATTTTTACACCATAGAAATTTCTATCTTCCCTATTATTGTATTGTAAAATTTCAACCAAACAAAAATCAAAATAAAATATTATCAATAATGACTATTTACAGCCTTGCCATCAAGGCTAAACAAAATTTAAGGGAAAAATTGTGATATTTAAGGGTTAAAGTTGGTTTTTCATTTCTTTTGTTTTCAGCATAAAGATGGAATAAAATATTCCGAATTTTCACCAATCTCGTATTTTATTTCAACCCCTCCCCTAGACAAGAGACCTAAGCCTGTCCCCAGAAATATAGATTGAACTTTGAGAACAATATAAAACAGTACACTTCAGTCGTTTCCTGGGGGTAGGACTGAGGGGGCTTGATCGGCCGGGAAAACAAAAAGGGGGCCCCAAAATGAGAACAAATGACAAAAATGGGCATCATTGGGGTTGACAAAACTTTTCTGGAAAAAAGGTCTACGTGAAGGTTGGGAGAATGTCCAAGATATGGCCAGGGTCCCAAAAGGTAAAAGCAGGGACAAACCTATTCAAGAAATTAAAGTCAGAGCAAAATCATGTCGCTATAGCGGCAAAACAAAATTCCACATTTATGACGGACAGTTTATGTTTATTTCACTTTCACTAACCTTCCATCTCTATATTTGTCTCTATCTTCCATTCTCTTCTATTTACCATTTCTGTGAAAAAAAGGGGGGAACATGAACAAAACAAAAACAAAAAACAAAAATACACACAAACAAAGCAAAAGATAAAAAAATAAATAATACAACGCTGTATCGATTTCGTTTGTAATGAATTGATGGTCTCTCTCTCTCTCTCTCTGCATCATTATTTGTTTAAGAGAAAAAATAATTATTACAATTTTTACCCCTATAATCAGTCGCGCGACTCCAGCGATTTCAGGATAGGGGGCGGCAGCCCGGTAGGGGGGGGGGGATGCCGCCGAAAATTTTACTATTTTAACTTCATGAACACGTCAATGATGAGAGGTTTTCATATTATAGGTGGCGCTGCGACCACCTGCGTCCCCACGCTGGAATCTCGTACACTGTTAATTGGGTCTCTTTTTTCATAGTTCTCTGCCCACCTTATTTCTTTGTATTAACCTTGCCCTACACTTCTTTCCCATACGTTTACTATCTAATCACGCACGCAATAGCTTTTTTCCTTAATCTCAACTCTCATTCCTCTCTCTCCACCCCCCCCCGCTGCCTCCTCTCCTCTCTCTCTCTCTCTCTTCTCTCTCTCTCTCTCTCTCTCTCCCTTCTCTTTCTCTCTGCTCTTTCCTCTCCTCTTCTTTTCTGTTTCTATCTCTCTCTCTCTTTCTTTTTTTTACTTCTACCAAACTAAAATGCATTATGCATAGACTCAAATGAAAAAAAAACAAAAAAACAAAAAAAAAACCAACACAACATGAGATGTATCCATTTCTCTTATTATATGATCAGTGTTACAGCTTGCAATAACATCGAATGATAGTTTATCTATGCAGATATATATAACCTAACGCATTATAAGTGTGAATATAATTATATTACATCGCAATATTCCCTTGCACAAATTGCACTTTGGTCTACTCCTCATATAATAAAAGAATTCGTTGGCCTAAATAAACAGTTGTTGATCAATCACGATGAGTTTTATTCTTTTCCTGGAAGTAGAAATGTATCATTTTGTCTGAATAAACATTCAAAATGATTCTAAGAGATAATCTTTTAAACTCGATGATCACTCGCTATATATTTTCTTCTTTCCATATTCAAAATATCTATTATCAAATTATTATCGTCATTTAAAAGAAAAAAGACTCGATTGGTAGATCGAATCATTTATAACAAAGCCATATTTCAATATTTATTGTTAATATACACGAGCCTATTATTTACATTATTGACAAAATTTTATCTACCGCAATACATTGGTTTTACCGAAAAAGTTTTATATCATGCTATAACAATTGAAAAAAAGAAAAAAACAACACACACACGCACAACCGCAAAACAGGAATTTTAATGACAGATTAGATTATATCGCTATTGTGTTTTTTTTTATTATGAAAAAATATTAATTGAATGGTGAAAATGGGAAGAATATGTACTCTTTGATTTATGTGTGACCAGTTAATTAGAATCAAGGAGCAACATACACATTCTCGAGTAAGCTGCGACAATAATCACCGTAGGCCCACACTTTTGGCCGATGAATGACCCACCCTGAGCGAAATTGATAACCTTTTCTTGTCAGATATCATGGGACATATTATATTATATCTCATATACACCTTCTTTGATCTGCTCTGATGAGACATGTACCAATGTTTGAGTTTACATGATGATCGTATTGTTAGACAGGGAAGAGTGAGTTAACAAACAGATTATTTGGAAGATGAGGCAACAACATTTTTTTTTCAGCTCCGCTTCCTTGATAATGTTTTCAGAATCAGAGTTGCAGGGAAAATTGCTGCATAAAATCTCAATTTCAAATTATGACATAGAAGCTCATCGCTACAACTTAACTTACATTTTATGGTTTTCCATTATAATCATTTTTGAAAAACAATGTCAGCTCACTAAAAGCCCATTCCAAGTTGTATATATTTTCTTTAAAAAGTGAAAGGGAGGGTAATATTGGCATACATTATGTAAAACAACATGATAATCATGTCATTTACAATCTTAAAATTGAACAGGCGACAGACCCCCCCCCCCCTCCTCATTAGGGAATAATAATATGGAGGTGGGGAATGATGAAATAAAAAAAAATGATAGAAAATTTTCTAGTTAAAGTATGACCAAAGGATAAACAGCATTGAATTGAGAAAATAAAACATCGGCTCTTGTGCACTAGAAAGTCAGTGTTTTTATATTTCAACATGTCTACTATGGAGTAAAATTTACATACCAATTAATGTTGATGGACAGCGCTCCCCACCCTAACAAAAAAAAGTCTGCCTATTGACGGTATTACAAAATATACGAATTGATATTGTCAAGCTAATTTATTCTCATTTCAATGATACCACAATTGTGTAATGGTGATGGCATGCTTGCATGCACAGAATCTGAATAATCAGGACAAATCAGATATTCTGTTTATTGAATTATAACACTTATAATAATGGATGTCAATTCAAAGATGGATATTGAACATTGCAATAGTATAAACATCAGTGATAACTAAAATGTATTCGAAAGTTATCATGACTTTTATGTGATTGTCTTACTATATACATCTCAAGTCGTATAAAATAGTTTATTCAATTGAGACTATCACTTTATCACTTAAAAACGAGATCAGGTATAACTATAACGGCCAAATCACCGATGTATGTTAAGCCATTAAATGTTATGTTAAAAGATCTCTCTCAACAACTAACAAAA